>JABWTJ010000080.1:2525316-3125316 GCA_016801875.1 Solanum sitiens
CGGACGTCCAGCATTCATCCGGTTTTGGTAGGTCCTCATGCTTTCAAGGATGCTACTGTTTTATATTCTAGCTTAGTTTTAGAGTTGAGCTAGTGGAGCATGTTCCACTAGCGTTTCTTTCCTGTTTTTATTCAGACTATGTGTTGGTGCCATTTTGGCAATTATACGCTTTATAAGTATTGAACTATTCCTTTCATTTGATTATCTCTTAATGTTAGATGGTTGATGGTGAACAAATTACGAATGTATTAGAAATGTTTAGTAAGCAATATTTAGAAACAAAAAGTTTCAAATTTTCCACTAAAATTAACCTATGTAAAGTAAGAATGACGTAAGTAGGCTTGTTTGCGACCTCTGAGAGGTCAACGACGCCGGTCTCGTCTGGGGTCTAGATTCCAGTCGTGACTAAGTTGGTATCATAGCACTAGGTTAAATTATGAAAATAATAAGTTCACATCAACCACATTGAGTAGTTTCTAAATCATGGTAGTGAAGTGCACCACTATCCTGAATTAGAGACTGCATGATGCGTAGGAAAATTTCCCTTTTTCTGATCTTATCGTGCTTTTCTGAATGCCTGAATTCTTGGTGTTATGAGCGTGTCTAACATCAATCCTTTTTGTTTTTCCAGAGAATGAACACTAGGAGAGGAAATGGTCAGAGGAGAGGAGGAGCAGCTGCTAGGGGTAATCAAGATCTACCCCAGGCTCCAGCTGAAGGAGTGGCCATGCTAGTTAACCCAGCTGGGTTGACTGATGCTTAAGTGAGGGCATCTCTGGCCCAAATGGCACAGGCCATTACTATGCAGGCCCAGGCTATGACTGCCCAGGTCAACCGACAGGATGTTCAGAGGGAGAACCCACCGGTTCGTAGCATGACTGACAGGCTGAGGGATTTCACGAGGATGAATCCTCCTATTTTCACCGGGTCTAGGACATCAGAGGATCCCCAGGAGTTTGTGGATGAGATTCATAAGATCCTGGTGGCTATGGGGGCCACTGAGTTTGAGAAGGCTGAGTTGGCTTTTTACCAGCTCAAGGATGTTGCACAGACTTGGTGCAAGATGTGGCAAGATAGCCGTGTCTTAGGTGGAGTGCCAGTCACATGGGAGCTGTTCAAGACAGCATTTCTGGAGAGATTCTTTCCCAGGGAGATGAGGGAGGCCAAGGTTGAGGAATTCATCAACCTCAAACAAGGCTCTATGACAGTCAGGGAATATTCCCTGAAGTTTGTTAAGCTGTCAAGGTATGTTGTTTTCCCTAGTATTTAATAGCAAGAATGAGCATAATACTGACTTTGTTGAAATCACCCAGGTATGCTACTTCCCTGGTTTCTTACACCAAGGATGAGATGAGCAGGTTCCTCACAGGAATCAATGGAGACCTGGAGGAGGAGTGTCGATCTGCTATGCTCCATGATAATATGGATCTTTCCAGGTTGATGGTGCATGTCCAGCAGGTAGAGGACAGCCGCAGAAAGAGAGGTGTTCGTGATGCTAGGAGGCCTAGGCCTCAAGATCAGGCAGGACCCAGTCATGGAGGCCATAGGAACAACTTTGGCGTCCGTGAGCAGTCAAGGTTCAAAAAGGGGCAACAGAGTTCTGGGAATTCTAATCCTCAGAGGAGTGCTACACCTAGAGGAGGCAGACCTGAGCCCAAGAAGGGCAATGGAGGTGAGATGCAGCGTCCTAAGAAGAATTGTGCTAAGTGTGGCCGAGCTCACAGTGGAGAGTGCAGACAGGGCACTAATGCCTGCTTCGGTTGTGGTAAGAGTGGACACATGATCAGAGACTGTCCACAGAACAGAGGTCAGGCCGGAGGTAATACTCAGCCTAGGCCTAATCCACAGGGTGCAGCAGCAGCCAAGCCTCCTAAGAAGAACAGGTTCTATGCCCTGAAAGGCAGAGAGGATCAGGAGAAGTCCGCTGATGTGGTCACAGGTATGCTGCAAGTGTTCTCAACTTCTGTTTATGCTTTACTTGATCCAGGGTCTACACTTTCCTTTGTAACTCCTCTGCTTGCTCTTACTTTTGAGATATTGCCTGAAGTTCTACATGATCCTATAGTGGTTAGTACACCTTTAGGAGAGAATGTAAGAACTGATAGAGTATACAAGGATTGCCCAATAGTTGTGAGTGGTAAAACTATGTGTGCAAACCTGGTTGAGTTACCCATGCATGATTTTGATGTTATTCTTGGCATGGATTGGATTCACAGTTGTTATGCTTGCTTGGATTGTCGTAGTAGAGTGGTGAGATTTCGCTTTCCTAATGAAGAAGAGTTAGTCTGGGAGGGGTACAATTCGAGTCGTCCTAACCCCTTGATTTCAAATCTTAAAGCTAATAAAATGATGTCCAAGGGTTTATTGGGTCATCTTGTGAGTGTTAATGATCTAGATCATGATATTCCTTCCATAGACTCAGTACCAGTAGTGAATGAGTTCTTAGATGTGTTTCCTGATGATTTGCCTGGAGTCCCTCCCCTTCGAGAGATTGACTTAGGTATCGACTTAGAACCCGATACTAAACCAATCTCAATTCCTCCTTACAGAATGGCTCCAGCTGAACTCAAAGAGTTGGAACTGCAGTTAAAAGATCTCACTGACAAGGGTTTCATTCAGCCGAGCATATCCCCTTGGGGCGCTCCAGTGTTGTTTGTAAAGAAGAAAGATGGAACCCTTAGAATGTGTATTGATTATCGGCAGCTCAACAAAGTCACTATAAAGAATAAGTATCCACTCCCCAGAATAGATGATCTGTTTGATCAACTCCAAGGGTCTAGTTTCTTTTCTAAGATTGATCTTCGTTCAGGGTATCATCAACTTAGAGTTAGGGATGGAGATATTCCAAAGACAGCCTTTCGTACCCGCTATGGTCACTATAAGTTTTTAGTCATGTCATTTGGTCTCACAAATGCACCTGCTGCATTTATGGATCTGATGAACAGGGTCTTCCGTGAATACCTTGACTCTTTCGTCATAGTATTCATTGATGACATTCTCATCTACTCTAAGACCAAGGAAGAGCATGAACAACATTTGAGACTAACCTTGCAGGTACTTAGACAGCATCAGTTGTATGCTAAATTCAGCAAATATGAATTCTGGCTAAGATCAGTGACCTTCTGGGTCATGTTGTGTCCGATCAGGGCGTGGAGGTGGATCCTAGGAAGACTGAGGCTGTGAAGAACTGGCCAAAGCCTCTTACTCCTACTGATATTCGTAGCTTTTTGGGATTGGCTGGTTACTACCATAGGTTTGTGGAGGGCTTTTCTTCCATTGCTGCCCTATTGACAGCTTTGACTAAGAAGAAAGCCAAGTTTGAATGGACGGAGACTTGTGAGAAGAGTTTCAAGGAGCTCAAGGACAGACTAACTTCAGCCCCGGTGCTTACTTTACCTAAGTGTGGTGAGAATTACACTGTTTATTGTGATGCATCTAGGGTTGGTTTGGGTTGTGTTCTTATGCAGGTTATTAAGGTGATAGCCTATGCATCTAGACAACTCAAGGTTCATGAGAAGAATTATCCCACTCATGACCTGGAGTTGGCAGCTGTGGTGTTTGCACTAAAGCTGTGGAGGCATTATCTGTATGGAGTGCATGTAGATGTGTTCACAGACCATAAGAGTCTCCAGTACGTGTTCACACAGAGGGAGTTGAATCTACGTCAGCGAAGATGGTTGGAGCTGTTGAAGGATTATGACATGAATGTGCACTACCATCCAGGTAAGGCTAATGTTGTAGCTAATGCTTTGAGCAGGATGAGCATGGGAAGTACAGCTCACGTTGAGGATGAGAAAAAGGAGCTGGTAAAAGATGTACACAGACTGGCCAGACTGGGTGTGCGTTTGGTTGACTCCACTAGTGGGGATGTTTCAGTTCATCCTAGTTCTGAATCATCCTTGGTAGTTGAAGTCAAGTAGGGTCAGAATCTAGATCCCGTGTTCATGGAGCTGAAGGACTCAGTGCTGATGAAGATGAATGAGTCTTTCGCTTTGGGAGGTGACGGCATACTTAGGTATCAGGACAGGCTGTGTGTGCTAGATGTGGATAATTTGTGGACCAGAATTATTGCAGAGGCCCATGGTTCCAGATATTCTATACATCCAGGTTCCACCAAGATGTATCATGATCTCAAGCAGATTTAATGGTAGGATGGCATGAAGAAGGACATTGCAGAATATGTGGCCAAGTGTCCTAATTGTCATCAGGTTAAGGTAGAGCATCTCAAGCCTGGTGGTCTGACGCATATTATTGAGGTTCCGACTAGGAAATGGGAGGCCATTAATATGGACTTCGTGGTTGGGCTTTCGAGGACTAGGAGGCAGCATGACTCTATATGGGTTATTGTGGACAGATTGACTAAGTCTTCCCACTTTATCCCTGTGAAGTCTACTTACAGAGCCGAGGATTATGCGAGACTCTACATTGATGAGATTGTGAGATGGCATGGGATTCCCTTGTCTATTATTTCAGACAGAGGAGCTCAGTTTACTTCTCATTTCTGGAGATCTTTCCAGAAGAGCTTGGGCACGCAGGTGAAGCTTAGCACTGCCTTTCACCCTCAGATAGATGGGCAGGCGGAGCGCACCATACAGACATTGGAGGATATGTTGAGAGCGTGTGTGATTGACTTCAGATAACTGGGATGACCATCTGCCTTTGATAGAGTTCTCATATAATAATAGCTATCACTCCAGCATTGGGATGGCACCGTTTAAGGCACTGTATGGTAGGAGGTGTAGATCTCCAGTTGGGTGGTTCGAGGTTGGAGAGTCATCCAGTTTGGGGCCGGAGATAATTCATGAGGCCTTAGAAAAGTTCAGAATGATTAGGGACAGGTTGACTACTGCGTACAGTCGGCAGAAGTCATATGCTGATAACAGAAAGCGGCCCTTAGAGTTTGATGTTGGTGACCAGGTTTATTTGAAAATATCGCCTATGAAAGGGGTGATGAGATTTGGTAGGAAAGGGAAGCTGAGTCCGAGGTATGTTGGGCCATATGAGATCCTACAGCGTGTGGGTGAGGTGGCCTATGAGTTGGCATTGCCCGCAGAACTAGCTTCTGTTCATCTAGTCTTTCATGTATCTATGTTGAAGAAGTGCCTAGGTGATCCAGCATCAATCTTACCTGTGGAACGTTTGGGGGTTGGTGAAGACTTGTCTTATGAGGAGGTACCTGTTGAGATCTTAGACAGACAGGTCAAGCGGCTGAGGAACAAGGAGATTGCCACAGTGAAGGTATTGTGGAGAAATCATCTTGTTGAGGGTGCTACGTGGGAAGCTGAGGCCGACATGAGAGCCCGCTACCCTCACCTGTTCAGCTCTTGAGGTTAGATTTTATACTCTTAAACCTATGTTTCCTTACCTCCCCGTATTTTTTTACTATTGATAGACTGTGTATAGTGCTTTTATTGTGATCTGACTGGCATTATAACGTGAAGTAGTAGTGTCATTCGGGGACGAATGTTCCTAAGGGGGGATAATGTAACAACCTAAAAATGAATAGGATCAAGATTTAGGTTTTCAAGAATGCTTGCGATTACACCAAGGTCCACACGGGCTGATACGCGTAGAACCAGACCTCAGAACCCTTACTACGACCAAGCCAACTAACTTGGGGAGTTAATTGAGCTTGGAAAGGTTGGAACCAACCATGTGAGGCTCACGAAAACGAAGATTTAATCGAAAGAGTTTTTATCGGACTCAAAAGAAGAAATTTTAAGTTTTGAGGGTCCAAGGGTAAAATGGTCTTTTCCAAGCCAAGGGTAATATTGTAATTACCCTGAGGAATTAATTATTTAATAAATTAATTTAATTAAATAAAGCAATTCGGGTGGGGCAACCCGAAATGACCCATTTTCGCAAATGGGAGTCACTCGGGTTCGAGCCCCACTAGAAGCAAGGATTTAACTTGCTTTTATTTAATTTGATAAATTAATTTAATTAAATAATAAATATTAGCTGATTTAGGAAAAAGAAAAATCAGTTTTTTATTTAAAGTTTGAAAGAGTCCTAGTTGACTAAGTCCTTACCTAAGCCTAAACTACCTTGCACGTTTAACTCTTTCCTTCTCTCACGTCAACATCTCTCTTCTCTTTCACGATTATTTTCTGCAAAACTAAGGTGAAGAACTGAAAATATATCAAGAGTTCTTCACACTTGAAGAACTCACAGGAAATTTTAAGAAAAACAAAGTAACCAAAACGATAAAGCAAAGAGAAGTTGTTGTCGGGTAGTGTGGAAGATTGAGGAAGCTTGGACTGATTTGTGGAGAGGATTTTGGGCAGCAATTTCGTGGTTGAACAAGGAAATTTAGGTATGGGTCTTCTTACTCTTGGTCCCTTTCCCAAGAGACCCCTAGGATTCAGAATATTCGGCTCAAAAACTAGGATTGTTTTCCCCGTTGCATGTCCCTGTCATTAGCTCCCAACGAATTCGTAGGTTGGTATGAATGCTGGTAGACTTAGAAATGTGTGATGTTTGTGCTGAATGTGAATGTGTTGAATGTACGTTAAATTACGAAAAATGACAACCCATGTATGTGTTCGGAATTATGTGTAATTGTGTGCAAGTGTGTGACCATGACAAGGGTCTCGGCCTTGATGCTCTAAATTGTTAATGTTGTGGTTGTTAATTTACGTACACAAACTCATGAAGATCATGATGTTCATAAAAAGGAAATGTGGCTGATTTGAATAAGAATCCTATAGCCAATTAATTCTATGAATGATGCACTTAAAAATACGTTAAAACGGATCCATGAATGTAACCTTGAACTAAGTAATGCATTGATGTTATGAGTTAGAAAGTGACTAAAATTTCCAGCATTTTACAAGTTAGTTTTAGGCTAAATGTTAATGCATAAGAATCTGGAAATTTAATATAAAATAAAAGAATGAGGCCACTAGGAATTGAACCCGTGACCTCATCCTTGGGCGAAATAATCCACGGAAATGGGTGAGGGTTGGGGGGTTCGATCCTGGGTGGAGGCGGAGGGATGAATGAGTAAAATAAATGAGGGGAGTGGGATTCGAACCCACCACCCCTCGGTCAGAACTCAAGAAGAACAGAAAATAAAATAAAAAGAAAAGGATGTGAGGCGTGGGAATCGAACCCACGACCTCAAGGCTGGGAATAGAGGGGGCGAAAATAAGTATTAAAAACAAGTGAGGCTGTGGGGGTTCGATCCCACGACCTCACTGTCCATGCTCTCAACTTAGCGAAAAAAAAAAATTAAAAAAAAATATATATGGGGCTGTGGGGGTTCGAACCCACCACCTCACAGCCCCTAGCAAAAATTAATTAAAAGTAAGGAGGCTGTGGGGGTTTGAACCCACAACCTCCCTACTTAGGCGAATTAAAGAACAAAATAAAAGAGGCTGTGGGGGTTTGATCCCACAACCTCTTGGTTTAGGCGAAATTGGGCAAGATGAAGTTAATAAAAATTAAAAAGGGGTTGTGGGGGTTCGAACCCACAACCCTTCGGCCAAATTAGGATTATTACTAAGGAGAAAATTAATCCTTCAATTAATATTGTAATTTAACTTAGAGTCATAATGTTATGAATATTAGAATAAAATCAATTAAAAATATAAATGATATCCAATTGATTCAAGACTTAGGTTTCCTTGCTCAAGCTTCCGTATTGATACATAAGTCATACGTGAATAAAATATCCAAGAATAATGCCACATACTTAGATCGAAATCAAGATCTTGGCACATATACAAGATGCATAAGTCTTGTATCACATAATCTTAGACGAAATATGAATGAAGTGTCATGACCTCAATGTATAGACGTATAAGTCTAACATACGTTCAAAGTAAGTGAATCTAAGAAGTATGTAATGAAATGATGAACCCTAGAAAGGTTAAGTATGAGTGTAAGATACACTAAATGGCCAAGTGCATTGACATATGATGAAATGAACGTTCACGTAATAAGAGGTGAGTAACTATGAAAAGTAAGGGTGTTAATGATAATGAATGTGGTGACAACATTATATAAGATTATTGTAAATGACGAGAGTAATCTCGAATGAGCCTAAATAAATGTTACCAATACGTACTCACCTATGAGAGTGTAAGATAATGAAGAGATCAGTCTCTATGAACACTCTAATGAAGGTATTGAGCTTAACACAGTTGATACTAATGATGAGATGAGAAATCATCTAATGAGCTATGGTGTCCTCATACTAGAAGTCAGCTTCCATGACGTATGAGTTGAATGAAATGGAACTTTATACTGAGCACCGATAGAATAGCTCTGAGCGGGGATGCCTTCTTTCGGGAAGGGCGAAGGTTCACGTAACTCTCATGAGATGAGACTGTCCGGCTTGCCGGGTATGGGTCTCCATACATCTCCTAGTCTTCGAACCTATACTGCCAATATAGGGATCTGGCGGGGTTAAATTCCCATGTACGCTAGCATGTTTTGGGTCACCTTGGCCGGTGATTCCACCTCTTTTCGGTGTGGGGGAGACAGTGGATTTCATGATGCTCACATGATCTATGTCGGTTAAAGTTAAAGTTCCCAATGAATGAATGAGGCCAGCCTCAAATGATGCACATAATGAAATAAACGATACCAAAGGTGTTAGGATAGGATAATAAAGAGGTGAGCTAGACTCAGGTAATAACACTAGGTTATTCTTGATCATTGCACAACAAACCCAATGAAAGTCGTAAACTACACCCTAGGTATAACTGGTTTTCACACTGGCCTATGAACGAATTGAAATGAAGTATGTATGAATGAATGAAGCAGACTCTGTGTTTGCTAATGAACACTCCCTAGTTGAGTTCCCATATGTTGAGCCCTCATTTCTGGGATGTCATATTGTTAAGTCCATGATTCCAAGGTCTCATGGCATATGAATGAATGACATTAAAGAAGTTATGTGCTACATGCAAAAGGTGCTATGTGCTATATGATATGTGCTATGTGTAAATATTATGTGTTGTGTGCAAATGTGATAAGTATGATGACATATGTTATTCTCATGGAATAACTTTCCTAATCCAAATTTGGAAAGCTCATTTACTTTTCTAATCCAAATTTGGAAACTTTCCTAATCTCAATTTGGCAAGTCCACTGACTTGACTTCCAAAAATCATGTTGTTAGGAAAGAGCTATTCTTTCTCATGCATGTCCTTGGTGTGTGCTTGCATATACCCATACTTAGTACAAGTGTGTACTAACCCTATACAAACTCTACTATTTTAGGTGCTGGCACAGGTGGACGATAGAGCTACAGGATCATCGATGCAGTTATCCGGACATCCAGCATTCATCCGGAGTTGGTAGGTCCTCATGCTTTCGAGGATGCTACTGTTTTATATTCTAGCTTAGTTTTAGAGTTGAGCTAGTGGAGCATGTTCCACTAGCGTTTCTTTCCTGTTTTTATTCAGACTATGTGTTGGTGCCATTTTGGCAATTATACACTTTATAAGTATTGAACTGTTCCTTTCATTTGATTATCTCTTAATGTTAGATGGTTGATGGTGAACAAATTACGAATGTATTAGAAATGTTTAGTAAGCAATATTTAGAAACAAAAAGTTTCAAATTTTCCGCTAAAATTAACCTATGTAAAGTAAGAATGACGTAAGTAGGCTTGTCTGCGACCTCTGAGAGGTCAACGACACCGGTCTCGTTTGGGGTCTAGATTCCAGTCGTGATAGATGACATGCATATGATATAATTAAATTGTTAGTATATTCGAGGGAATGGCTTAAATGACATGATTTTTCTTAAATGTCCCTTTTTAAGCATACTTTATTGGTATTTGTGCATATGGTCTCATACTTAGTACATGTGGCGTACTAACCCATTTTCTTCCTTCTTTCCCAAACATTTTAGGTTCCGGTCGTTGAAGTTTGACTTGAGGTGATCTGAAGGAAGACTTGGATATTCTATCATCCAAGTGGTAGGTCCTCATTTCCCCGAGGACGATGCCTGAAGTTACTTATAATTACTACAACTTTTGTATTGACTTTATTTCCTATTTGAGACAAAGTTGTATAAAGCCTATATGTGGCTTACTTTTATTGATATAGGGATATGCCCAATGTTATTGTTATTGTTTAGATGGTTTATGAGATGAGACAGATTTATGACTCTATTTCTTTATTATATAAGTGTGTGAAATAAAAGTAGAAGACTATGTAATCATCTTATACGAACGAGTTTATGTATACTCGATATTATTATGATTATGTGTATGTAGAGGTCTATGTAAACCTCTGATTAGATGTAGTTGAAAAGTTTTAAATTCTTCTGTATTTTTAATCGATGAATACAATGATGTAAGACTAAGAGGCTTGTCTTAGTCCTCAAAGAGGAAGACGACGCCGGTTACGCCTATGGGGTATACCCGGATGTGACAAAGCTGATCCATAGCAGCAGAATGTGATGCCTATAGTGCAAAAATTTGCTCATCTTTAGTAGCAAGCTGAGCACGCAACCTCTGTAATGGCACATTTTCTCCTCTCCTAAGAGCTAATACAACAACTTGATTAACAGTGCCCAAAACATCTTTAACTGTTTGCTCTTGCAACTTTATAACAAGTACTTTGAATTATTCAAATATCTCACCCAACCAGAATACATAGCCTAATGAGTGTAGCTTAGCATCCTCCACACTAATACAACCCATGTGACATAACATCAACTTGGATAGGTTAATGGGTTGCATAGAAATCAAGAGCTCCATCAATATAAGATCTAAGTAGTCTGCCTCCGTGCATTTTTGTCCCTGGGTAGAATAATCTTGTGGCCCACGTTAAACAACAACTTATGTAGAGGTAACATAGCTCATTTATCAATTCTAGAGAATTCCTCTGTAGTAGGATCATGTGAGAACTTTCTAACAATATCAAGAGAACTAGTCAATCCATCTAATGGAGGCCAGTTTTGCTTAACATAGTGACACCACCCGTTATTTGCAATTCCTAAGATCTGGGCGATATCATCAAGCGTAAGAGTGATGTTCTTCCCCCTAACGACACTAGAGATAGACGATGGTGACACAATAACATTAATATAAAACTAGCGAGTTTCAGTTCTACCCATCTTCCTTGTGGTGGTACCCTGAAGGAACAAGTGAGTCCATTTTTGAGCATGTAAGATGCTTAGCAATTCCCCCATTTCATCTCTTTCAAAACCCGTAATTAACCTTACCTTTATCACCTTTCTTTGTGTAAAATTCAGAATTCTCTTAGTACAAATGCCAAGATATGCATCAAAATTATTAGATATCACATCATTCCCCTCAAAATCTTACCAATCTGAGTAAGAGGATACTTCCCTTTTTTTT
Source organism: Solanum sitiens (assembly GCA_016801875.1). Classification (NCBI taxonomy): domain Eukaryota; kingdom Viridiplantae; phylum Streptophyta; class Magnoliopsida; order Solanales; family Solanaceae; genus Solanum; species Solanum sitiens. The sequence goes on from JABWTJ010000080.1 coordinate 2,536,640, forward strand.
ATTTTCCCTTTTTCTTGCAAAGTTTAACCAATTATTTCTTTTTAATCTTTTGAATTGGTTTCTTAAATGATTTTGAGGGACTTTTCTTTGTACTACGCCTAAGTCTCTCAAACTCTTATGGATCATCAAGAATATCAATAGGTGTAACAGTGCAAGGAGACTTACTAGTAGAGCAATGTGGCTTCTTAGTGAGTTGCTTTAATGCATTCTAAGAAGGCACATTTCTCTACTAGTAAGTCTCCTTGCACTGTTACACCTATTGATATTCTTGATGATCCATAGGAGTTTGAGAGACCTAGGAATAGTACAAAGAAAAGTCCCTCAAAATTACTTAAGAAACCAGTTCAAAAGATTAAAAAGAAATCATTGGATAAACTTAACAAGAAAAAGGGAAAAGGAAAAAGGGAAGTATCCTCTGACTCAGATTGGTAAGATTTTAAGGGAATGATGTGATATCTGATAATTTTGATGCATATCTTGGAATTTGTACTGAGAGAATTCTGAATTTTACACAAAGAAAGGTGATAAGGGGAAGGTTAATTACGGGTTTTGAAAGAGCTGAAATGGGGGAATTGCTAAGCATCTTACATGCTCAAAAATGGACTGACTTGTTCCTTCAGGGTACCGCCAGAAGGAAGATGGGTAGAACTGAAACTCGCTAGTTTTATATTAATGTTATTGTGTCACCTTCGTCCATCTCTAGTGTCGTTAGGGGGAAGCACATCACTCTTACACTTGATGATATCGCCCAGATCTTTGGAATTCCAAATAACGGGTGGTGTCACTATGTTAAGCAAAACTGGCCTCCATTAGCTGGATCGACTAGTGCTCGTGATATTGTTCAAAAGTTCTCACATGATCCGACTGCAGTGGAATTCTCTAGAATTGATAAATGAGCTATGTTACCTCTACATAAGTTGTTGTTTAACGTGGACCATGAGATTATTCTACCCAGGGGACAAAAATGCACGGAGGCAAACAACTTAGATCTCACATTGATGGAGCTCTTGATTTCTATGCAACCCATTAACCTACCCAAGTTGATGTTATGTCACATGGGTTGTATTAGTGTGGAGGATGCTAAGGTACACTTATTTGGCAATGGATTCTGGTTGGGTGAGATATTTGAATATTTCAAAGTACTTGTTATGAAGTGGCAAGAGCAAACAATTAAAGATGTTTTAGGCACTGTTAATCAAGCTGTTGTACTAGATCTTAGGAGAGGAGAAAATGTGCCATTACAGAGGTTGCGTGCTCAGCTTTCTACTAAATATGAGAAAATTGTTGCACTACGGGCATCACATTCTGCTGCTATGGATTTGAAAAGGCATTAATTTAGTTTAATCCCTCTTGCTAACGAGACGGTTACTTATCAATTGATTCCTTAGTTGTGATATGAAATATTATATCTGTACTAGGTACATGACGGGATCATGGGTGGTGCTTTTCTATTGTATCTCTGTTTCGGATTTTAGTCACCAAGATCTTAGTGAGTAAGATATGTAATTGACATGTCAATTTTTTGTCGTCTAACCATCTACCGGTATATGTGTACAATGACATACTCATTTAAATGGTGAGCTTGTCCAAGGAATGAGACACTAATCCAAAAAGCTGTCACATTTTGCTTTAGGGAACAAACAGTGACTTAATTGCCTTATTTTTTCCATTGTTGAACACATTTTTTCTATTTTGATAATTCATAGTTTCTTTTACCACTACAAGATAAGAAATTGAATGTACTAAGATTGTTTGTTCTTATTTTAAGTGAATGACATTGTTTTGAGTTTGGTAATTCTTCTTTACTACCTTCAAACTTATTTCTCTTGTGAATTTTATTTTTGATGTTGTGAAAGAGGGTTAAATATGTGAATTAATGTGAATTTATGATCAACTTTAAGTCATTACAGTAATTGCTTGAGTATAAATTATTATCTTTACCGGCAATAGGAAATGCCACAAATGTGCTTGTTTCTAAATTAGCTTTACTGACAATAGTAAATGTCTTTATATAAAATCCACTAAAAGTAATTACTTTTAGCGGCAATAATAAGGGTCTTTACAAGAACCCGACATAAATTCCACTAAAGTCTTTAGCAACATTTGATCAAATGCCGGTAAATGTTCCTGTGGCAATAACTATTGCCGCTAAAAGAAAAATCAATTGCTACTAAAGGTCTCTTTTGGTGTATTGTTGGGCTAAATACTTGAGAATTATATTAGGTAAAAATTGGTAACCTGTTATATTCTAAAAAATGATAACTCACAGGAATTAACAAGGACCAATTTGAGCAGACTAGAAGTCATGACAATGTTACGGAAAACAACACAAAGATGAAGTTCAACCAGAATCCTAGTATGGATCTGCAAAGAAATGCAGGAAAGGCAAAGGATTTGCGAAGCAAAGCATGAAAGGCAACAAACAACTAAAGAAGGAAAAGAGATATTTGTAGATCATTTAGCCAAGATTCCGGGATTAAAGATCATCCAAGATTCAAGGAGATCATCTAACAAAGGAAAGGAATTGATTTAAGGGCAAAGGACAGAAATCACATACTTTTAAAGTAAAATTACCATTTGTCCCTTATAAGTTCATAATTACATAAATCCCACAAACTGATACAATAATATAAGTGCTGATACATTAATTTGATACGCGAGATACATTAATCGTTAGGTAAGATACATTACATTTTATACATGATACATTAATCTGATGCGCTGATACATTAATATGAAGCACGAGATACATTAATCTGATGCACAAAAATGAGGGATTTTGGGAATTTGTAAAGCTAGTAGGGGATAATAGTAATAAGAACACTTAAAGGTGGGATTTCTGTTATTTTCCTTGATGTAATCATGCACATATCTGATATGGACATGATTCAAGAAATCAATTCAAATAAATCAAGGAATCAATCAAAGGATCCTTGGTTTAAAACTCCTGTGGGTTTCCGAAAAAGAGCATCACCTTTCATATCTATTTAAACCCTTCTTAAACTTAAGAGTGAAGTATGCAACTTCACTTGAACTTATTTGTAATTTTCTTTCATCTTGGTAAAGATTTGCACGCGAGAGTGAATAATTGTAAAAGAAAAAGAGAAGGAAAGATTCTAATGGTAGGTTATTCAAGTAGATGTATTGCCAACATAGAAGATCTGATTTGCATATCAGACAGGATTCGAAGAATACACATTTTGTACAACCAAGTTTGCTCGAACTCATAAGGAAATCCTAGAAACCCAGGGGGACTGGACTACGCACCACATAGGTGATCTGAACCAGTATAAAACTTTCAGTGTTCATTTACTTTCAGCATTGTCTACTACTCTTCACTGGAAGTCGACTGGACAAATTTTTTATTTCACCCCTCTTGAATTTCAATTGGTATCAGAGCAGGTCTCACCATCTGAGTGTTTAATTACACGTGAGCAAAGATCCAATATGGCACACTATCAGATCCCTGGAGTCTTACTTCAAGAGGGACACTCTTCACACCGACCACCATACTTCAACGGACAACATTACTCTGACAAGAAAAATAGATTCAGAATCTTTGTCTCCTCAACTAATCATCAATCATGGATCGTAATTAAGAAGGGCCCAAAACCCATTCCTTGACTAACTAAAAAGGATGGGACTGAAAAGCTATTCGATCATGAATCATTTGACATCACTAAGGAATAACAAGAGCTATCCAAACTAATGCTAGATCTATAAGTTTGTTATATTATGCAGTGAGTGGAGTAAAGTACGAAAAAAATATCAACGTGCGATACTGTGAAAGAAATATGGGACAAACTAGAAGTAACATATGATGAAACAACCAAAGTAAAGGAAGCTCGGATTGGTGTACTTGTTAATGAATATGAGTTGCTCAAAATAGTAGAAGATGAAAACGTTGAATCTATGTGTTCAAGATTGAGCAGAATTGTCTGCGAACTAACAACTCTTGGAATGGTGTATTCAAATTTATTACAAGTCAGTAAACTTGTTCGAAGCCTTCCCAAGGCTTGGGAAATTAAGGCTTCCATTCGTGAAGATGGAGATCTACAGAAAATGACATATGATGAGCTTCAAGGTAACTTAATGGCCTATGGACAAAATTATATTAACAGGTACAATAAGGATGACAAAAAGAAAACTATGGAATTCACGACCGAGATACCTGACATTGGAGAGGAAGCAGATGAAAATCAAGATTAAGGAATGACATTTATTAATCGTGGAGTAAGACAAATGCTTAGACAAAGAAGACAGAGACCTCAACAGGATTTTAAGAACAATGACTTTAAGAGAAATGACAATCGTTGCTACTACTGCGGAGAACCAAGACGCATAAAACAAAATTGTCCAAAATAAAGGAAAAAAAACAATCGAAGAATTGAAAATCCAAAAAGCCTCAGAGCATAGGAACAAGGAGAAATAACTAACGATGATTATGATAAAATGACAAATTTATGTTTCATGGAACTAGGTAAACGAGTGAGGTAAGATCCTATAATTGTTTAAATTATAATGACTTACGAAATTCCTTGGACATGTTGCTGATGAATTATAGAAAGTTATAGACGAATATAATAAAATTACTCAAGAAAACAAGGACTTCCAGATTCTTCTCGAAGAAAGTCAGATTGAAGTTGACTTACTAACAGAAAAACTAGAGGAAGTAAAAATTCAGTTGAATAGTATCATAAAATCTCCCAGTCACAACTCTGTCTGATCTAATAACTATGGGTTATAGGAAAAATTCTCCTAATTATAGCTCTACCAGATCAAATAGATCTATTACAAACTCTCATATTCCTGAAACTTCTGTCAAAATTACTATTATACTTGTGTTGGTCTTGGTCACAAATCTTTTAACTGTAGAAAATACTCCTATGGGAAATGGATCTGGAGACCAAAAGTTACTAATCTTCAAGGACCAAAAAATACTTGGGTACCTAAAAGAAACTAATATTAAGGTTTTTCAGGAGAAATTGAAGAAAACCTACAAAAAGGGAATATGGGTACTTGGCAGTGGATGCTCCACACATGTGTGCGGAAATAAATTTTTTTCAAAACTATCAAAAGAACTGATGGAGAATGTGTTAGATTTGGAGATAATTCTAAAGGATAAGTAATCGATGTTGGAACCATCACTCTCAGCTTATCATGTGATCTAATCGAAGTATATTTGGTTGAGGGACATAATCTCCTCAACATTAGCCAACTGTGTGATGCTGGATTTAAAGTTACCTTCAATACAATGAGCTGCATCATCAAACATCCTCAGAAAAGGCTCACCCTTATCGGAGATCGAGTTAATAATATCTATCTTTCAAATAATATTGATTTTCCCGTCTCTTACTTATCTTACTACAACCTCCAAAAATCCTTGTCTATGACATAGAAATCTTGGACATGCAAGCATGCATGCACTCTAGAAACTATCGAGACTTGAACTGGTCAGTGGTCTGCCAAAACTAAAATTTGAGAAATATCGTATTTGCGACACATGCTAATTGGTTAAGACACTTGTTCATCTTTTCAAACAAAAGACACTTTATGTACTTCTAAACCCCTTCATCTTCTTCACATGGATTTGTTCGGTCCTACTCGAACTGCTAGTATTGGAGGTAAAAGATATGCATTTGTAATTGTTGATGATTTCTCAAGGTTTACATGGGTAATTTTTATCACTCATAAAAACTAGGCTTTTGCTAACTTTGAAGTATTTTGTAGAAAGGTTCAAAGAGAAGCGAGTTATTACATTACAACTATTCACAATGATCATGGTGGTGGATTCGAAAATAAAGCTTTTGAAGAGTTCTGTGCTAAAAATGGCTTTTCTCAAAACTTCTCTTCACCTAGATCTCCTTAGCAAAATAGATTAGTAGAAAGAAAAAACCGTTCATTACAAGATACAACAAGAACTATGCTACTTATCTATGCCTTCTAGATCATTTTTTGGCAGAAGTAGTAAGTACTGCTTGACACATTCTTAATAGGTATAGGCCCATTTTAAAGAAGACTCATTATGAACTTTGAAGAGGAAAGAAACCTAACATCAACTATTTTCATCCTTTCGGATACAAATGTTTTGTCCACAATAATAGTAAAAACTATCTTGGAAAATTTGATCCAAGAAGTGATGAAAATATTTTCTTAAGCTATGCACCCATTAACTGGGCCTTTCAACCCTTTAATAAAAGAACTTTAAGCGTTGAAGAATCTGTTCATGTGGTATTTGATGACACTAATCCAATAAAGCAGAAAAGTGAAATAGGTGAGGATGAAATTGACTCATCAAAACATGAAGAAGATACTCAACAAGTGTCTAATGAAACTTCTTCGGAAGAGCCAACTACTGCTGAAGTGGAGTCAACTACTCCAGCTGACAAAGTCAACATTCCCAAGGAATGGAGACACAACGCCAACTATCCTGACAACTTTATTTTGGGAAAACCAAATGACAAAATGCAGACAAGATCATCTCTCAAGAAATAAACTTCGTTGTCTCTCATATCACAAATGGAACCAAAGTGAATTAATGAGGCAATGGAAGATGAATCATGTATACAAGCAATGAAAGAATAGTTTGATCAATTTAAAAAAAATCAAGTGTGGAATCTTATTGAACGACCTAAGAAATGTTCCGTGATAGGAACCAAATGGGTATTTCAAAACAAATCGGATGAAAATGGTAAGGTTATCCGAAATAAAGCCAGGTTAGTAGCCCAAGGTTACTCACAACAAGAAGGAGTCGACTATGATGAAACATTCGCCCTTGTGGCAAGGTTGGAATCTATTCACATTCTTCTAGCTTTTGCTTCTTTCAATCCCTTCAAACTTTTCAAAATGGACGTTAAAAGCGTTTTCCTAAACGGATTTATTAAAGAAGAAGTCTTTGTTAAACAACCTCCCGGTTTTGAAAATCCCTCTTCTCCTGATTATGTTTTTAAACTATCAAAAGCTCTTTATGGTCTTAAACAAGCTCCAAAAGCTTGGTATGAAAGATTGAGCACTTTTCTTATTAAAAATGATTTTCAAAAAGTAAAATCGATACTACCTTGTTTACAAAAAAAATCTTATTAATGTATTTTTGTCGTTCAAATTTATGTTGATGATATTATCTTTAGATGCTCTAATCTTTCTCTCTCTGAAAGCTTTACAAACCTCATGAAAGGTAAGTTTGAAATAAGTCTCATGGGCGAATTGTCTTTCTTTCTCGGTCTTCAAATTAAACAATCAGAGAAAGGAATTTTTAAAAATCAAGGAAAATATGCGAAAGAGATGATAAAAAAATTTGGAATGGAAAAAGGTAAAGCTTTTGGAATCCCATGAGTTCCTCTACGTGTATAAAATTTGATACAACAGGAAAAGCAGTTGACGAAAACTCTATGGTGGAATGATTGGTTCTCTAATATATCTCACTAGTCGACCATACATCATGTTTAGTGTCTGCAAATATGCACATTTTCAATCCGTTCTAAAGGAATCACATCTCACCGTAGTGAAACGAATTATTCGATATCTCATTGGAACTTCAGAAATGGGTATGATATCCTTTTTCTGAAAATTTTGACTTAATTCGATTTTCAGATGTTGAATTTGCAGGTGACCTTGAGGAGGACCCTTGCATTTTGGATAAAAGGTGTCTAGGACAGTATCCTTTGACGGATTGCAAGCGACGAATCATAGTCCAATCGACGGGGCGTCGATTGACACCGTCAATGGTATTTTAGCCAAATATGTGAAGGGGTCGTTTTGGCAAGTCTATGACCAAAATGATGGATGTGCAGCATGGAGGACACACTGCCCGTCGACTAACCTACGGCCCATCAGTCGGGGTCTCGTAGGTCAGGTCTGTGTGTTGCTATTTTGTTTTACTTATTTCATTTAATTAGTTAAGTGGTTAGTTAGGTAATCAAGGGTTAGGGGAGGTTCAATTAATTTTATTAAGGACCTATACATAAATACTTAGCCTAATTAAACTAAACCTAATTCTCATAACTCCCAAAACACAATTGCTCTTCCTTCACTCTTCTTTCTCTCTCCCAAAGAAACTCTATAGAAGACCAAGCAAAGGAGGATTCTAGGGCTGCAACAAGGGGTATTTTCTCCATAAAACTTCATCAATTAGTAAGGTATGAGATTCCTTTCACCTTTGTGATCTTTTTCCCCAAAGGGTTCCTCCAAATTAATTTCAAAAAGATGAAATTCAAGTGGGTTTCCTTCCAATATGAATTTGGTCTTATGAATTGCTTTGTTTATGATTACTCTTGGTTATTATGAGTAGATTAACATGTATTATGATTCAATTATACTATTTCTTGATGAATTGACCTAGTTTATGGAAGATGACATTTTCCCTTTAACCCTAGGTTGTGATCTTGAATGAATTATCTAGTATTGATACAATTGGCTTGGTTAATGTGTGAATTACTATTGTATGTTATTATTATGCCAATTTATGAATAGATTGTGATGTATTGTAATCCAATTATTCTATTTCTTGATTAATTAACCTAGGTTGTGAAGTAGATCATGATTTTGACCTAAGTCTCTAACCCTAGGCTATGAGCTGGTGATGAATTGTTGTGTGGTGATTCATTTGACTTTATTACTATGTTGGTTACTATGGTGTGATGATATTACACCCAATGTTGGGTCGAATTGTATGGTTAATGGTAAGACCTTGATGATGGCTTGTGAAGGAGATTGGGGTAAGTCTTATGATCTCAATTCTTTACTTCAAATATGATTACTTGTGTTTAATGATGAAGTTGTATTGAAGTATACCTTATGTTAAGGTTTATTAGGGTTGGTATGATGTTGAATTGGAATGTCTTGAACTATGGTTTGTGAGTTGTTGGCTAAGATGTAAATGTTATAAGGATGGTGATAACTTACCAATGTGCCTTATATGATGAGATATGTAAATGTGCTAACCTCACATGTATGAATTGTAATGAAAGGACAATACTCATGCAATTATTATTGAGCTATGATGATTATTATATAAGGGATAGACCATATGACCTAAACTAAGCTATGATGTTTAAATAAAGACTCAAAGACATTTCAAAAAGGGACTCTAGCTTAGCACCGAGTGAACTAGAGTGAGGAGTGTGCCTTCCCACATGGGGAAGATGGATCACTAATGTACTCATGAGATTTTCTAATGCATGTAGCATAAAGAGGGTCCGAACTACATCTCCTAGTTCTTGAACTATGTTGCCCCCATAGGAATACTAGCTAGTGGATTCACACAGAAGCTATGCTCATGTTTTGGTACTACCTTGGCAAGTAGTCCGCATTCTTTCGGTGTAGGGTTTCATGACACCGGATTCCACATTATATCATGTGGTCTATGTAGGTTAAGGCAGGATGTTCCCAAAAGGTAAAATCAAGTAATGCAGTGAGCTCTAACTAGGACGACTCAAGGGGTTTAGCTTAGTCTAGGTAGGGGTATGTGACTCTACCTATACATTGCACTAGTTCGCCTTGAGGGAAGTCTTATAAGTATGTTCTTATGTATGTATATGCTTATAACTGTAAATGATATGTATATGATGATATTACATGTTATGATACTATATGACGTTGCTTCACTTATGAACATGTATTTGGTCTCTATTAATAAAGTGTGATGTTATGTACTCTTAATGATATGCTATGTGAAGTTGGACATTGTTGATGGTTCTTGTTAGGGTTACTTGATTTAGTGAGGTTATGGGGCTTTGCTTAATCATTACACTAGTGGACTTAATGAGGGTTCATGAGTAATGGCTTTGCTTTGGTTATGATGTTATGATTTCTTATACATGCTTGTTGATATTATAACTTGATGATATAGTTGTCTTGATTATCTGCATCAATTGTGTTGATTGCATGTTGACTTAACTAGACTAACATTGTTCGTCTTGTGATGTACATGGTCTTGACTTAATGAATATGTACTATTGGCTTGCATTGGTTCTTGAATCTGTATAAGGCTTTTCAAAGCAAATTGATTGCTTTAATGAAATGTCCCCTTTTAGCATGATTTCTATGATGAGTGTGCATATGGTCCTATACTTAGTACAAGTGATGTACTAACCCCATTTCTCCCTTTTCCCCAACATTTTAGGTTACGGTCGTTGAAGGGCTTGTGACGACTTTTGAAGAAAGACATGGATTCTCATTGTCCAAGTTGGGTAGGTCCTCACCACTTAGAGGACAATGCCACTTTCTAGCATTGGATGTTGATTAGTCTTAAAGACACTTTGTTCATTTCCTTTCATTTGAGTACTAAGGATTGTATAGCCTATATGTGGCTCTTAGTGTATTGATGTATGGGCTATTCCCAATTTTTATACCTGGTTTAGATGGTTATGAGATGAGACATCCGTTTTAAAACTATGTTTTATCTTATATATATATGTGCTATAAAAGTAGAAGACTATGTAATATTCTTATATGAAGGGTCTTTGTATACTCAATATGAAAATACTATGTGTATGCAAGAGGACTATGCAAACCTCATGATAGACGTAGAAGAGAAGTTTTGAATTTTCTGTGTTTGTAGCTTATAAATGTAATGATGTAAGCTAAGAGGCTAGTCGTAGTCCTCTTTGAGGACGATGTCGCAAGTTACATCTAGGAGGTACTTCTCGGATGTGACAAACTTGGTATCATAGCATGAGGTTGAATATCTTTGGAGTCGATGTCTCATTTAACCACGTCGATGTAGAATCTTATTCATAATTGTGAAGCGCACCAAACTTATGAATAGGAAACTACATGATGCTTAGGAAACTCTCCTTTTGTTGGAAATCCAATATCGTGCCTCGAGAGTCTTGACTCTTTGTGCCCTTAGCATCTAATCCTTTTATTGTGATTATAGGCAACGAATACCTAATGAACAGCCGCTCAAAGACTTGATGAAGAGATTTACAATGCGGGGGCTCCTCCCCTAGGCAATCAAGTCCCTCCTCTTGAATAAGTTGCTAATGATGATCAAGCTCCGGTCAATCCTCCGCCTTTGACGGATGGGGACATAAGGGCAGCCTTTCTCCAAATGGCCCAAGCCATTACTACACAAGCACAAGTCATGACGGCCCAAGCTAATCGGGAGGTGGTACCTCGAGGAAACCAACATGTTGGCACCATGGCCTCCCATTTGAGGGATTTCACGAGGATGAATCCCCCTACTTTCTATGGGTCCAAAGTGGAGGAAGACTCATAAGAGTTCATTGATTAAACCTACAAGATTCTCTATGCTATGGGGTTGACTAGTAGTTAGAAGGCTGAGTTAGCCACTTACCAACTCAAAGATGTGGCCCAAACCTGGTACGTCCAATGGAGAGACAATAGGCCTTTAAGGGGTGGACCGGTGACATGAGAGATTTTCAAGAATACTTTTCTTGATAGGTTCTTTCCTTGAGACAAGAGGGAAGCCAAAGTGTAAGAATTCATCAACCTTCGTCAAGGAGGTATGAGTGTACTTGACTACTCTTTGAAACTTTCTAAATTGTCAAAGTATGCTCCTTCTTTGGTTTCCGACCCTAGGGATGAAATGAGCCGCTTTGTGATGGGGGTGTCGGATGACTTGAAACAAGAATGTCGTTCGGCTATGTTACATGATACTATGAACATTTCTCGTCTCATGGTTCATGATCACAACTAGAAGAGACAAGGGTTAAGAGAAAGAGTAGGAATGCCAATAGGGCAAGGTCTTATGATGGTGGTTCATCAAAGGGTAGTCTTGATATCCAAGACAAGCCTAAGTTCAAAAAGAGGTTTTCTAATCAAGTTCCTTCCAAAATTCCCAAGTCTCGTGATGATAAGGTGTGTAACCCTAAGTCTCAAAAGGGAAGAGGTACTAGCTCACCAAGCAAGAAGCCAACTTGTGGAAAGTGTGGCAAGAAGCATTATGGTGATTGCCTTGTTGGGATGGACAATTACTTTGGGTGTGGAAAGAGTGGCCACAAGGTTAGGGATTGCCCAAATTTGAAGGGGCAAGACAGAGGTAGCGGGCAAGCTCAATCTAGTGGTTCCAATGTTGATCCTCCAAAACAGAATCACTTTTATGCACTTCGCTCTAGGGATGAACAAGAGAGTTCTCCTGATGTGGTGACCGGTATGTTACGAGTCTTCTCTATTGATGTATATGCTTTATTTGATCCAGGTGCTACATTATATTTCATTACTCCCTTGATAGCTAGAAAGTTTGATATTTTGCCCGATATTCTAAATGAACCTTTCATGGTAACTGCCCCGGTAGGTGATCGGTGGTTGCAAAGAGGGCATATAGAAATTGTCCTATAATGTTGCCCAATAGAGTTACTCATGTTGAATTAGTAGAACTTTATATGGTCGATTTTGATGTAATTTTGGGAATGGATTGGCTACATGATTGTTTTTCTTTCCTTGATTATAGAACTAGAATTGTCAAGTTCAATTTTCCAATGAAACCGTTTTAGAGTGGAAGGGGGGAAATTCTATTCCTAGAGTTCGTATTATCTCTTGTCTTAAGGCTTGTAAGATTATCTCAAAAGGGTATCTATATCACATTGTAATAGTCAAAGATTTAGACTCCGAAAATCCTCCCATTGAGTTAGTCCCCGTAGTACGGGAATTTCCAGAGGTCTTTCCTAATGATCTTCCCCAAATCCCTCCCAAAAGAGAAATTGATTTTGGTATTGACTTGCTATCGGATACCAATCCCATTTTAATTCCTCCTTATCGGATGGCTCCGGCCAAATTGAAAGAGTTGAAGAGTCAACTCAAGGACTTACTAGACAAAGGCTTCATTAGACCTAGTATTTCTCCATATGGTGCTCCTATTTTGTTTGTGAAGAAAAAGGATGGGTCCCTTAGGATGTGCATTAATTATCACCAACTCAATAAAGTCACTATTAAGAACAAATATCCTCTCCCTCGGATTGACGACTTGTTTGATCAACTCCAAGGGGCAAGCTACTTTTTTAAGATTGACTTGAGATCGGGGTATCACCAAATTAGAGTAAGAGGTAAGGATATACCAAAGACGACATTTCAAACAAGATATGGTCACTATGAGTTCTGAGTAATGTCCTTTGGCCTCACTAATGCCCCGGCGGCATTTATGGACCTCATGAATAGGGTGCTTCGAAGTTACCTAGATTCATTTGTCATTGTCTTTATTGACGACATCTTGGTATATTCAAAAAATGAGGGTGAACACATGGACCATTTGAGAGTGGTGTTACAAGTGCTTAAGGAAAACCAACTATTTGCCTAGTATAGCAAATATGAGTTTTGTTTGAGGTCGATGGCATTTCTTGGTCATATCATCTCTAGTGAGGGAGTTGAGGTTGATCCAAGGAAAACCGAGGCGGTCAAATGGCCTAGAATGTAACATTTTGAAATATCGAGGTCATGTGATAAGACTTAAATGAACTCCTTAGGATCTAAACCAGTGTTCCTAGCCAATTAGGCATATTCAGAGTCCTTGAAGTGGTGTTGGAACCGAAACTCTTAAACGTCTGGCAAATTGGTTCATAAGAGGGGTAGAGTGTCCTTTTGATTTAACCTAGTTAAAGAGTCGGAATTTGGTAAACGGTTGTAACTATAGGTGTAAAATATTGTGTGGGATGGTATCATGTTGGAAAAGTCGGGGGACGACTCCCCAAGGACCAAACAAGGACCCTCGAGGAGGACCCTTGAAGCAGCAGGGCATGACGGACCCCATGACGGGGCATCACAGGCGCGACGGGGCGTCGAGGCCTCCGTCGTGCCAGCCTTAGCGCTTGGACTTTTCCTCCGCCTGCACAAGTCTCTGACCAACGTGACGGATGTGCAGGACGGAGGGAAGCCAGTCCGTCACGGCCACGACGGTTCGTCGTCGTGGAACCGTCGTGCACTTGGGGAGAAAGCCTCCACCTGCACAAGTCTCTGACCAACGTGACGGATGTGCAGGACGGAGGGATGTCAGTCCGTCACGCCCACGACGGACCGTCGTCGGGGATCCGTCGTGGAAGGTCTGTGGCAGTTATGGAAAAGTTATTTTTAGTTAGTTAATTAATTAAGTGTCTTAGGGGTAATTAGGGGTTTAAGAGAGACTAATTAAGTGACTTAAGACCCCAATATAAATACCCAACCCTCATTAGCCTAATCATTCTCTCAAAAACAAAACTCTCTTCCTTCTCTCTACTTTCTCTCTCTATTGGAAGACTCCATTGGAGATCAACTTGGGGAGATCATTGGGGGTTGATTTAGCACGAAATTCACCATCAAAACATCATCAAACCTTCAGGTATGGGATCTAATTCACCTTTGAGATTCTTTCCTCAAAGGGTTCCTTCAAAGCTTTTTCCAAAAAGTTGAGTTTCTTATGGGTTTCATCCAAATCCAAATTTGATCATGTGAATTGAGTTAATTATGTATTCTTTGGGTTAGAATGAGTAGATTAGCATGAATTGTAACTTGATTATGGTGAATGGAAGTAGTTTGATCTAGATTGTGGGTGATGACCTCTAAACCTTAACCCTAAATGTTGAATTGATATGGATTAGGTTGAGTTTGATAGAATTGATCTCATAATTAGTTAAATGGTCTTTAATGATTGTTATTGCATTGATTATGGATCTATTATGATGAATTGAAGTTCTTCACACCTATGTTCTTGAATATTGAGTCTAAGTTAAGAAGATACACTTGAGATCATGTTACTAAGCTTTGATGTAGTATTGCTTCATAGTATAGTGCTTCTCCTTGATTAGTTCTTGTGATTTATTATTGAATTGCATCGATGTGATGATCTAAGATTGGTTGATCTATGGGTTGATGGTAAGGCCCTTTATTGATGGACTAGGGAAGGAGTATTGGTAAGTCTTGATGATCCTAGCCTTTACTTCAAATTATGGTTAATTGTCATCAAGTGATAATGTTATGTTGAAGTATGCTTTGATTGATGTGATAAGTTGATATGATACATGAACTTATATGCTTAGGTTGGTTGTGAGGTTGCTAAGTGTAATGTAATATAGGGAAGTTGTACGATGTGCCCTATTATGATGAGATGTACGAGGGTTGACTTCACCTATATGGATTGTTATGAAAGGACTAATTCTCATACAATTCTTATTTGAGCTATTATGATGATTATACGAGGGATTGACCCTCCTATCTAACTAAATTGAGAAGGTTAATAAAGATTAAAGATTTCTCTAAATGGGGACTTAGCTTAGCACCGAGCGAACTTGACAATGGGAGGTGATGACTTGTCTCTAAAAAGGAAAGATTCATCCTAGAAGTTGCCCATGTGACGATAACTCCCATGTATGAGGGATGTGTCACTTTAAGGGATTCCCATGAGGAGCGGCCCATATTACCAAATGGTATAAATAGGGATATCTACCTCTTAGTTCTTGAACTATGTTGCCACCATAGGATACTAGCTAGTGGATCCACCTAGATAGCTATGTTCACGTTAGGTTCTACCTTGGCCGGTAGACCACCTTCCATCGGTGTAATGTTTCATGACACCGGATTCCACATTAGATTATGTGGTCTATGTCGGTTAAGGCAAATATTCCCTAAACTAAATGAATGAATAAGATATAGGCTAATCAAAGTAACTTGAAGAGGTTGGCTATAGCTTAGGTAGGGGTATGGGACTCTACCTACGCCTTGCACTAGTTTGCCTTGATAGGAACTTTGAGAGGTCAATATTATGCATGTAAGGCGATGGTATGATGTAAATGGTTTGTATGTTGAGTAACATGCTTATGGATATAATGTTGTTGTCTTTGCTTGAAGAAGGATGTATCATGACATGAAGAGTATGTTGGTAAGTAAATTGCTAATTGTAGTCTTGGTAGGTTACTTGATTGAGTAGGAGATATGGTAATTTTACTTGATCATTGCACTTGTGACTTATTGAAGGTTATCATTAGTATGCTTTGCTTTGCTATGGTTTAATTGCATATGTAGTCTATTATGTTTTCATAAATGTCCCTTTCTAAATATATTTGATTGGTAATTGTATATGAGATTCCATACTTAGTACATGTGGAGTACTAATCCCTTTTCTGTCCCTTTTCCCAAACATTTTAGGTTCGGGTCGTTGAGCTTCATCCAAATTGCTAGGAAGGAAGACTTGGGTATTTTGCCATCCAAGTGGTAGGTCCTCATTCTCTCGAGGACGTGGCCGATATCTCTCTTTTATGATGTGTAGATACTATGATTCTATGTTGACTCCGTTATTCTCTTGAGACGATGTAGTAGACAGCCTATATGCGGCTTCTTTCATTTGATGTAGGGCTATGCCCAAGACTTATTGTAATCGATAGATGGTTTATGAGATGAGACGGTTTTATGACTATTATTTTCTAAATATATAAGTGTATGAAATAAAAGTAGAAGACTAAGTAATCTTCGTATATGAACAAGTCTATGTATACTTGATATATATAATGATGTGTATGTAGAGGTCTATGTAAACCTCCGAGCAGTTTTAGATAAAAAGTTTTTAATTCTTACTGATTTTTAGTCGATGAATGCTATGATGAAGCTAAGAGGCTTGTCTTAGTCCTCCGAGAGGACGACGACGCCGGTTACGTCTGGGGGTAAACCCGGATATGACAAACTTGGTATCAGAGCATGAGGTTGAATATCCTTGATGTTAACGTCTCTCTCTCAACCACGTTATTTAAGTTTGTATTCATAATTGTGAAGCGCGCCACACTTATGAATAGGAACTTATTTGATGATTAGGAATCATTCTCATTGTTGGAAATCCATATCGTGCCCCTAGAATGTACGTCGTATATGCTTTCGCCTGAACCTTGTGTTTTGGTTATAGGAGATGAATACTAGAAGAAACGCGGCTCAAAGACTTGATGAAGAGATGGCTGCTGCGGGAATACCTCGTGACGAACCTGCTCCTCCTCTTGAAGAGGTTGCTATTGATGACCAGGTTCCTGCTGATCCTCCACCGATGACAGAAGCTCAGATGAGAGCTATTATTGCTCAAATGGCTCAAGCCATGACTACTCAAGCTCAAGCCGCAACAGTGCAAGCCCAAGCTATGACTGCCCAAGCCAATAGGGATTTGGCACCTAGAGTCCATGAACAGACTATGGCCTCCAGACTTAGGGATTTCACTCGAATGAATCCTCCTGTCTTTTATGGGTCGAAGGTTGATGAAGACCCTCAGGAATTTATTGATGAGGTTCACAAGATTTTGTGTGCTATGGGGCTGTCATCTAGCGAGAATGCCGAGTTGGCCTCATACCAACTCAAGGATGTCGCTCAGATATGGTATGCGCAATGGAAGGACAACAGGCCACTTGGAAGTGGGTTAGTGACGTGGGAGTTATTCAAAGGGGCCTTCATTGATCGGTTCTTCCCTAGAGAGATGAGGGAAACGAAGGTGGTGGAATTCATCAATCTTCGCCAAGGAACGATGAGTGTTCATGAGTATTCTCTGAAATTTACTCAATTGGCCAAATATACTCCGTCTTTGGTCTCCGATCCTAGAGATGAAATGAGTCAATCTGTGACAGGTATATCGGACGACTTACAAGAGGAGTGTCAATCGGCTATGCTACATGATAACATGAATATTGGTCGTCTCATGGTGCATGCAAGAAGGGTTTAGGAGGCTAGAGCAAAAAGGAAGGATAAGGATAAGGACTCAAGAAGGACAAGGTCTTATGAGAGTGAAACTGCTAAAGATAGGTTGGGAATTCAAGACAGGCCTAGATTCAAGAAGAGGTTCTCAAACCACGTTCCATCCAAATTTCCCAAGACTAGGGATCCTAAAGCCCCTAGACCAAAAGTTGCAAAGGGAAAGGGTGGAAATTCATCTAATGAGAAGCCTACTTGTGTTAAGTGTGGGAAGGAACACTATGGTGAATGTTTGATCGGAACGGGGAATTGCTTTAGTTGTGGGAAGAGTGATCATAAAGTTAGGGACTGCCCTAACATAAGGAACCGAGAAAGGAATGTGCAAAAGCAAGCGAGTGAGGCTCCTAAGAAGAACCATTTTTATGCTCTTCGTTCGAGAGATGACCAAGAGGCCTCTCCCGATGTGGTGACTGGTATGTTACAAATCTTTGCCATTGATGTGTATGCATTACTTGATCCGGGTGCTACTTTGTCTTTTGTTACTCCATTGGTAGTTAAGAAGTTTAGTACATTACCCGATGTTTTGCATGAAACTATTTTGGTGTCTACCCCGGTGGGTGAGTCAGTGGTAGCAAAAAGAGTCTATCGAAATTGTCCTATTTCAATACCTCATAGAGTTTCTCATATTGATCTAGTTGAGCTAGACATGTTTGATTTTGATGTCATATTAGGTATGGACTGGTTGCATGCTAGTTTCGCTTCCATCAATTGTAGGACCAAAATTGTGAGGTTTTGTTTCCCAAATGAACCCGTTATTGAGTGGAAGGGTGGAAATTCTCTTCCTAAAGGTCGTTTCATAACATGCCTAAAGGCGTGTAAAATGATCTCAAAGGGGTGTCTCTACCATATTGTGAGAGTCCAAGAAGTGGATTCCGAAGTTCCTCCTATAGAGTCAGTCCCCGTGGTGAGTGAATTTATGGAGGTCTTTCCTGATGACCTTCCTGGCATTTCTCCCGAACGGGAAATCGATTTCGGTATCGATTTGCTACCGGAAACAAATCCTATTTCTATTCCTCCTTATAGAATGGCTCAGGCCGAGTTAAAGGAATTGAAGGCACAACTTAAATATTTGCTAGACAAGGGCTTTATAAGGCCTAGCATTTCTCCATGGGGTGCTCCGGTCTTGTTCGTGAAAAAGAAGGATGGGTCCTTGAGAATGTGTATTGACTACCGACAACTCAACAAGGTTACTATCAAGAACAAGTATCCTCTTCCTCGGATTGATGATTTATTTGATCAACTCCAAGGAGCGAGTTACTTCTCATAGATTGATTTGAGGTCAGGGTACCACCAGCTTAGGGTGAGAAATGAAGATATTCCAAAGATAGCTTTTCGGACTCGATATGGGCATTATGAGTTCGTGGTTATGTCTTTTGGTCTCATAAATGCCCCAGCGGCGTTTATGGATCTGATGAACAGAGTGTTTCGAAATTTCCTTGATTCATTCGTTATTGTATTTATCGATGATATCTTGGTGTATTCGAAAAATGAGGTTGACCACAGTGATCATCTAAGGGTAGTATTGCAAACCCTTAGAGAACATAAATTGTTCGCCAAGTATAGCAAGTGCGAGTTTTGGCTGAGGTCGGTGGCATTTCTTGGGCACATTATCTCTAGTGAGGGAGTTGAGGTAGATCCAAGGAAGACAGATGCGGTAAGAAACTGGCCTAGACCCTTGACCCCAACTGATATTAGGAGTTTCTTGGGTCTAGCGGGTTATTATCGAAGGTTCGTAGAAGGCTTTTCATCCATTGCATCTCCTTTGACTTCATTGACTCAAAAAGGCAAAAAGTTTGAATGGTCAGAGGCATGTGAGAAGAGTTTTCAATTATTGAAGAATAGGCTTACTTCCGCTCCGGTGTTAACTTTACCGGAAGGATCTAAAGGGTTCATTGTGTATTGTGATGCATCCCGCGTAGGTTTGGGGTGTGTGCTTATGCAAAATGGGAAGGTGATTGCCTATGCTTCGCGGCAACTTAAGGTGCATGAGAGAAATTATCCTACTCATGACCTTGAGTTAGCGGCCGTGGTGTTTGCTTTAAAAATATGGAGACACTACTTGTATGGTGTTCATGTGGATGTTTTCACTGATCATAAGAGCCTTCAATATGTGTTTACCCAAAAAGATTTGAATCTTCGACAAAGAAGGTGGTTAGAATTATTGAAAGATTATGATATGAGTGTGCTATATCATCCCGGCAAGGCAAATGTGGTGGCGGATGCTTTAAGTCGTATGACTATGGGTAGTGTGTCTCATATTGAAGAAGACAAGAAAGATCTAGTAAAAGATGTTCATCGTTTGACTAGATTGGGAGTGCGATTGGTGAGTTCGCTAAATGGAGGTGCCACGATTCATCATAGCTCCGAGTCATCATTGGTGGTTGAGGTAAAGTCCAAACAACACCTTGATCAACTATTGATGGAGTTAAAGGAGTCGGTTCTTGGCTAGACGAACGAATCATTCTCCTTAGGAGAAGACAGTGTTTTGAGGTATCAAGGGAGGTTGTGTGTTCCTGATGTGGATGGATTGAGGGATCGGATCCTTGATGAAGCCCATGGATCCCACTATTCCATCCATCCCAGTTCTACAAATATGTATCATGACCTTCGAGAAATATATTGGTGGGAAGGTTTGAAGAAGGATATAGCGGAATTTGTTGCTAAATGTCCGAATTGTCAACAAGTGAAGGTGGAACATCAAAAGCCGGGTGGCTTACTACAGGAGATCCAAATTCCTACTTGGAAGTGGGAAGACATTAATATGGATTTCGTAGTAGGGTTGCCTCGGACTCAAAAGTCATTTGATTCTATATGGGTGATTGTTGATAGATTGACTAAGTCCGCTCACTTTATCCCCGTCAAATCTACATATTCGGCGGAAGATTATGCGAAGATTTTCATGGATGAGATTGTGTGTCGTCATGGTATTCCGTTATCCATCATTTCGGATAGAGGTGCACAATTCACATCTAGATTTTGGAAGTCGTTTCAAAAAGGTTTGGGTACTAAAGTGAAATTAAGTACCGCCTTCCATCCTCAAACGGATGGTCAAGCGGAACGCACGATTCAGACTCTTGAGGATATGCTTAGAGCTTGCATCATTGATTTTAAAGGGAGTTGGGATAAGCATTTGCCGTTGGTGGAGTTTGCATATAATAATAGTTTCCATTCGTCCATCTCCATGGCTCCCTATGAAGCCTTGTATGGAAGGAGGTGTAGGTCTCCTATAGGATGGTTTGAAGTAGGTGAGTCATCGATATTCGGTCCCGACTTGATTTACAAGACATTGGAGAATGTACATATCATAAGAAATAGGTTGCAAACAGCCTATAGTCGACAAAAGTCCTATGCCGATAATAGAAGAAGGGACTTGGAGTTTGAAGAGGGTGATAAGGTGTATTTAAAAATCTCACCTATGAAGGGTGTGGTAAGATTTGGCAAGAAAGGGAAGTTGAGCCCTCGATATGTAGGCCCTTATGAGATTTTAGAAAGGGTTGGTAAAGTTGCCTATCGTTTAAGATTACCTGATGAGCTAGTTTTGGTTCATCCGGTTTTCCATGTCTCCATGTTAAAGAAGTGTGTCGGAAATCCCGAGTCAATTCTTCCTCTTGAAGGCCTCGGAGTCAAGGATAACCTCTCTTATGAGGAGGTTCCAGTTCAAATCCTTGACAGGCAAGTGAAAAAGTTGAGGAACAAAGAGGTAGCTTCCGTAAAGGTGTTATGGAGGAACCACCTAGTAGAGGGTGCAACATGGGAGGCAGAGGCCGACATGAAAACCCGTTATCCTCATCTTTTTGATGTTTAAGGTTAGTATCTCTCTCTAATGATAAAAATGCGTTAGATATTGTGAATCTCTGTTGTTTTGTGAAACTTAGCAAAACTCCTAGTTTTGGAGACTTCTAAAAAAAAATGGAGTCACTTTAAGGTGACCTTAGACAAATTGGAAGTTGTCTTGTTTCTTGCATATTTGAGTCAAGTTTTGTGATTTAGGTATGGTTAATCCTTGCTGATATTGTATTGAGCATATTGATAAAATGGACTTTGTACTATTTGAATTGAATGATAAATGATTGAGCTCATGCCCGTATGAAAAGGGGAAAAACCTCATGAGGAAATGTTGAGATCATGTATGGTAAATTGATGTTTTGAAGTATTTTTTATTAAATAATGTAGTTCATGCTACGGAATATTGTGAATTGGTTGAGCTGCTAGTCTTGAGTTTACTTCCTCTTTTTAAGAGTGTTTGGTGTCATTCGGGGACGAATGTTCCTAAGGGTGGGATAATGTAACATTTTGAAATATCGAGGTCATGTGATAAGACTTAAATGAACTCCTTAGGATCTAAACCAGTGTTCCTAGCCAATTAGGCATATTCAGAGTCTTTGAAGTGGTGTTGGAACCGAAACTCTTAAACGTCCGGCAAATTGGTTCATAAGAGGGCTAGAGTGTCCTTTTGATTTAACCTAGTTAAAGAGTCGGAATTTGGTAAACGGTTGTAACTATAGGTGTAAAATACTGTGTGGGATGGTATCATGTTGGAAAAGTCGGGGGACGACTCCCCAAGGACCAAACAAGGACCCTCGAGGAGGACCCTTGAAGCAGCAGGGCATGACGGACCCCATGACGGGGCATCACAGGCGCGACGGGGCGTCGAGGCCTCCGTCGTGCCAGCCTTAGCGCTTGGACTTTTCCTCCGCCTGCACAAGTCTCTGACCAACGTGACGGATGTGCAGGACAGAGGGAAGCCAGTCCGTCACGGCCACGACGGTTCGTCGTCGTGGAACCGTCGTGCGCTTGGGGAGAAAGCCTCCACCTGCACAAGTCTCTGACCAATGTGATGGATGTGCAGGACGGAGGGATGTCAGTCCGTCATGCCCACGACGGACCGTCGTCGGGGATCCGTCGTGGAAGGTCTGTGGCAGTTATGGAAAAGTTATTTTTAGTTAGTTAATTAATTAAGTGTCTTAGGGGTAATTAGGGGTTTAAGAGAGACTAATTAAGTGACTTAAGACCCCACTATAAATACCCAACCCTCATTAGCCTAATCATTCTCTCAAAAACAAAACTCTCTTCCTTCTCTCTACTTTCTCTCTCTATTGGAAGACTCCATTGGAGATCAACTTGGGGAGATCATTGGGGGTTGATTTAGCACGAAATTCACCATCAAAACGTCATCAAACCTTCAGGTATGGGATCTAATTCACCTTTGAGATTCTTTCCTCAAAGGGTTCCTTCAAAGCTTTTTCCAAAAAGTTGAGTTTCTTATGGGTTTCATCCAAATCCGAATTTGATCATGTGAATTGAGTTAATTATGTATTCTTTGGGTTAGAATGAGTAGATTAGCATGAATTGTAACTTGATTATGGTGAATGGAAGTAGTTTGATCTAGATTGTGGGTGATGACCTCTAAACCTTAACCCTAAATGTTGAATTGATATGGATTAGGTTGAGTTTGATAGAATTGATCTCATAATTAGTTAAATGGTCTTTAATGATTGTTATTGCATTGATTATGGATCTATTATGATGAATTGAAGTTCTTCACACCTATGTTCTTGAATATTGAGTCTAAGCTAAGAAGATACACTTGAGATCATGTTACTAAGCTTTGATGTAGTATTGCTTCATAGTATAGTGCTTCTCCTCGATTAGTTCTTGTGATTTATTATTGAATTGCATCAATGTGATGATCTAAGATTGGTTGATCTATGGGTTGATGGTAAGGCCTTTTATTGATGGACTAGGGAGGAGTATTGGTAAGTCTTGATGATCCTAGCCTTTACTTCAAATTATGGTTAATTGTCATCAAGTGATAATGTTATGTTGAAGTATGCTTTGATTGATGTGATAAGTTGATATGATACATGAACTTATATGCTTAGGTTGGTTGTGAGGTTGCTAAGTGTAATGTAATATAGGGAAGTTGTACGATGTGCCCTATTATGATGAGATGTACGAGGGTTGACTTCACCTATATGGATTGTTATGAAAGGACTAATTCTCATACAATTCTTATTTGAGCTATTATGATGATTATACGAGGGATTGACCCTCCTATCTAACTAAATTGAGAAGGTTAATAAAGATTAAAGATTTCTCTAAATGGGGACTTAGCTTAGCACCGAGCGAACTTGACAATGGGAGGTGATGACTTGTCCCTAAAAAGGAAAGATTCATCCTAGAAGTTGCCCATGTGACGATAACTCCCATGTATGAGGGATGTGTCACTTTAAGGGATTCCCATGAGGAGCGGCCCATATTACCAAATGGTATAAATAGGGATATCTACCTCTTAGTTCTTGAACTATGTTGCCACCATAGGATACTAGCTAGTGGATCCACCTAGATAGCTATGTTCACGTTAGGTTCTACCTTGGCCGGTAGACCACCTTCCATCGGTGTAAGGTTTCATGACACCGGATTCCACATTAGATTATGTGGTCTATGTCGGTTAAGGCAAATGTTCCCTAAACTAAATGAATGAATAAGATATAGGCTAATCAAAGTAACTTGAAGAGGTTGGCTATAGCTTAGGTAGGGGTATGGGACTCTACCTACGCCTTGCACTAGTTTGCCTTGATAGGAACTTTGAGAGGTCAATATTATGCATGTAAGGCGATGGTATGATGTAAATAGTTTGTATGTTGAGTAACATGCTTATGGATATAATGTTGTTGTCTTTGCTTGAAGAAGGATGTATCATGACATGAAGAGTATGTTGGTAAGTAAATTGCTAATTGTAGTCTTGGTAGGTTACTTGATTGAGTAGGAGATATGGTAATTTTACTTGATCATTGCACTTGTGACTTATTGAAGGTTATCATTAGTATGCTTTGCTTTGCTATGGTTTAATTGCATATGTAGTCTATTATGTATTCATAAATGTCCCTTTCTAAATATATTTGATTGGTAATTGTATATGAGATTCCATACTTAGTACATGTGGAGTACTAATCCCTTTTCTGTCCCTTTTCCCAAACATTTTAGGTTCGGGTCGTTGAGCTTCATCCAAATTGCTAGGAAGGAAGACTTGGGTATTTTGCCATCCAAGTGGTAGGTCCTCACTCTCTCGAGGACGTGGCCGATATCTCTCTTTTATGATGTGTAGATACTATGATTCTATGTTGACTCCGTTATTCTCTTGAGACGATGTAGTAGACAGCCTATATGCAGCTTCTTTCATTTGATGTAGGGCTATGCCCAAGACTTATTGTAATCGATAGATGGTTTATGAGATGAGACGGTTTTGTGACTATTATTTTCTAAATATATAAGTGTATGAAATAAAAGTAGAAGACTAAGTAATCTTCGTATATGAACAAGTCTATGTATACTTGATATATATAATGATGTGTATGTAGAGGTCTATGTAAACCTCCGAGCAGTTTTAGATAAAAAGTTTTTAATTCTTACTGATTTTTAGTCGATGAATGCTATGACGAAGCTAAGAGGCTTGTCTTAGTCCTCCGAGAGGACGACGACGCCGGTTACGTCTGGGGGGTAAACCCGGATGTGACATAGAACATTGACTCCAACAAACATTAGGAGTTTCTTGGGTCTAGCGGGCTATTATAGGAGGTTTGTGGATGGTTTTGCGTCCATTGCATATACCTTGACTACTTTGACCCAAAAGAATATGAAATTTGAGTGGTATGAGGCATGTGAAAGAAGTTTCCAAATCTATAAAGATAGACTTACTTCCGCTCCGGTGTTGACTTTACTGGAGGGTACCAAAGGCTTATTCGTGTATTGTGATGCATCCCGAGTGAGCTTGGGGTCTGTGCTTATGCAATATGGGAAAGTAGTAGCCTATGACTCTAGGCAACTTAAGGTGCATGAGAAGAATTATCCAACTCATGATCTTGAGTTAGCGGTCGTGGTATTTGCCTTAAAAATATGGAGGCATTATTTGTATGGTGTCCATGTTGATGTGTATACCGACCACAAGAGTCTTCAATATGTGTTTACTCAAATGGAGTTGAATCTCTGATGAAGAAGGTGGTTGGAATTATTGAAAGATTACAACATGAGTGTCCTCTACCACCCCGGCAAGGCCAATGTGGTTGCGGATGCTCTAAGTCATATGACTATGGGTAATGTGTCTCATGTAGAAGAAGCCAAGAAAGACATGGCAAAAGATCTTCATAGGTTGGCTCGTTTGGGTGTTAGATTGGAAGATGGTCCAAATAGTGGTTTTATGGTCCATCATAACTCCAAATCGTCTTAAGCGGTCGAGGTGAAGTCCAACAAACACCTTGATCAACCGTTGATGGAGTTGAAGGAGTCGGTTATTGGTAAGCTTAATGAGTCATTCTCCTTAGGGGGATGGTGTTTTGAGGTATCAAGGAAGGTTGTGTTCCCAATGTAGATGGCTTGAGGAACCGGATTCTTGATGAAGCTCATGGGTCCCGTTACTCTATTCATCCGGGCTCTACAAAGATGTATCATGATCTTAGAGAAGTGTTTTGGTGGGAAGGCTTAAAGAAGGACATAGAGGAATTTTTCGCAAACTGTCCAAATTGCAACAAGTGAAAGCCAAACACCAAAAGCTGGGTGGTTTACTTCAAGAAATCCAAGTTCCTACTTGGAAGTGGGAAGACATTAATATGGATTTTGTGGTCGGTTTGCCTCGAACACAAAAGCAATATGACTCCATATGGGTGGTTCTGGATAGGTTGACCAAATCCGCTCATTTTATTCCCGTCAAGTCCACTTACTCGGTGGAGGATTATGCAAGGACATTCATAGATGAGATTGTGTGCCGCCATGGTATTCCATTATCTTTTTTATCGGATAGGGGTGCACAATTCACATCTAGGTTTTGGAGGTCATTCCAAAAAGGGTTGGGTACCGATGTGAATCTAAGTACCGCTTTTCATCCCCAAATGGATGGTCAAATGGAGCATACTATTCAAACTTAACCTAACTCTCATAACTCCCAAAAACCAATTGCTCTTCCTTCTTTCTTCTTTCTCTCTCCCAAAGAAAATCCATAGAAGACCAAGCAAAGGAGGGTTCTAGGGCTGCAAGAAGGGGGATTTTCTCTATCAAACTTCATCAATTAGTAAGGTAATTCCTTTCATCTTTGGGATCTCTTTCCCCAAAGGGTTCCCCCAAATTGATTTCAAAAAGATGAAATTCAAGTGAGTTTCCTTCCAATACGAAATTGGTCTTGTGAATTGCTTTGTTTATGATTCCTTTTGGTTATTTTGATTAGATTAACATGTATTATGATTAATTATACTATTTCTTGATGAATTGACCTAGTTTGTGGAAGATGACACTTTCCCCTTAACCCTGGTTGTGATCTTGAATTGAATTATCTAGTATTGATACAATTAGCTTGGTTAATGAGTGAATTACTATTCTATGTTGTTATTATGCCAATTTATGAGTAGATTGTAATGTATTGTAATCCAATTATGCTAGTTCTTGATTAATTAACCTAGGTTGTGAAGTAAATCATGAATTTGACCTAAGTCTCTAACCCTAGGCTATGAACTAGTGATGAATTGTTGTGTATGAATTCAATTGACTTTATTACTATGTTAGTTACTCTAGTGTGATGATATTACACCCATTGTTGGGTCGAATTGGATGGTTGATGGTAAGACCTTGATGATGGCTTGTGAAGGAGATTGGGGTAAGTCTTGTGATCTCAATTCTTTACTTCAATTATGATTACTTGTGTTTAGTGATGAAGTTGTATTGAAGTATACCTTATGTTAAGGTTTATTAGGGTTGGTATGATGTTGAATTGGAATGTCTTGAACTATGGTTTGTGAGTTGTTGGCTAAGATGTAAATGTTATAAGGATGGTGATAACTTACCAATGTGCCTTATTATGATGTGATATGTAAATGTGCTAACCTCACATGTATGAATTGTAATGAAAGGACAATACTCATGCAATTATTATTGAGATATGATGATGATTATATAAGGTATAGACCATATGACCTAAACTAAGCTATGATGTTTAAATACAGACTCAAAGACATTTCAAAAATGGACTCTAGCTTAGCACCGAGTGAACTAGAGTGAGTAGAAGGTAGGATCACTAATGTACTCATGATATTGGAGACTATAATGCATGTAGCATAAAGAGGGTCCCAATTACATCTCCTAGTTCTGGAACTATGTTGCCCCCATAGGAATACTAGCTATTGGATCCACATAGAAGCTATGTTCATGTTTTGATACTACCTTGGCAAGTAGTCCACCTTCTTTCGGTGTAGGGTTCCATGACACCGGATTCCACATTAGCTCATGTGGCCTATGTCGGTTAAGTCAAAATGTTCCTAAAAGATAAAATGAAGTGATGAAGTGAACTCTAACTAGGATGACCTAAGGAGTTTAGCTTAGTCTAGGTAGGGGTATGTGACTCTACCTATACATTGCACTAGTTATCCTTGAGGGAAGTCTTATAAAGATGTTCTTATGTATGTATATGCTTATAAATGTAAATGATATGAATATGATGATCTTACATGTTATGATACTATATAACGTTGGTTTCACTTATGAATATGTGTTTGGTCTCTATTGTTAAAGTGTGATGTTATGTACTCTTAATGATATACAATGTGAAATTGGAAATTGTTTATGGTTCTTGTTTAGTTTACTTGATTGAGTGAGGTTATGGGACTTTTCTTAGTCATTGTACTAGTGGACTTAATGGGGTTCATGAGTAATGGTCTTGCTTTGGTTATGATGTTATGAATTCTTATACATGCTTGTTGATATTATAACTTGATGATAAAGTTGTCTTGATTATGTGCATCAATTGTGTTGATATGCATGTTGACTTGACTAGACTTAACATTGTTGTTTTTGTGATGTCCATGGTCTTGAATTAATGAATATGTACTATTGGCTTGCATTGGTTCTTGAATGTGCATAAGGCTTTTCTAAGCAAATTGCATGCTTTAATGAATGTCCTTTTTAGCATGATTTCTATGATGGGTGTTAATATGGTACAAGTGATGTTCTAACCCCATTTCTCCCCTTTTCCTAACATTTTAGGTTCCGGTCGTTGAAGGGCTTGTGACAACTTTTGAAGGTTGACTTGGATTCTCATTCTCCAAGTTAGGTAGGTCCTCACCACTTCGACGAAAATGCAACTTTCTAGCATTGGACGTTGATTAGTCTTAAAGAAACTTTTTTCATTTCCTTTCATTTGAGTACTAAGGATTGTATAGCCTATATGTGGCTCTTATTGTATTAATATATGGGCTATGCCCAATTGTTATACTCTAGTTTAGACGGTTATGAGATGAGACATCCGTTTTAGAACTATGTTATATCTTATATGTATATGTGCCATAAAAGTAGAAGACTATGTAATCTTCTTATACGAAGGGTCTATGTATACTCTATATGAATATACTATGTGTATGCGAGAGGTCTATGTGAACCTCATGATAGATGTAGAAGAAAAGTTTTAAATTTTCCGCATTTGTAACCTATGAATGTAATGATGTAAGCTAAGAGGATAGTGTTAGTCCTCTTCGAGGACGCCGACGCCGGTTACGTCTAGGGGGTACTTCTCGGATGTGGCATATGCACACCATGAAACCTTACCATCTCCCTAATTTACAACTAGACATAACCTTCTGAGGAGAATGTAGTCTTAATGGGAAGAAAGTGAGTTGATATCGTCATTCGATCCATAATGATCCAAATCAAATAAAACTGTCAACGAGTATGGGATAAAATTGTAATGAAGTTCATATTTAAAACTTCCCACTTTCACATTGGAACACTAATGTTTTGAGCCAAACCCCCAAATTGTTGATGCTCAACTTTCACTTGTTGATAATTTGGACACTTAGAAACAAATTTCACAATATTCTTCTTCATTCTATTCCACCAATAGACTTTTTACAAATCTTGATACATCGGCAGTATATTATCATGTTAAGAGAGTTATGTTGTTGAGTGAGTTTTCCTTATTTTGTAGTTTTCCTATGATAAATTTTCAGAAACAACTAACATTAGGACTTAATAAAGAGTTCTTAGCTAAAATTTCAATATTCACAATCCGTGACTGTGTTTTGGTTTGCTATCTGTTGTATTCATTGTATTTTTTGGTTATTTTCCTATAAAAATATAAATATATCTTGACAAAATTGAGTAAAATAAGGAAGACATCTTTTCTGATATGGTAATGAAAAGAATCACTCCTTAAAATTACTCCTATTATCTATTGAACTCTGAAGTGTATGTGTCATTCATCGTTATTGTAGAGAATTCAAATCAAATATAAAATATATCAAATTTCTTCTATTTATTATGAGTAATATTTGTATTCAATATGAGTCATTTGTATTCACATGTTACCAAATTCTTTTGTATCTAATTATATTCATTTGTATTCTAACGTGTTGTTGTATTCATATGTGATCATAATTATTTATAAATTTTCTTATGTTCAATACAAATACGTTTATATATTCAGTTTTTTTTTCATTTGAGTCACGTATTTTGTTTTATTTATTTTTGTTCATAATTGTTTAATTGTTTTTTGTATACCTAAATACAAAATGTAGATAATATTATTATTATTCTAACAGGTGATTTAAACTACAAGTGAATACAAATCAGCGCGCGCTGTATTTGGTAATTATTTTTAAATTCGAAAACATTTACGTGCGCTATGTGTGTGCGCATGCATGCTGCGCGCACAACGTATTGGTAATTATTGTTAAATTCAAAAGCATTTAAGTGAAAATACATAATGGTGCAAATAAAAAAAAATACAAAATACATGTTTGGTACTTATTTTTAAAAATGAAGATACATAAGATAAAAAATATAAATTTATTACAACTAAAAATTTCTAATTGTTTAATGGCTATAGAAATTACATAAATACAAATGTATATAATAAGAAACGATACAATTGAATACACTGATACAAAAAGTAAATATAACGATGCAATCGTACACTTGAATATGTTGATATAAATGTACAAGCTGAATGATATGATACAATTAAATATATTGAAACAAAAGTAAACCAACGAACAAATACATTTGATTACATTGATACAAAAAGTACAATACTGAATTTGATACACTTAAATATATTGATAAAAATGCCTAAAAAGGAACAAATACACAAAAGATTTTTAATATAGGCTGACCCCAAAAATACAAAAAAACACTTAGATTTGGATACAAAATTACTACTACTATTATTTATAGAGTTTAGAAAAAGTAATCCCCACATATCAAATTTGGAATCCTAATTCAACTAAAGTTAGCTAGAAATGTTGGGGTTAGCCTAGGGCAGCACGTGCCTATGCGCCTAGCCTGAGGTTTAGTAGTTTTTTCTCTAGCGTGTGATGAGTCGTTAATTTCCACTCATTTAGGGATTTTTATTAAATGATTTAGTGTCCTCAATGCCTACTTTCATTAATAACTGATGTTAATATGTTGATATGTATCAATGAAGGTTTAAGAGTGAGGCAAGGACATTACAATGCGAAAAGGAGTGATAAAATTGAAACAATGGAAGAAAAAATAAGTTGGAGCTTGTAAAAGCCACTCGACGTCTCGCCGATAGGGCCTCCAGCTCACCTAAAGTTCTAGCAAGGTAGTTCATGAACCAAACCAACATGGCAAGCAAAAAGGTGATTCTGCGACACACCAAATGGATCGTCGACAACAATCAAGCTCGCCAAAAGTTCCAGAACATTTTAATGGAGGAACCAAGCCTAAAGGCGAGAATAAGAGCAATTCGGTGGATCGCCGACCCATTCGGCGATCCTCACTTACTTCTTCGAGTAGAATCAGTTCTGAGTTATTAGGAACGTATAATTACAATTTTTGAAAGAAGAAAATGAGTTCCCACACTGTTTACTTATGGGTTTTGAAGAGTCTTTACATTTTTTAACATTATTTAACATTCTTAGTAAAGTTAGGGATTTAGATTTGGAGATCGTAATAGTTTAACATCGATTTCAACATTTGAGGATTGTAGATTGTTAGTAGATCATATGAGAAACTTTGTTGGTAAAGATTTCTTACTTTTTATGATGCTTAGTTAAAACCCCTTACCTTAGGGGTGTGATCATTTAATCCAATGCATTATTTAGCTAATGTGTGTTATTAATTGCTAATTTTAATGTTGTTTTCACGTGGGTTCAGTTATGTGTTCATGTTTTAATTGATGGATTGAAGTTGCAAATACAATTCTAGTTTAACTCTCTATGCTTGCTTGAGAAAGAGGTAATAGAGTAGAATGATTTATTGATAGTTGTATTGATTGCATCTTTAAAATATAAGTTGATAAAGTGGGTTTCATTGCATCATTAAAATATAGCTTGAGAAAGTGGGTTTGATTGCATCTTTACAAACCCAACTTGAAAGAGTGGGCTAATTAAGGAATTGGGTTGTTTGGTAGTGTGAAGCTTGTTTGAGGTTATCATATTTGCCTCGGCATCCAAAGTGGCACCCTCAACTAATTGATTCCTCCACAACACTTTCACAGATGCAACTTCTCTATTTCTCAACCTTCAAACATATTGGTCTCTAATCTCAACTGAAACTTCTTCATGAGAAAGATTTTCTCTAACTACCAAACCTTCCAAAGGCATAATGGATGTCATATATCCAACACACTTCTTCAACAAATACACATGGAATACTAGTTTTATCCTTGCTAGGTCACTCGGTAACTCTAATTCATAAGCAACCATGCCTAACCCGTTCAAAACTTGATAAGGACCAACATAATGGGGACTAAGCTTCCATTTTTTTCAAAACCTCATTACATCCTTGATAGGCAAAATCTTCAAGTAAACCCAATCATTAACATCAAACTCATTATCCATTCTTCTAACATCAAAATAGTACTTTTGTCGACTTTGAGTCATTTTCAATCTTTCTCTAATAAGTCGTACCTTTTCCATAAGCCCATGCACTTCAAAATCTATAAAGCAACTTCACCAATTCCGTACCATCCAATAGGATACCTACACCTCTTAAGATAAAGAGCCTCCAATGAAGCCATTCTAATATTTGAATGATAACTACTATTATAAGAAAACTCAATCAAAGGCAGTTGATCATCATGCTTTCGCTTGAAGCCAATTACGCAAGCTCTGAACATATCTTCCAATGTTTGAATGGTATGCTTGGCTTGCCATCGATTTGAGGATGAAATGTTATACAAATCTTAACATGGGTACCAAGTCCTTTCTGGAAAGACTTCCAAAATTGGAAAGTAAATTGGGTACCATGATCGGAGATAATGGATAGGGGTATCCCGTGCAACCTAACCATTTTCTTGATATAAAACATAGAAAAATCTTTCATCGAATAAGAAGTCTTGACGGGATTAAAATGAGCCAACTACGTCATACGGTCCACAATGACCCAAATCGAGTCATGTTGCCGCCGAGTGTGGGGTAAACCAACAATAAAGTCTATATTAAAATCTTCTCACTTCCAAGTAGGAATACTAATATCTTTGGACAAACCTTCTCTCCTTTTATGATCAACTTTTACTTGTTGAAAATTATGATATTTAGCCATAAATTTCGCAATATCCTTCTTCATCTCATTTCACCAATATACCTCTTGTAAGTCAAGCTATATATTGGTGGTCTCTGGGTGAATATAATAACAAGAATTATGGGCTTCCAATGAAATTTTTTCCCTCAACTCATCGACATTTGGGACATACAACCTACCTTGATATCGAAGCACACCATATCCCCCTTGGGAGAAAGCCTCAACAAAACTTTTGAGCACTGCTTCCCTTAACTCAACCAATACTGGATCAAGACATTGCTTACCTTTCACATTTGATACGAAAGACGATTCCAAATAATTTTGATTCGTTACACGACATTCAATAGAATCGACCAAGTGAACACCCAATTGGGCAAATCTATGACTATCTCCACTCTTTCTTACCCTCTTCAACATGAGCAATACTTATCATCGATAGTCGACAAAGAGCATCCACTACCAAATTTGTTTTGTCGGGGTGATAAAGGTCATTCATGTTGTAACCCTTCAATAACTCATGCCATCTCTTTTGGCAAAGATCCAAATCCCTTTTAGAGAATATATACTTCAAGATCTTGTGGTTGGTGAATATTATATAAGTAATATCTCCAAATCCTTAGATCAAACACTACCATCACTTAATCCATATAATGAATCTGATAATTATTTTCATAGATAATTAACTACCTTGAAGCATAAGTGATGGCTTTCACATATTGCATCAAATCACAACCAAGACCAATCCAAGAAGCATCACAATGAACCACAAAACCATATGATCCTTCTAGTAAAATCAATATAGGGGTTAAAGTGAGTTTATCCTTCACTTCTTGGAAACTCTTCTCACAAGCTTCCGACTAAAGGAATTTTGCCTTCTTTTTATCAATGTCGTCAAAGGCAAAGAAATAGAGGAAAAACCTTCCACAAACCTTCTATAATAACTGGATAAACCTAAGAAACTCTAATATCTGAAGTGGAAAAAGGTCTAGGATAATTCATAGTTGCCTTGGTCTTATTAGAATCGACTTGAATACATTCAGTGGATACAATATGTCCAAGGAAAGCAACAAACCTCAACCAAAACTCACACTTGCTAAACTTAGTATATAATTCACAATCCTTTAGAACTTGCAACAAAATTCTCAAATGTTAAACTCATCCTCACTCCGTGAGTAAATCAAAATATTGTCGATAAACACAATCACAAGTATGTCAAAATATTGTTTGAAGACCCTACACATAAAATCCATAAAAGTCATCGGCGAATGTGTCAAATCAAATCACATTGCCGAGAACTCATAATGACCATACAAACTTTGAAAAGTTGTTTAGGAATGCCTCTCTCCTTTACCATCTATTGGTGATAACCCGACAGAAGGTCAATCTTAGAGAAGTAACTTGCTCCTTGGACTTAATAAAACAACATCAACTCTTGGGATATGATACTTAATCTTAATTGTAACCTTTTTCAATTGTCGATAATCAGCACACATGCAAAGCAAACCATCCTTCTTATGGATGAATAAAACTGGAGCACCACATGTAAATGAGTCATACGACAAGGAGGAATACAGTAAGGAGGAATAAAAATAGGTTGCATATCTCAGAGAAGGTATTGAGAAAATATGTTTATCTGATTCCGTCGTTATGGAAAAGTCAATGAAGAAAGAATTGGGGCCATAAAACATTTTGGTAGTAACTTCGAATTTCCCAACCAAGTTTAGATTTGGATGAAATTGGAGGCATTAAGGTGTAGGGAAATCTAGTAATGAATGAGAGATTTAATTATGAATTGATTACATGAGTGTATATCTAAGACGATAAGGAACCTGTACCACTTTACGGAATCAAATTCGGGCGAGTAGAACTCCAGGAAATGATCTTTTCATTAATGTGTACATTCTGTCTCTGTCGAGGCGGCTGGAGCAGCGCCGCTGTAGTGGTCCAGATGCGACTTAAAGTCACTTATAAACCCCTAAACGACCATAATTGGTATTGTTTGACTTTTAGGGCTAAGAAGGCAACCCCAGACGTGTTCTTAAGAGTTTTTCACCATTCTTGAAGTTTAAGGTAAGGTATTAACACCCTGAATCCATTTTTCAATCCACAAAAGCTATTTTCATGGGTCATTATTGAAGGGGAAGAGTTTTTATATAATAATTATGGTGAAGAAAACCGTAATTTGGGTATTAGGATCTTGGGTTGGTATAGGGTTATTGGGATTGTTATAATCAGAATAATTAGACCTTTGATTATTGCTCCTTGCGTATCTTAATTGTTGTAGACCTAGAACAAGCGGAAAGAATCCGGAAAGGGAAGATTCAAGTGCCTTAGAAGATTCAAGCTTGGATTTGAGGTAGGTGATTATTGTGATTTCATGTTGGTGTGATATGTATTTGTAATTGCTTCGTTATAATACATGTATGTATGCGAATGTTGCATTATTGATCATTCTAATCATAATTGAGGATAACTGAATAATTGTATGCCATGGATCACCTTTTGTTGTATGATTTTGATGATTTATTTGTGATTTTGATTGTGGTGTGTTATTAGGGATTGGATTGCCATGTTCTGGAAAGCTAACTTGGATTGGGTTGCCACGTTCTTGAGTAATTATTTGATCGTATTGCCACGTTCCGGCACAATTATGGGATTAGGTTCTACCATAGTGTATAATTATGGGATCGGATTGACATATTCGGGCAAGCTAACAATTTGGGTTTGGGTCTCATGATAGGACCATTGAATTATGTTTAATAGAGGACCATTAAATTGTGTTGTGTATCTACTTGTGA
This sequence comes from Solanum sitiens, assembly GCA_016801875.1. Taxonomy (NCBI): domain Eukaryota; kingdom Viridiplantae; phylum Streptophyta; class Magnoliopsida; order Solanales; family Solanaceae; genus Solanum; species Solanum sitiens. The sequence goes on from JABWTJ010000080.1 coordinate 2,572,606, forward strand.
TGGTTACATTCATATCTGATGATGATTGGTATTAGAAAACTATATGTTGCTCTAAAATGGTTTAATTGTATATTATTGAGAATTGTGAAACTGTTCGTTGATGTCAATGCTAATGATATTGTATATATTTGATATATGCATGTTTCATAATGTTGTGGTTACTTACATTTGTTTCACTTATTGGGATAGCCACGTTATCCTACTAGTACACTGTGGTTGTGTACTAATTCTGCACTTTCTCTTATTTTTGTTGAGTACAGTACATCTTCCGGTGGCTATTGACACACCTCATTTAGAAGATCAGTGACCATTTTGAATTCAAGGGTAAACTAGTTCTCCCGGGCTGCCTTGAGTTCTCTTTGTTTAAGTCCACTCTCTTTGGACTCAAACTATTATTTAAGGTGTTGTTTTGTTTCGGTGTTGTACCCCTTGTTCTTAGACTTGTTGTTAGTAGAGTTTTGGTACAATGACTTTCAGGTTCTAGGTATTTAATTCCGCATTTGTTTAGTTATTTAACTTGCTTTTGTAACTTAATTGTTTCATTTTTGGTTTAGTTTCTTAGTTTGGGTTGTAGTAGTGGTTATCCCACCGGATGGTTAGTGTGGGTGCCAATCACGACAGTTTGGGTCATGATAAATTGGTATGACAACCTATGTTTATTGATCTCATTATACAAAAATGAGTCTAGTAGAGTCTTTTAGAACAGTACAATGACGTCCGTACTTCTTCAAGATACCATAGGACTTTAGGAAAAACTCACTTCTTTCTACTCCTTCGTGCTATGACTTTAATCCAATTGGTATCTTGGTGATACAAATTGGTATCTTCCTCCTTTACTCTATGGTTCAAGTTAGGGCAAAAAAAGTGATAACACCATTACTAGCAAGAGGGATGTATATAGATTAATGATAGTTGAATAGGTTATGGTTCTGAAAAAGTATCCATTTCCTCATATAGATGACATTTTTGACCAATGGCAAGGTGCATTGGTTTTCTCTAGGATTGGTTTAAGGTCTGGTTACCATAATTTAGAGAATGAGGGAGGTAAGAATTAGGCCCGACCAAATTCTATGATTGAAATTAGAAGTTTTATGGGGCTCGCTAGCTACTATTGTCACTTGTGGTATAAATTGAGTCCAATTGGTATCTCCCGATACCATTATATGTCAACTAAGTGAACTAGATGGAACACAAGCAAGTTAATATGAAGTGAGAAGGTTCCAATTGGAATCTAGCCTTAGGAACACTATAAGGCATGACTGATGGTCATTTATGTAGTGAACTAATTATAGAAATTGGACTTCTCTGCGAGTTGTAACTTAGAACGATGAATGTGTGCTTCTAGTTGTCTGATTTAACTGCGAATGTGAAGTTGTAATTGCTTGAATGTAATGAGGTGATTATGTGCATAATAAATGTATATCTGAACTTTGATACGTAAAATATGTTGGTGTGGCCGTTGAAGTTATGCAAGAGTAATTACCTGAAGATCGTGAAATCGATTGTGATAAATTATTGTTATTAATCGAGAGATGCCTAGGTGTATCCTGGGGAGGTGCGTTCTGTGACACTGAGTTGTTTACAACAATATGAACCGAGTATTGTGTATCCTATCTTGGAAAAATTAATAAATTTGATTGAATGGTAAAAATGGAACCCTGGAAAACCATAAAAGGGTGAAAAAGAACCCGAAAATTCTGGCATGGAAACTGGTCCCGTCAGAGCCGCTACAATAGGATTATTCCTGCTGGAGCGGTTCTGCTACAACGAGATTTATCCCGCTAAAGTGGGACGAAGGGAGGCAGAACCTCATATGTTTTCCCTGTGTTTCCTCATCATAATTACTGACCCCGAATTGTACCGCAGTGCTCAACAATGGAGAACTTGGGCATATGATGAAGTTGACCGTCAAGCTAATATGGTTGGGTTTAGGTGTTCTCGAGCAAGACCGATGCTGAAGTGTTTGATATAGAGATCATATGTACTATGCTTATTTGTGACCGGATGACCAGTGTGTTGTGTGATATGGGTTCTACTTTTTCGTATCTGTTATTTCAACTGCCTTGGGATTTTATCTGATTCTTGATAAACTTGATACCCTCATCCATGTTTCTACCCTAGTTGAAGAGTCAGTCATAGTCATCCTTGTATATCATGTTTGTCGTGTTGTGGATAGAATTTCAGACTTAGGTAAATTTGGTTATATTGGATGTGACTGACTTGATATAATGTTAGGCATGACTTGGTTGTCCCCCTATTATACCGGGATTAATGGTAATGCTAAGTCGGTAACTCTAGATATCCCTAGTAGGGAAAAATTGGAGTGGGAAGGGGTGTAGCTAGCTAAGATCATATCCTTCATTCGGGCTAGGAAACTTGTAGGGTAGGAGTGTTTGGCATAATTAGCTCATATTTTGGGATGTTGAGGTCGAATCCCCCTATATTGAGTGTATTCCTGTGGTGTGAGAATTGAGAGAGATTAAAGCTCAAACCCAAGGGCTTCTTGATAAAGGTTTCATCTGTCCTAGTGCTTCACCGTGTGGTGCTCCTTTCTTGTTCACTAAGAAATAAGGTAGAATGAGGACTGATGAATTTATCTTAAGCCATAAGGGAGTGGATTAATACTGAAATGACAAGCTTCTGGATAAAGAAGGTCCCATTGAGTATAATTTGGTGAATGCAATGAAATTTTTTAGAAAGTGCATACAAAAATTGTGTTAGTCTTTTGAAATTGACGAGTATACATGAGTTTGACGGTTATGTCGATGAAAATAATGACTTGTAGAGATAGTCATGAATTACTGAACATCATGGTAATAAGAGTTTGTAGTAGATGGTAACAAGATGCAGCTATATAATAAGATTGTGGCTAAGTAAACTTGGTGTAGTAATTTATGACTTGCGAGTATCTAATGTTGTAATTTTCCAATATTTATCGAATAACATTGTCGTATGGAAAGTTTTAAGAGATGGTGGGACACTACTCGAATAGAATTTAAAAGAGCTAGAGTCAAAATAAAGAAAAATAGTGGAGTGAGTGCAACCTTTAGAGAGAGGCGGGAGCAAGAATATCATATCAATTGCAAAAGCTAAAGAGATATATTTAGAGGCATAAATAATTGAATTCAAAGACACATGTTTATTTTGTGATGATGTGGCTATGGTAATAGGGTCACAAGTCTGTCAGATTGGTTCAAAACTATTGAAAAAGGACTTGAGAAGAAGTGTGCAAACATTAGCTCGAGTGTGATGATAAGTGTTTTTTTTAACTTTAGTAATGAATACGATTGAATAATATCAAAGGATACTTTAATATCGATGGGGATGCGATCAATGATAAGAAAAGATCCATAAATTCATAAAAATATTTGACGTATAAGCTAACGTTGATAGACTAGGGGATTGTGTTATACATTTGAATTTACAATTCAGATTTTTTATTGTAAATCTACATTCGTGGAGATATATTTTGTTAAGGTATGAATTTTCAAAGGCGTGGAATGGTCACTTGTATCAAGTATTGAGTATTTAAGAAGACTTACATTTGTTTTGAGTTGTAAATTTTATTACTTTTGATCTCTACAGTACCTAAGAAATATTTTCATTTTAAAAGTGCTGGCTTAGAGTAAGGTAAATGGTCAGAGTGTCCATGATGGTTGTTAGTATTGAGAGTGTGATCTCAATGGAAAGATATGAAGAATATGTGGATTCAAGTGAATGGAAATGACTGGTATCAACTCTTGAAAAGAAACCCTTTCGTGTTATTCGATAAATTCTTATTTGACCATCTATTTAGTTTTGTACATGGTTGTGAGTGTAATGAACTAGCTAGGCTCACGTGTGTTTTCCCTTTTGGGGATGGGTCTCTAGTGGTGGATCAGTTGTATTGATCATGCAATGTCTCTTGGTTGAGTGAGATGATTTGGGAAGACGTGGTTAATTCAGATGACTTATGTGGTATAGTCTTTGAGTTGTTAAAGTATTTTAATGGTTCTACTTGTACCACCTTAATTATGAGAAATTATAGAGAAGCTACCTTGCGTATTGATGGTTGTCCGACAATATTGATTTTAGCTTGTCGTGAAGGTCATGTATCAATTATGTGTGGTTGAATGTGGAGATTTAAATCAAATTCTGATGATCTTAATAGGTAATCTACAATTACTAAATTTATCATTTCGATAGTGTTGTTGGATGGTTTATATGTTTGGACATATCTCTCAAAGAGTATCCGATGTCTAAATACTGAAACTTTTGTAACTTAAGCTTATGGAAATTATGTTGTGAGATGGAGATGTTAATATGAATTATGATTGTTTGAGTGTTATTAGCGTGTGGTTGGTTGGATTATGTTCATTTCTAATTGTGGTGAGTTTTGATTTAGGATTTAATTATGGTTATGTGAGAATAGATTAGTCCTAATGATTGTGTTAAGTCCTTTATAACATGTTTCAAACATGTGTACGATCAGCTGTGGTGATTAGTAGGATTCTTTTTGTTGATTAGCTAAGTTACATACAATAATATTTATCGCACGAGTGTTGAGATGAATTCATTGATGCATGGTAAGGGAGAATATGTAGGTATTAAATTTGTTGGTTTGAGGTTGGATATGTGAAACCCTTAGGGGGTAATGATATTCGGTAAGAAGGGCGTGCGAGACAAGTATCCCTAGTAATTCAACGTTTCAAATACTACTTTACCTTTATTTTACCCAAGTCTTTCCTAGTTCACTCAGGGACGAGTGATGGGTAAATTGGTATCTATTGTAACGACCTGATTCCGCCATCATGGAAAAGTCAGTGAAGAAATAATTTGGGCTAGAAAACTTTTTGGTAACTTGGAATTTCCCAAACTAGTCCAGATTTGGATGAAATCGGAGGCATTAAGGTGTAGGGAAATGTAGTAATGAATTTTACATGAGTGGATATCTAAGATGATAAGGAAGCTTATCAACTTTACGAAATCGAATTCGTGTGAGTAGAACTCCCAAAAATGATCTTTTCGTGAATGGGTATATTTTGTCTCCGTCGAGGCCGCTATAGCGGGCCATATGAGACTTCAAGTCGCTAATAAACCCCTAAACGACCATAATTGGTATTTTTTGACTTTTAGGGTTAAGGAGTTCTTGCGAGTTCTTCACCATTCTTGAATCTAAAGGTAAGGTTTTAACACCTCAAATCCGTTTTTCGATTTGTATAACCTATTTTCTTGGGTTATTTTCGACGGGGAAAGGTTTTGATCTAATAATTATGATAAAAAAACCTAGTTTGGGTATTAGGATCTTGGGTTGGTCTAGGGCTATTCAGTTTGTTATAATCAAAATAATTAGATCTTTGATTGTTAATCCTTGCATATATTAATTGTTGTAGACCTAGAAAAAATGGAAAGAATCCGAAAAGGGAAGATTAAAGTACCTTAGCAAATTCAAGCTTGGATTCGAGGTAGGTGATGGTTGTGATTTCATATTGGTGTGATATATGTTTGTAATTATTTCTTTATAATGCATGTATGTATCCGAATGTTGCATTATTGATAACCGTAATCGTAATTGAGGATAATTGAATATTCGTATGCCATAAATCACCTCTTGTTGCATGGTCTTGATGATTTACTTGTGATTGCTATTGTGGTGTGTGATTTGGGATCGTATTGCCACGTTCCGGCAAGCTAACTATGATCGGGCTGCCATGTTCTAGCACAACTATTGGATCAGGTTGCCACGTTCCAAAATTTTATGGGATCGATTTCCATGTTCCGACATAATTATGGGATCGGATTTCCACATTCTGACAAGCTAACATTTTGGGTTTGGGTTCAATTAGAGGACCATTGAACTGGAAACCCTTAGAAAACATTTTCCTAGCCTTAAGGGAAGATATAAACTAACCCTTAGGCTTAAAGTTTCTCCCTTTCCATTATAAGGCAGGTTCATTCAGAAACTGAAACTTAACCTCACGGGGTCTATAATCCAAAAAAGCATAACATGAATGAAGACGATCCATATCGAGGATAACATCAAAATCCACCCGATCAATATTTACAAGATCAAGATGAGTAGGGGTGGGAATGGTACGATATACACTCTGAATTACCATACCATACAAAAAAATTTAATACCATGGTTTTAGTATTATGGTATTTGATATGGTATACGGTATACATATTTTTGGTATTCAGTATTTAAAAATAACATACCGAAATACCAAATACCATACTGAGGTATATAATTACATGAATAACACATACACACACACACATATACATATAATTAAAATGTATCAAACTTGTAACATAATATTAGTATAAACTAAATGTTTAGAAGTTGAAACTTTGACTACTCTATTTTGATTGAAATGTAATTGATTAACAAAAGAAGTTGTTTGTACTTTATTTTGAATGTATATTTCTACATATTCAATGTGTTAGTATCATACAATTGAGACTTTTTTAATTGTCAAGGTAATAATACTCTATTATACGAGTATATACTTATTGAAGTTGAACAAATTATGGTTACCAATTACGATACATTAGCATATCAAAACAGAACTTCTATATAATGAATTAAATTTGTATGGTAATTGTATAACATTTTAAAAACCATATACCAAAATTATGGTATCAAAACTTTCAAATATCGTACCATAACATACCATGCCCATACTAAACATGAGTGACTCTATGGGATAAGGATACAAAAAAATTCCTATAGGCTTTGTTAGGCACAATAGAATCACTAATAAGAGTACGTGCATAAAAAGGTTAACAACACATCCAAACAAACATCAAATATCATAGACACAAATTGCGTCACAAATGATTAATTACTTTCAACATACCGGTAACAACTTCAGGAGAACCTTTGTTGATAATTACTAGTTTGAAGTGCATAAAATAGGGTTTTCTTTGGAGAACTCGAACCTGAACCACCAGGCAAAGATTGCTTACCATATTTACCCTTGTCTATCCTAGAAAATCCCTTATCTTATGACCACTCTTTCCATAACCAAAGCAACCATCTGTATCGGCCAAACACTTACCATCATGCTTTTTCCTACAACTAACACGAGTTGACAAAGAAGATTTACTGTCATTTCCTCCTTGAGGCTTAGGGTTAGATACCCTGTCCTTGTTGAATTTTTTAATCGAAACATTTTAAGAACCTTGAAGGAGAACCTTTCGTTAGAATTTAGACATGTCCATCAGACCAGGAATGTGAAAAGTCATCCTCATCGGTCTTTGCCCTCTTGGACTCCCTAGACCTTTTCTTAAGTTTCCACTCTTCAGTTTGTTGTGCATGAGTCATCAAACGATAAATATCCATTTACTTAATAAGCATTCCAGGTTAGCATTGTTTAACCACCATTTTGGATACACTTGAAACAAGCTTACTCATCTTTGCCCTAAAATCTACAACCATAATAGGGGCATATTTGGAAAATTGTGCGAATTTCAAAGAATACTCCTTCACACTCATGTTTCATTAATGAAGGTTATTGAACTGAAGCACCTCTACTTCTCTCATTTCAAGAAGAAATAACATGTCAAGAAAGGTAGCCTTAAATTTCTCCCAATCAATAGGACCTGTATCAACCGCCCTTTTCTTTCTTCCATTGAGAATATACCAAATTTGAGCAACACACTTGAGTTGGTAAGCGGCCAATTCTGTCTTTTCAACGGAAGTCACCCCCATTACCATCAAAATCTTGTATACTCTATCAAAAAACACTTGAGGATCTTTCTGAACTTGGAACCATGATACATCGGGGGATTCATTCTAGTGAAATACCTCACTCTAGTTGTCGTCGTTACCATTTAAGTTCATGGGGACCACAACCTCCCTATTGTCTTGATCCAAATCTTGAAAAGCGGGCAAAACTTCACATTAGTTAGTTGTTGGCTGAATGGTCGGTCAGAAGTTGAGGAGTTTCTTGTTCCTCATTCTTAATTATATTCCTTCTAACATATTCTCTTAGAGGGGCCATATCATAAAAAGAACGAAAGCATTGAATAAGGTTTATGATAGAGACAAATAGAGTTTAGCTCTATCATGTGACTATAAAATGATGAGAGAAGTGAAGTTTCCTAATGTTTTATAGTTTTCTATTCATACATGTGGAGCACTTCATACTCATGGATAAGTATCTACTTGACGCGACTAGCTAGACATCCTAGGACCTTTCTAATCCTTATTCTCTAAATAAGAAGTTTGTCACGACCTAAAGTATCCCGTAGGAGTGACATTATGTATAGGATCTCAAGAGTCTCTACACAAGCCTCTTGACATACATCATAAAAATTATAGAAAATTGATTCAGAATCAACTTCATAGTATAAAAAGTTGGACATAAAAGCTCAAGTCTAATCATAAGTCATGACGATCCTATCTAAAGCAATATAGAGATGGTTGAGGCGTAACTCATAAACCATGTATAAAATTCATAAACTAATTAGATAAGAAACCCATAAAAATGACATGTTCCTTGTAACATGAGGACTCACGAAGTATTCCAATCCTTAGCAAAATTTACTAGACACGAGAAAAAGGAGAAGGAGCGCCACACCCTACATTAGTGAAACAATATAGGCACAAGTATGCATTAGTACATGGAATGAACTAAGTATGATGAAATATGCATAGAAACATAAAAAATGATATGAATGAGTTTAATATGACATGCAATAACCAAACTAAATCATAAAAAAAGACGTTTGATACAATTATTCACAAAACATGGTCAATGCAAGCTAAACATATGAAAACACTTAGTGAATTCCTTGAAAGTAACTTAGTTTGTTTTAATGATGTTTATATTTAACTAACATAGACCATATGTGCTATAATATAGAATTTGTTTTCATTCTCTCACACCAAAAAAGGATGTTCCACTTGCCAAGGTGAGGACCATGAACTTCTAGCTTACGTAGATCAACTAGCTAATACATCCTGCGGGGCACATAGTTATGGACAAAGAGATTGCTACTAAAAATCCCACCTCTACTAACAAAAGAGACTCCATATCAATATCCTCTCGGTGCTAAGTACGTAAAAAACCCAATGGAATTAGTCATTAATCATTTTCATAATATCATACTTGGAAAGACGCAATTAGCTATCAATCAATCGTAAGCCATATAGAATAGCTCCATAAATATGATTCAAGAAGAGGTGAGAAAATCTTTCAACCTTATGAATCAATATGTGAGAAAACCTTTCAAAATTTAACTAATACTTTATCTAATATCCTCCTTACCTCATAAATATCAATTTCATAAGATATGTATAGCTTTCATAAATTCATAGGTCATAAGTTTCTTCGTAAGTTCATAAACAAAAATCATAGATCATGCATCGTTTCATATGAATTCAAATTAAAAAAATGTAATAAGTTCAAATCATTCAATATAAGATTAAAAACAAACAATTTAATCTCAATCAAAGAGAACCCGTGGAAATTTAAGATAATCTTATCTTTAAATTAAGAAATTGAAAACTTGGGAACCCAATGGAAGAATTTATTTCATCAGTTAATGCGTGCATACCATGGTAATCAAATCCTAAATGCAACAGTGAATTAAATATCCTTGTTTAAACCCTAGCTTCTTCTTCCTTAGCTTGAGAAAGAAGATTTGGGATTCTATGAATGAGTTTTGAGTGGGCTGTTTTAGGAGTTAAAACCCTTATTTAAGTCTTAGAAATAGAGTAAAAAAAACCTAGTTTAGGCAGAAAATGCATACGAAGAAACCCAAAAGCCCTTAAGAAATAACTGTTGGACCTAGCCTACAGAACCGACGTACGATCCGTAGAACTTTCTATGGACCGTACTGGTCAATCATAGACCAAATACTGGAGCCTTAAGATCAACCCACTTTTGAAGAGACCTGTCTACAGCCCGTAGAATGTTTTATGGTTTGTAAAACCAACCCATAGACCTCAACTTCAACCTCAAAATTTTATTAAGTCAAGAGCCTTTCTACGAGACCCGCCTACGACCTATAGAACATTTGATGGACCATTCTGTTCAATCGCAGGAAGAGTACTGGTACTTTATTTCCCAAAATTATTTCCTAACTTCCCAAGGGATGTGTCTACGGCCTGTACAACATTCTACCAATCGTAGAATAGTCTCGTAGACATGGAACAGTAACCCCAAACATCAAATCTTTTCTTTTTCCAAAATCTGAGAGATTACATTTTATTGATTATATCGTGTTGTTCCTATGAAATATTCTATTAATAAGTTCAATCTAAACTATTTGTCCTTAAACTACTTACCAAAATTCAACTATACCATTTTTTTAGTTATAACTTTATCCACGAAACTATTGGCTTACCTACTAGGGGGAGACAAACTAGGTTCCATATCGGTCCTATTATAATTTTGAGTCATAAGAATATCTAATAAGACAGCTGAAGAAAGAAAAACACCCCAAAAAGGAATTTCAAGTTGGTTCACAAATCTATTCATTTAGGCCACTCAAATGAATATAAAGTGATAGCAAAGATAACAATTTAAGAAACACAACCTTCTTATTATAATAAATCATATATATTTTAAAATAGTACATATAAAATAAGCAATTGCCTCTATAGAATATTAACTCTCGTGATAATTGTGTAATCAAGTTATCAAGAGCACAATTCTCTTATTGTAACTGGAAAAACAACAAAAGTGAATCACAATTTTACCCTTAAACATCAATCAAATGTTGACAAATTACATATAACTAATATACTCCCTGCATTATAAAAAATTGACCTAGTTTGACTTGAAATGAAGTTTAAAAATATAAGAAGATTTTTAGATCTTGTGATCCTAAACTAAAGTTATATCAAATGTACCAAAATATTCTTTAATCTTGTGGCCTTAAATATTTCACGTGGAGAGTAGTGTTTCTAGCAAAACTTAAAATAAAAAGCAAAGACATAAAATAAATACTATTGTTTTTTTATAGAGAGATGTAACATAATCTTAGAATACTATCAAAGGGTAAGTAGGATAAATGTGATTTCTTAGTCCTTAATTAGATGTTTTGTATTCGATCATTTGAATGGAGGAACCTTCTTGTCAGGAGAGTTTCCCTTATTGAATGTACTCTATGGGACAAACAAATCTAAATTAATCATGCTAATGTGTCATATATATAGATGTTTTGTATTCGATCCTTGAGAATGGAGGAACCATTTGGTCAGGAGAGTTTCCTCATTCAATGGACTCTATGAGACAATCCAATCTAAATTATATATATATATATATATATATATATATATATATATATATATATATATATATATATGTATGTATGTATATATGTATAGGGCCTAGTGGGATGTATGTAATCAATGTGTCCTCAACCAGAGGTCTCTTACTTGCACCTTCAGAGTTGAGAAACACTTATTAGGAGTCTTTCCTTTAACATGTCGATAAAACTATAAGTGTAAGAATAACAATTGTGTTTCAAGAAGTTTCAAACTTTATTAATACCAATATTCAAGAGACTCGACTCAAATAAAAAAAGGTGGGGTGGGGAGAGGTGGATATGACAAGAAAGATAAGTAAGATACTAACAAAGAAAAACACAATTAAAAATCTAATTTTGAGTGACCACCACAAGAGAAACACTCTTTAGGAGCTATTTCACGTCATTGATCCTTTGACTATATTCTAAAGCTTCAATTCCAAGTCCACGTTGTTATCTTCAACTTCTACAACATTTTCAATAGTGAAGGGCTTGTCTATTTTCTTGATTAAAGGCTTTGTGATATAAATTGGGTGCAACTCCTTATCTATGTACACTTGACCCCTTGAATGTGATTCTTCAACCATAGCATGACTAGTTGCTCTTGAAGAAAATTTAGAGTGACCTTGCATATCGTCTAACTTGAAATGTGTCATCCTTAACATAGGGTAACCTGGAAATTGAATAATACAATGTTGAAGTAGAAAAAAAATTATCGATTAAAATTTTGCAGGATGCATTATATATATATAAATTGAGAATGACCTTGTGTATAATCTAACTTGAAATCTGTCATCCTGAACACTGGGTAACCTGCAAATTAAATAATATAATATTGAGGTAAATATAACTTATCGATAAAAATTTATAGGTATATATATAAAATCTAACTTGTAATGTCTCTTGCTTAACACAAAGAATGTAGAAAATATAGTATGATTAGGATTTCTCCGTTGTAAGGAAGTTTTTCACATACACTAAGATATCAAAGTTCATCTACCTCATATACAAAAAAAGTGATTTGCCTTGATTTAGAATGTTTTTTTATAAAAAAAATAGAAGGTAGAAACACGCGAGATAGGATCGCTTTCCTCTGTAAAGAAGTGTTCAAACAGACTAAAAACCCATAGTTCCTTTTCTTATCGAACCAGAATGCATCATCATCGGTCTTAAAAGAGGTAAAAGAATACACTTAACAAAATTAGAAATTAGTCAAAAAATAGATAATCAATATCAAATTATTACACCAAATAATAATAACATATAAGATAATATATTCATCGATGGGCTTACTATTTTGCTGTATTGCTAGCTTATAAGCTTCTTTGCCGTGAACTTCATCAAAATAAGCTAGTAGTGGCAGAGAATGAGGAAAGATTTTTCCACAAACTCTGCATTCAACTAAGTTAGTGTAAACCACCATTTTTTTCTTATAACTAAGCTGATGTTGCTGCAAAAGATAAACAATGATACTCACTTTTAGAACAAATGAAAAGATGAACTCTGTGAAAAGGCATGGAATATATGGATGTATTTATATATGTAAATGATAAGAGTGTGAACTCATAATGTCAAAGTAGTTGTTAATGAGGAAAATGAAATTCATTACTAATTTGACGGTACCGTGAACTCATAATGTCATATTAAATGTTAAGTGGAAAATAAAATTGAATGTTAGTTTGTCGTATAGTTAAATAAATTTTAGTGCAAAGTTATTCATTTAGTCAGCGATTGTCATTTATTATCTGGGCGGTTATTAATTATCGAACTTGAACTGAAAAAATATGATCAATTGTCCCATTGTTATGATCACTTAGGACAACAGTACCAATGTATAGGAACCCACGGATTAGGAGTTGGATAAAATATGAAAAATAAATTTGAGTTTGAAAATCTTTTGGTACTTTTCAATAATGACCTTCGCCGTTGCAATGGATTTGTTCGCTATAGCGACTTTCACTATAGAAACATTTGCAATGAGAAAATCGAGAAACTGTAAGTCACGTTTTAAAGTAAGAATTTATCAATTATTTTTTGTAACACCTCAGACTTTGAAAAAGGTTAAAGAGGGTTAATGGGCAAGTGCACATGCCTAAAACAAACCATGAACCCTTAAAGGAAGCATAAACGGTTCGTTTAGGGGTTCACTGTACATTTAGGGAAAAGCAGCCTAGCTACAAGGATTCTAGATCATCTTGACGACTCCCCAAATGGCTAGCGAAGAGTAATATGGCCCATTTAGGGGCTCAAATAGGTCACTTATTAGCTTTTTAATTCGAGGTTATTCTAGTCTTTCCCTATGTGTTTTATCCATAAGCTATGCCATTTTAACCATATTCTAAGACATATTGTGATTTAAGTCCTAAAACTTGTTACACCTCAATAATTTAATGACTTAAGCTAGAACCTGTTTCTTCAATATGGTGTATCTTTTATATTTCGTGATCAAGTACACTAACCTACAATTTGAGTGTCTATGAATCGAAGCTAGTAAAGTAACCGAACCAAGGGTTGGGGTTGTGTCCCAAGGGGGTGGTAGATACTTAGAATTATGTTCTAACTAGTGATAGCTCAAGATAGTTTTAAATATTAAAATAAAACAAGTTTAATTGGTTACACCAAAGTGTCAAATATCAAGAAAGGGTTTTGTCACAAGTAAAAAGATAGCAAAAACAAAGGAGAAAACAAGTATGGGAGAGATTTCTTGGGTGTGACTGCAATACATATTGATACAAACAAATGTGTACATTTTTTTGATAGTAAAATTCACAAGAGAATGGTGACTAGGCTAAGCATTAGGTGAAAGCAAGTTCCCTCACGGACAACTTACCCCATATCAAATGGGTTCCTCTCGCACACCCACTCATCTAAGCTAACCAGTCTATCCATACCCACACCCTGACCATTCGATAGAGGGTGCATGGATATGGGACTAGGGCTCACCCTCTCGGGCTGAACCTCATGTCGACCCACTTCTTAGGCCATCTATGTAGTGGTCTTTGTTTCGCGACCTCCCTTTTGGGCAAGCCAAAAACACATGGGTGGTTTTGTATTTGCAACTACAAACCCATTAAATTAAACCACAGCCACTAGGTGAAATCACCATTAAAATTCATCTAATCCTATATGCAAGCAAGACCCAACAATAATATCAAAGCATGTTTGCTAAAGCACAACCCAAGAATGGGGTTTTTAGCAACACATCAAGCAATAAATATACTTCAAATGATAAAGGAATCAAATGGGTATAAGATATGAAACCTTAAAAATTGCAAAGAAAGGTAAATGGAGAAGACCCACTTCTAAGACTGGAAGAAGAATTTCTTTCTTCAAGCTTCCTCAAAACCCTCTACAAACTTGAGAGAAAACTCAAGAACAAAGTTTCTAAAATAAAATATTAAGTGTCTAATGTTTCACTCTCTAAAATTCTCTCCAAAAATCTCTGTAATAATAAAAGTGTTTAGTTTTTATAGGCTTCAGATTTAGTTCTGGTGGATCCATTCGGCGTCTTTAGTCGTGAATCACAGAGTGATACGATAATTCACCCTTTCTCTAGTTTATCGCTGTTTGTGCCTTGCCTTTATATCCATGCATGCTGTAATTTTAGGCAGTAACTCTACTTCGCGGAACTATTCATCTTAGCGCCGACTACTTCTTCTCGTCGCCTTTTGATCCACTACTTTTAGGGCTCACTTGCTGTAACAGAAGGCGGAAGCCTGCTATAAGGCGTATCTCCAAGTGTGCTTGGGGATTCACACTATGCATCTTTAACTATTTTCTTCTGTTTTGCTTCCGTTTTGTGCCTAAGTGTCCATGCTCCTACTAAATCCTCAAATACGTGAAACTTAGATGTTTTTATCAGATATTGAGATAAAATACGCAATCGAGGACACTATTTGCATTAAAGTAAGACCCTGGATGAGTCCAATTTGAGGACTCATCAACACCCCAAACTTAAACTTTTGCTTGTCCTCAAGTGAAACTTAAGTTCAACAGTTCAAATAATGTCTCAAATAGTGCTACACAAGACTCAATCATGAATGTACACAAAAATATTCGTACTACTCATTCATAGTTCAATTGTATACTCAGGGATACAAGCTGTGACTCACCATTACCAAAGATTCTTGAGCTCATAATACTTACTACTAATGAAAGTTCAAGCTCAACAAAAGTATATGCATGCCCTTACACAAAGAATGTTTCCATTTTCACACACTTAGATTTATCAACTTAATCAGGAATCTAATGCAACACTCATACTCACAAAGAGGAACACAATGCATGTCTTCTCCCATAGGTTTGCCCTTATTTTCTAATTGACCTTCGGTTTGGTTTGCTCAAGATGAAAAAGGTCTTTCAAAGGCTTGTAACGGGGCTGAGTGCAAAAGTATGGTCATTTGAGGTGACTTTTCTCCAATGAGATGTTATTTACTTAAGTTATCCCCTATCTTCCTTCCTCAATCTTTAGTCAAGTGATTCTAGGTCATCTTTTATTTCCCTTCATGAATTGCTTTGAAACCTAATTTCTTTCATTTCATGATTTTATTCACGACTATTCTTTTCTTTTTTCTTTTTTCTTTTTCTTTTCTTTTCTCTCTTTTTTTCTTCTTTCTTTTTGTACGGAGGGCTCTCTGTAATACCATGGGTTTTCAAGACTTCTCTTGCACTTTTTCTTTCCCTTCTCACCACACCCCCAACTTAGACTGTTGGCCTATGTTGGCTATTTACTTGTATCACATCTCAAAAAGGATTACAAGTAGTGGATAACGTAAGGTTTAGGTTTCATTAAGGTGTTTTCAAGGAAGAGGTAAGGCTTAAAGGGTATTTAATAGAGTTTCATACACTCACGGGTAGGCCACAAAAGAGGTATATGTCAAAGCTAACTTACAATCTTAAGAATTTCCTAAGATCATTTCAAGAGGATACCTTTCAAAATCAATAAGACTAACCGGGTAAATTCTAGGTTTATTCATGCAAGGTTCAAAGTAAGATCATAACACAAGGCAGTGACACTTAAGTCAAACAAGACAACACACTCTTGCTAGTGTGCAATGGTCATTGCAAAAGAATCAGTTTGAGAATTGTCTAATCACAACGAGATACAAGAGTTCACATATTGCCTATGTAACTTCATTTGTTCACATTGTAGCCACACATTCATGTTTGTTCGATTGAGAGCACTTTTCAAGTCATCGAATTAAATTTGTACAAGAACAATCACTTTCAACACTAGAGGTGGCGAAATTTTCAAAAGTGAAATTTTTTCAGAAGGGTAATGAATTATTATGAAATTAGGACCCAAAACATAGCCATAAGCTTAATCATTTGCGAAAACAATTTTAAAACTCAAATTAAATAGACAACCCAAACATATATCAAAACACATAATTATTCAGCATAACAAAACCAAAACCAGGTGAACCTCACCCTACCACAAATAACAGCATTTGTCCTCAAGTCCAGTTCATATGATATGCGGAAGTTAATGCAATATGATATGGAGAAGAGAGTAAGGAAAGAAATCCTGTTCAAGTTTCTTTTCTGTATGTTTATGCGTTTCTCCAATTAGAGACAGTAGGGGGTTTACTCATCATAGAAACTAGTATTGCTGCCCACATCAAGATTTGTTCTGTCTCCATTGGTTCCTCTTCATCAGTGCCGGGCGTGTCCTAAGGGATGTCCCTTTTTGTCAGAGCCTCTGGTTCAAGCTTAATCACTTGTTCAAATATAAAGATGGAATTCACCTGCTCTACCTTAGTATTCAATACCGTGATCACATTCTTGATTGTTGTCATATTATTGGTGGTTCTTTAGTTGCGTTCGCACACCGCCATTCTCGCATGGAGCTCATCAACAATGGTTTTTAGTGGTGTAACAACATTAGTCAGAGCGATCTGGATCATTCCTGCAGTAGAGGTTTCTAGGGCAGCTATCCAATGGTCTGCAGACTGAGCAAGTTGTGTTATTCGGTACAGCATAGCTTGTGTGATCTGAACCTGAGGTGTGATGGTAGCGGTAGGTTGATTTCTGATTGTAGTAGGGACCGTCCATGTTATATCAGATATATTTGACACCGTTCTGTTTACCCTGTTCTCCTCCCAATCCTTAAAGTATTCTGCTTCGATTGTTCTGATGTCGGTGGATGTTGTAGTAGTTATTTCCATGTACTTCTAAGCTTCCTAAGGTACTTGAGCCTGTTTGCAAAGTTCAGTGATCAGGGCTGGGAAAGAAAGTGAAATTTTTTGTTGTTTTAGGGGCATGAGGATTTCAGAATCTATAATCTCCCTTAGATTGAGTTGAATTCTGTTAATAATGCATCCAAGGCATGCTTCCTTTGCAGGCCGTAGAATAGATTCATTTTGTGAAGAAATAATTGAGCTACTGATAAAAACCAAACCAATATCGACCTGCTGCATTTAGGTTTTTCTTTTCAATTATTGTGCCAACTCTTAACCAATTTGGGGTATCATATGAAATTAGGGGCTCAAACTAATCTCTCATGTTATCCAATGTTCCCGTTCTGGTTAGGTGTTTGCATGCATCCTCCATGTTGTTAGGGCAACCTAAAATAGCATTAATATTGTCGAGATCCCAGCAGACTGCCCTCTCCCATACTATCACCGAGTCAACTGGCCTAACTGATGTTGTGTGTTTTCTTCCCGATGGTATTAGGGATTTATAAGACGCGTAGTATTCTAGAACGAAACTTAGAATATATGAGCCACGGGGCTTAGTGAAAATATGGAAGTTATGATACTTCAGTGTGCTCATAATTTCTAGATATCTATCAATCACCTCATCTATGGATAAGAGTTTCTCTTCAAGAATAGTTCTTAACCCATCAACTTTTTCCCTGTTTGATGATTTCGGTAAGGGGCTTTGCATCTCTTTTCCATTATTTTGGCAACAAATTTCTTCATTTTGACTTTTTATCCATGTAACTTTTCACTTTGCGTATCCCTAGTTGCTTTCCCTTGAGGGGGCATTTATTTTCTTGAAGCTCTAGATATGGTCATACCTAATATCATAATGATATACATCTACTGTTAGTAAAGTTCAACTAGGTTTTGGTTAATATTTCAGCTTACTAAATTAGGAGAACCACAAATATCATTAGGTTGACCAAATTCTGGATGGAGAACGTTGCAATTTAACAGGCGTTACTGAGTTAATGGGTTGATCGCCCAATAAATGGTATGGCCGCCGAGTGTCCCATCTGAACAGAACTAGTCTGCCAGATGACTTGTTGCTCTGTTTGTTATTCTATTTTCTCAAGATCTACCCTGCAACCCTTTGAACTCAAGAGTTTACGTAATGCTCTGCTCAACCCTAAAGATGGGTTCAAACAACTATTGGCCAGGATACTTAGATTTCTTTTCATTTTCATGTCAGGAAAATTAAACCTACCTTACAAGGGAAAAACATATCTACAGAGGGCAAGTACCATAATTGAAAAAAGGGTTATGAAGATCTAACCTTTTCTGTTGAGTTTATGAGAATTATGATAAATAATCGGCAGATAGATCCAGACTCACCACTAATTACTCAGTTGAAAATACTTATGAAATGTTTGAGCTTTGCAGAGACTAAGAAAGTATGATTTTGTGAAAATCCAGAATAGGAGTAACAAAAAGGTGGAGTGTAACGTCCCTAAAAAAATGAGCTAGATGAAACAGAAGCCTAACATGTGTGTAATGATGGTTTAAAGTCTTAAAATGGTTAATAATGGTGTTTAGAGGCAGTATATAAAGTTTGGAAGTGTTTGGAGGTCAAACGTCCAAGAACGTCCGAGAAGTTCGGAAACTAGTCGAAATTGAACTAGTGTGTCGTAGTGTTTTGTAGTGGAGTTTTGGGGGATGTTTGAGGGTAAAGTTGAGTACCGATGGTTCCTATGCGTAGACTGATATGTAAAGGATCGAAACTTCCAAGAACGACGCCCCGGGGACCAGCCTAAGGGTCCCTGAGGAGGACCCAAAGTTGACCAATGCGAGCTGCCGCGCCAACCAAGATGTGGCAGTGGCTGCGCGTCGCGCAGCTGACACAGAATGAGCAAAAAATCTTACCCTGCAACGCGGGGCTGTAACAAACCATTCTGTCTTGAAAACTTCCAGAACCAAGATTCGAAAATGCCTCCGCGACGCGCAGTAAACTCCCAAATTTTGTCGCATCGTTTTTAAGTCAAATTTGAATGGGTTAAAATGTCCTATAAGGGCAGGGGTCTTTTGGATATTTTGGGGATGACTTATGGACGGTTATTGAGTCTTTTTAAACCCCTAAACTCACCAATCAAAGATAAACTCTCAACTCAAAACTAAACCTCTCCATTCTTCTCTTAAAAAACCTCCATTGTTGAAGGTTGGGAGCTCCAAGGAAGAAGACTGTTTTTCTCAAGTTTTTCTCCATCAATCTTGTGGGATTTTCATCACAATTAAGGTATGGTTATTTATCTTTGAATCTCTTTTATTTAAGGAGCCAAACTTCAAAGTGATTTCCAAAGTTTTTTAAAGATGAACTTGTCCAATTTGGATATTTATTCATGGGTTCTTGCATAAAACGTTTTGAATCATTATATATTGATTGAATTGATGTTAATTTGATGATTTTCACATAATTACTCTATGAACCCATGTAATTCATGAACCCTAGTTTTTGACTATGTTGTGGGTGACTTGATTATGTCGTAATGCTATTAAATTCTTATATAGTTTGTTTAGGAATATTGAATTATGCTAAAATCATGTTAGAATTGTTATATGCTTTCCTAAATTCATAAATCCATGTTGTATGATCTTTGATTCATAGTCTATTGTAAGTATTGAATTGAATTGGTGATCATGGCCATGGGTAAGGGCCTTTGAGTATTGTGTTGGATGATTTAGCTATGGATTGAAGTGGTGAGAGTGGATTGGTGGTACGCTACCCTAATTCTCTTTATTTTATGTAATTTAGGTCTTGAATTATGTTGTGATTGGTATGGTCCACTTATGGTGGCGGTGTTATGTGCTTTACTTGTGAATGATGTGGCCTCGCCGGCTTTAGTTTATGCATTATGATGAAAATGGACTTGTTGGCATTACTTGATATATTATGATGATTTGTGTAGTTTATTTATGTGAAGTATGATCATATTTATCGTATGGTGCGTAAGGTGAAAGTATGTTGTTCTTCTATTGACATTAGGTGATCATGTTAGACTATGACTATGTCCTTATGTATGTAGTCTTAGGATTGAGGTATGATTCTTCCTACTTGGTTATATGAGTCTTATGATGGTTATATTGATGGTTCTATAGTAGTGTATAGGGTGACCAATAGTTGACTTGGTTGTCTCTAGGTGCTCTAGAATAGTATGCTATGTATATGGTATGGTGAAGAGTGTGAGTGTCTTATTTTGGTAGACTTGTGTCCCTTACTTGATAAATGTACAATGTGAATATGACTTCTTGACTTAGTATTCTAAAGCTCCTTAGTCTTGTATGTGTGATTGACATGTGACCTTGAACATAGCTAAGAAGGTCCTTTATGTGGAGCCTTCATCCTAGATGTAAGGTTATGATATCTTTGAAGTTGAAATCCGTAATGATATCCTTCTTGTGTGAATGGTGGGCTTAAAGTTGATTGTCTGGAATGGCATGAAATCATCCTTAGGATAGTCAATTGATCTATCCTCTTAGCCATTGTAGGTAGCCTTAGTGGTCCCTCTTTGGTAAGGTGAAATGTGATTGGGTTATGAACTAGATATGGAACCTCTTCATGTGATCATTTATGTGAAATACTCTATGAGAACAAACTAGCACCGAGTGAGTATGGTTTGGGAAGTTGCTCTATATAACATGACATTAGAGAACAAAGAAACCCTTCATATTACTTAACCATGTGCCTACATGGGATGTGTCCTAGTTCTACCAATGGCCCGTAGAACAAACCTCCATCGGAGTATGTTCATGACTCCGGATTCAATGCATAGCTAATATGAATGTCCTTATATGTTGAATGTCTCCTAAATGGACTAATAAAGGTAATGACTTAAGTTCGAAAGCATGTAAATTAATAAGTACTTATCTAGAGTAGTTTAAGTGTTGCCTAGTTAAGGTGTGAAGGGGGTATAAAGGATGGTCACTTCATGTCTTACCTAGGGAAGTCTTAAGAATGACTCTAGATAGGAAAGTTGGTTGATAAAGTAGACATGATTTAAGCTTAGGAAGTCTTAAGGATTATTTAGGTAATCTTAGAGAGGGTGGATGGGCGTTCACTTCTTGAATTACTTAAATAAGTATTTTGATAACCTTTGGGGAGGAGAATGTCATATTATATATATATATATATATATATATATATATATATATATATATATATAGAGAGAGAGAGAGAGAGAGAGAGAGAGGTTATTGTATGAAGTGAGAATGATCTTATTCTAGATAGTCTAAAGGATCTCTTAGGTGTGTGTAAAGAGATTGTATGGGCGGTCGCTTCATAAATCACTCAAGTGAGCCTTAGAATCATCTTGGGTAGGAGGATCTCATATTTATGTGTTTTGGATATACTTTGATGCTATAATGTGGAGTGTGAATTTTATTGGGAGTTACAGTGAACTTACAGTGAAGTCAATGTAAGCTTACTGTAGGTTTACTGTTATGTTCTTGTATATTGAATATAATTGTTAATGTGTTCGAATGGTAATGTTTGGTGTTTAAATGTGGTTATTATACTTGTAATGTGATGTTTTAATCAAAGAGAGCATGTTTCTTATAAATGTCTGTTTCTCATGATTTTATGCATTAAGCCATACTTAGTACATGTGTTTGTACTAATTCCATACTTTTGTTTATCTCTAAAGGTGTGGTTAGCAGGTGAGAGGTATCTTGGATCAATCTTGGAATCTAGTTATCGTTCAAGAAAAGTTGAAGTATGTCCTCACTTGACTCGAAGGCATAATCGTGTTTAGATTTTTTTATTCAAGTATTGTAATAGACTAAGTAATTCTATATTGTATTGTATGGGTCGTGCCCCAAATATTCTTGAGTCTAAGATTGATATATGTTGAGACTTTGTATTTTCCTATGGTTTTTATATGAAAGATGTTTTAAGATATTTCGTGTGAAAAGTTTTAATTCCGCTATACTTTTCATACATGTATGCAATGAATGATGTCAAGGGCTCGTACAAGACCTCTGAGAGGTCAAGTACGCCATGTCGCACTCCTAGAGTGCCATATCTTCTGGGGTGTACTCTTGGGATGTGACATGGAGGATCAGAGGTAGCAATTTTATACAGCTTGTTCAGATCTCATCCAGTTGGCGATGTTAGTCAACTTTCAACCTGTTTACTTGGCGGTGCCCGAATTGACTCTTTGCTTCGCCGAATCGTACATAACCTTCAGTTGATTTGGAAAACCAACTTGCGGACATTATCACAATCGACAATCAAGTTGGCGCTCGCCTACAAGATTTGTGTAACTTGATCCATTCCTTTTAGAAGTCCTCCAATCATGAATCTACAAAAATCAAAACACCCTTATTTTAAACAAGATACTAAAAATACTTAAATGGTTTTGGGTTGCCTCTCAAACAATGTATTGGTTAACGTCATGGCACGACACAGGTTGCTTTGTTAGGTCCTATTTTGGTTGTTTATCACACCACCACTATGTGGTTCTCTACTTTTTTCCGAGTGGAACAACATTGATTCTTAACCCACAATATGTTTAAGCACTTGGATAGCTCTGGGATAAGACAAAATCACCAATTTCATCCTTTCAATATCTCATTTAAATTTCTCCAGTGTTTCATCCTGTTTAGTCACCTTTAGGAGAATGGCAGAAAGTAATTTCTCAATGCGGTGTGTCACATGATCTTTGAGATTTCTTCTTTAGTGAGGGGGGGGGGGGGCTGTGCCTATCTTTTTGTTTGCATTGAGCTTCAACCTTTTTCATCCTTTTTTGTATTTCATTCATCTAGGTTGTCAGAGTGGCTAGCATGAAGTCTTTCTCTACTTTTTAGTTCATCTTAGTCAAGTCGTCGAGCATTTGTACTAGTACGACATATGATTAGTTGGCTAGGCCACCTGGAGTAAGACTATTGACCAGCCTCTTGGATCTGGGATTGATACCTCGGTAAAAGTAATCAGTTAGTATCATGTCGGGAAGACCATGATTCTGACATTGAGTGATCAGCCCTTTAAATCTGATCCAAGATTTGTGAATCCTTTCACCTACATTTGTTTGAAAGTCAGGATTGTATCACTCCCGATCATTACCTGTAGTGTAGAACATTCCATCATATTACTAACACCAGCACTCATGCTTTCTGAGATATTCATATTATGAACAAAATAAGATTAAACACTAGATTAGCATAGACTACACTACAAAGCACTAAAAACTATAAGTAACTACATTTTCATGTGGCACCACTCCCCGACAGCGTCGCCATTTTGATGCTTGAATATTGTCTATCTTTTATATTTTGCGATCAATGACACTAACCTACAGTTTGACTGTCTACAAATCAAAGCTAGTAAAGTAAACTAACCAAGGGTTGGGGTCGTGTACCAAAGGAGTGGTAGTGAAAGTAGTACCTACTTAGAATTTCATTCTAAATAGTGATAGATCAAGACATTTTCGAATATTAAAATAAAACAAATTTAATTTGTGACACCAAAGTGTCAAATATCAAGAAGGGGATTTGTCACAAGTATTAAAATAGCAAAACAAAGGGAAATCAAGTATGGGATAGATTTCTTGGGATGTGACCGCAATATATGTTGACATAAACTAATGGGTACATGCTTTTGATAGTATAATTCGCAAGACAATTGTAACTAGGCTAAGCTTTAGGTGAAAGTAAGTTCCCTCTTGAGCAACCTAACCCATATAGAATGGGTTCCTCTCGAGCTCTCACTCGTCTAAACTAACCAACCTACCCCTTACCCACACCGTGACCATTCGATAAAGGGTGCTTGGATATTGGACTAGGGGTCACCGTCTTGGGTTGAACTTCATGTTGACCCACTCCTTAATCTATCAGTCTAGTGGTCTTGCTTTCGCGACCTCCCTCTCGGGCAAGCCCGAAGCACGTGGGTGGTTTTGTATTTTCAACTACAAACCCATTAAATTAAACCACAATCACTAGGTGAAATCACTATTAAAATGCATCTTATTCTATCAGCAAGCAAGACTCAACAATAATATCTGCACATATTTGCTAAATCACACCCCAAGAATGGGGTTTTTTAGCGACACATCAAGAAATAATCAAATATTCTTAAAATGATAAAGGAATAAAATGAGTATAAGAGATTAAACCTTAAAAATGGCAAAGGAAGGTAAATGGAGAAGACCCACTTCCAAGGCTGGAAGAAGAACTTCTTTATTCAAGCTTCCTCAAAACCCTCTCCAAACTTGAGAGAAAACTCAAGAACAAAGTTTCTAAAATAAAATATTAAGTGTCTAATGTTTCAATCTCTAAAATTCTCTCCAAATTATGTGTAAATAATAAAAGAGTTTAGTATTTATAGGCTTCAGACTTAATGCCGGTGGATTTATTCGGTGTCTTTAGTCATAAATCGCCGAGTTATTCGACGATTCACCATTTCTCTAGTTCGTCGTCGTTTTTTCCTTGCCTTTATATCCATGCATGCTGTAACATTGGACAGAATAACTCTGCTTTGCGGACGGCGAAGGATGACTGCTTCTTTTTGTTTTCTTTTTGATGCACTTTCTTCACGGCTCGCCTGCTATAACAGAAG
This sequence comes from Solanum sitiens, assembly GCA_016801875.1. Lineage (NCBI taxonomy): Eukaryota > Viridiplantae > Streptophyta > Magnoliopsida > Solanales > Solanaceae > Solanum > Solanum sitiens. The sequence goes on from JABWTJ010000080.1 coordinate 2,597,599, forward strand.
GCAATACTCTTCTATACAGTGTATCGCCAAGTGTGCTTGGCGATGCACACTTTACATATTCATCTCTTTTCTTCGTTTTTTTGTGACTAAGTGTCCATGCTCCAACCAAATCCTCAAATACCTGAAACTTAGAATTTTTATCAGATATCGAGATACAATACACAGTCGAGGACACTATTTGCATTAAAACAAGACCCTAGATGAGTCCAATTTAAGGACTCATCAGAACCATTCATGAAGTATAATAACTTAAAAAGGATTAAAAATATGTTTTTAGTCCTATTTTAAGGTAACTAACTTAGTTTGAAAGGATTAGTTTCTAAAGAATTAAGAATGACTATGACGTCAAGAAAACAAATAACTTGAACTAGTGTGGTGTTGAGTGTTGTAGTTGGGTTTTACAGTGATGTTTAAGGGCTTGACCTTGAAAAGATATATACATGTAAGTACCTAATTAGGTGTTAAAAGGGGTCAAGTCCATGGGATCAGTGCCAAGATGAAGGGCAAGCCAAGGTTGCCCTAAAAGAGAGGCTATTGCCTCACACTCCACAAGAAAGTGGGGGGCCTCGTGGAGTTGCCTTTCCAAGGGAGAATGGATCCCCACATAACGGGTTGTGGTGATTATAGATGGGCAAGAGGGTTGGTCGTGAAGATGACTTGGGCATTTAGGATGATGCCCCAATAAGGCTACTACCTCACCCTTGATGAGCCACACCACGACTCGTGGTCCCTTCAGGGCTCATGAAGGGGCTCATGGAACTGGATGGGGATTCAATGAAAAAGTCAAGTGGGACTTTTATTGTAAAAGTCCAACTATGTGAGGGGTGTTTTGGGTATTTTAGGGGTTAAGTATATATTGACTTTTGTTCATCTTTCACCCATTCCCAAATCAAAACATATTCCCCAAATTGAAAATAATAATTCTCTCCTTTCTCTCTAAATTCTCTCACTAACAAAGACTCAATTGAAGAAGAAGATCAAGCTTCAAGTAGGGTTTCAAGAACTAGGCTTTCCTCCATCGATCTTTCCTTTCCCCAAGAGGTTCCTTCAAAATTGATTTCAAAGTTCCCCCAAATTATTTTAATTTATTTCGTAGGTCTCTTCGAAATTTGACTTCTTTGGTCTAAAATTGATTAATTATTACTGAATGAATCTCTATGGATGAATTTAAGTATTTTTTATGTTGACCTAGTTCTCTAAAGACCCATGAATATTCGTCTTTTCTCAACCTTGAACCTTAACTTGTATTAAATAATGGTTGGAGGTTATGTAATTTAGTATGTTCTTGTATAATTTACTATTGTGAGGGTGATGTTAACCTAATTGATGGATTAACATCATTAATGTTGGATGAAATCTTGAAAAGATATTTTTAAGGTTGTGGGTAAGGCCTTCAAGGTTATGATGATGTCATTATTGAATTGTTGGTTATCCTTTGGTAAGGATGATTACTTGAAGTATGTTTGATATATTTATGAATGTATTACCTTGATATGAATATGAAGATTGTGAGATTATGGTGGGTGTGTTATTATGAGTTATTTAAGGTAATTCTTATGCACACTATATGACTAGGTTATGAAGTAGTATTCTCACATGATGTTGGTTTTATGATGAAAGGACTTTCTCATCTTGAAACCTATGAGGTATATGTTATATGAGGGGTTTAAGCCCTCTAAGACATATCTTATGAATTAATGTTTAAGTAAAGGCTCAAATATACTTTAAAAGAGGAATTTATCTTAGCACCGAGTGAACATGAAAATGAGAAGTGTTCCTCCACAAAGGAAGGGAGGTTCACACTATAAAGGCTCATGAGATGGAAACTACAATGCTAGTTGGCATAAAGAGGGTTTCTAGTAGCAATCTCCTTGTTACTTAACTATGTTCCCCCATAGGGATCTTAGCTAGTGGATCCACCTAGATGCTATCATGAATAAATGTCGTACCTTGGCAAGTAGGGTGCCCTCCTTTCTGTGTGAGGGGTTGACACCAAATTCCATGTAGCTCACATGGTTTATATCAGTTATGGCAAAATCTCCTAACGCTTAAAATGAATAAATGAATTTAAGAACATGAATTCTAGCTAGGAATAGTTAAGGGATACTACTTCGTGTAGGTAAGGGTATGCGACTTTACCTATGCATTGCACAAGTGGGTCTTAAGAGGGGTTTTAGTGTGAGTTCTCTATGCATAATTATTTATGAATGATGTTATGGTTTGTTTCATTTGTTATGAGGATATGTCAACTGTGTGACTATGCTTGTGACTTTTTTGATGATTTGCTTCGTATGTGTGGGGGTATGGGACTTCACATGTACATTGCACTAGTATACCTAAAAAAGGGTTATAAGTTATGAGGTATTGATTGAATAAACTCAAGAATGAAATGTTTAAACTATGGATTTATATGATGTTACCCATGGTTATAAATATATCTTTGATCTTGGCTTTGTGATATGTGTTTGTCTATGTGTTCTTGGAATGTGCATATTGGTTTTTGAACTTGGATATAGCATGTTATTAACCAAATGTCCCTTTGTGCATGTTTCAAATGTTTTACTTTCATAGTTTCCATACTTAGCACATGTGGTTTTTACTAACCCATAGGTTCGGGCCATTGAGGTGCTTCTTGTCCATTCTTCAAGAAACTTGGATTGCTATTCCCAAGTTGGCGAGTCCTCAGGTCCAAGGAAGAAATACTCTTTATTCAGATCTAGATCACTTTCCTTATTGAAAGACTATGTTGTATTTTCATATTATAAGACCGTTTATTGATGTAAGGGCTATGTCAGAATTTTCATACACTTATGTATAGATAGTATTATGAGACAAGTTAGTTCCTATTTTGATATATGAAGTGAAGTTTGAATTACATTAATTTTTTTTAAATTTTCTGCTTTTATTCTATCTTTTATGCAATAATGAATGCTAAGGGCTTGTATAAGACCTCTTCGAGGTTGAATACACCGATTACACTTAGGGGGTTCATGGCTAAGATCGGTTTCTTTTCTTGGTCACATTATGTCGAGTGTGGGTATAGAGGTTGATCCAATTAAAACGGAGGCGGTTAAGAATTCGCCTAGACCCCTAACTCCCACCAATATTTGAAGTTTTTTGGATTTATCCGGGTATTATATGAGATTATTTGATCGCTTCTCATCTATTGCTTCTCTATTGATGAACCTTACCCAAAAGAAATTTAAGTTTGGGTGGTCGGAAACTTGTAAAAAAGGCTTCCAAGAGTTGAAGGATAAGCTTATATCCGCTCCAGTATTGACTTTAACGGAGGCTACAGAAGGGTTTGTGATATATTGTGACACTTCTCTAGTAGGTTTGGGTTGTGTCCTCATGAAACATGGTAAGGTCATAACTTATGCCTCAAAAAAACTCAAGGTACATGGAAAGAACTATCCAACCCATGATCTTGAATTGGCGGTCGTAGTATTTTCATTTAAAATATGGAGACACTATCTTTATGGAGTGGATGTGGATATGTTCATCTATCACAAAAGTCTCCAATATGTGTTCACCAAAAATGATCTAAACCTCTGGCAAAGAAGATGGTTAGAGCTTTTGAAAGACTATGACATGAGTGTCCTCTACCATCTCGGCAAAGACAATGTAGTCGCAGATGCTTTGAGTCATATGTCCATGGGTAGTGTGGTTTCATGTAGAAGAGGAAAAAAAGAAGTTCGTCCATGATGTGCATAGATTGGCCCGATTGGTAGTGCAACTAGTAGATTCTCCTAAGGGTGGTTTCATGGTCCAACATAGCTCTGAATCATCCTTAGTTGTTGATGTAAAATCAAAGAAACAGCTTTATCCCGTTGTGATGGTGTTAAAAGAATCTATAGTTGGGAATTCCATTGAAGTTTTATCCCAAGGGGGAGATGGGGAACTTAGATATCAAGGTAGGTTGTGCGTTCCGGATGTGGATGACTTAAGAGGACAAATATTGGAAGAAGCCCATGGTTCACAATATTCCATTCATCTAGGAGTCACCAAAATGTACCGCAACTTAAGGGAGATATATTGGTGGAATGGCTTGAAGAAAGATATAGCGGAGTTTGTCGCCAAGTGTCCAAATTTTCAACAAGGCTGAACATCAAAGGTCGGGAGGTTTTTCTCAAGATATATCTATTCCCACTTGGATGTGGAAAGATATAAATATGTATTTCATTGTGGGTTTGCCTCGTACGCAAAGGCAACATGATTCAATTTGGGATATTGTTGATACAATGACCAAATCAACCCATTTTATTCCAATTAAGGCTACATATTCAGCGGAAGATTATGTTAAGTTGTATCTCAAGGAGATTGTGAGAATGCATGGAGTTCTCTTGTCTATCCTTTTGGATAGGGGTACTCAATTTACTTCTCATTTTTGGAAGGCATTCTAAAGTGGACTTGGTACCAAGGTGAAACTTAGGATGCATTTCATCCCCAAATGGATGGTTTGGCAGAACAGACCGTCCAAACCCTAGAAGATATGTTGAGGGCATGTGTCATTGACTTTAAGCATAATTGGTATGATCATCTACCATTAATCGAGTTCGCCTATAATAATAACTACCACTCAAGTATTGCCATGGCTCTATTTAAGGCACACTAAGGCAGAAGATGTAGGTCTCCGGTTGGGTAGTTTGAGGTAGGTGAGCTTGATTTTATCGGTCCCAAAATTGTTTATGAAGCTATGAGAAAGTCCGTCTTATTAGTTATAAGTTGAAGACGGCCTAAAGTCGGCAAAAATCCTATGCTGACAATAACAAGAGGGACCTTCAATTTGAGGTAGGTGATTTGGTCTGTTTGAAGATATCACCCATGAAAAAGATGTTGAAGTTTGGTAAAAAAGGAAAACTTAGTCCCCGGTATATGGGGCCGTATGAGATTTTGAAATGTGTGGGAAGTGTTGCCTATGAGTTAAAATTACCTATTAATCTAGCTCCAGTTCACCCGATGTTGCATGTTTTAATGCTTAAAAAAGTGCATTGGCGATCCGGTGTCTATCCTTGCTCTATAAAGCTTAGGACTTGATGCTAACCACTCCTATGAAGTGTTCCCGGTTGATATTGTAGACTGGAAAGTGAAGAAGTTGAGGAATAAAGAAGTAGCTTTCGTAACGGTTCTTGGGAAGAATGACCTAGTAAAAAGTGCTACTTGGGAGGCCGAGTCCGATATGATGTCCAATATCCTCATATTTTTACTTCCTCTTCTAGTAAATGTTGAGGTTAGTAATCCCTCCTAGATTTTTTATGAAGGGTCATCTGTGTTTTTGAACTTTTCATGATTTTCTTAATGAATGCATGTTCTTGTGAGAATTCACGTTTCACATGTGTCTTGAATTTCCATAGATTGTATGTTTCTCATGCTTTATAGAACTTTATATGTTGTTAGTATATTTGAGTTCATGTGATATTTTAATAAACGTGCTTATTAAGAATGTTTTGAGTTATATTAGAAGGAGAAGAAAATTCCTCCTGACATGATGTGAAGTGATGAGATATGTGCATATTTGGTGGTAGATATGGTTCCCACCTCATTGTGATGTATTGCTGTGTTTTGAGAATGGAGTTGATTTTTCCTCCTTTTTAGTTGAATTATTATATATCCTGTGTTGGTTGGGCTGCTAGTCTTCAGGCGTTAATCTAAAAAGATGTTTAAAGGGTCATTCAAGGACGAATGTTCTCCAAGGGGGGATATTGTTGCACCTCGAAAATCTAACGACTTAAGCTAGAACCCTACATGAAGTTTAATCACTTAAAAAGGATTAAAATATATTTTTATTTCTATCTTAAGGTAACTAACTGTTGTTGAAAATATTAGTTCCTAAGGAATTAAGAACGACCATGACATCCAGAAAACAAATAACTTGAACTAGTGTGGTGTTGAGTTTTATAGTAGGGTTTTAAGGTGACTCTTAAGGGATTGACCTTGAAAAGACAATATATATACATGTAAGTACCTAATTAGGTGTTAAAGTTGTCAAGGCAAAGGGAGGAGTACCAAGCTTTACGGGCAAGCCAAGGCTGCCCCAAAAGAGAGGCTACTGCCTAACACTCCACGGGTCAGACCACAGCTCGTGGTCATGAATACGGGCAGGTGGGGGGCCTCGTGGAGTTTTCTTGGTCAAGGGAGAAGGGCGCCAAGTGTCTTAGACACTGCCCCAACCTTCATAATAGGGACCACGACTCTGGTATGGAGTTTCCTTGGCCTCAAGAGAAAAAGGTGAGGTTTGGAGAGTCTACTGCCCAAGGCACAACGAACCACTTAACGGGCTTTGGTTCAAGTTGATGGGCTAAGGGGTTGGTTGTGAAGATGACATGGGCGCTTAGGATGATGCCCCATTTTGGGAGGCTACTGTCTCACCCGTCACGAGCAACACCACGACTCGTGAAGGGGCTCAAGGAACTGAATGGGGGTTCAATTAAAAATTCAAGTTGGACTATTATTTTAAATGTCCAACTAAGTGAGGGGTGTTTTGGGTATTTTAGGAGTTAAGTATATATTGACTTTAGGTCATTTTTCACCTATTCCCAAATCAAAACAAATTTCCCAAATTGAAAATAATAATGCTCTCCCCTCTCTCTAATTCTCTCACTACCAAAGACTTCATTGAAGAAGAAGATCAAGCTTCAAGTAGGGTTTCAAGAACTAGGCTTTCCTCCATAAATCTTTAAGGTTTAACAAGGTATGGAAGCTCTTCACTCTTGGGATCCCTTTTCCCAAGAGGTTCCTTCAAATTGATTTCAAAGTTCCCCCAAATTGCTAGGTTTTAATCTATTTCGTGGGTGTCTTCCAAAGTTGACTTCCTCGGTCTAATATTGATTAATTATGATTTAATATAAATGTCTATGGATGAATTTAAGTATTGTTTATGTTGTTGACCTAATTCTTTAAAGACCCATGAATATTCCTCTTTTCTCAACCCTAAACCTTAACTTGTATTGAATGATGGTTGGAGGTTATGTAATTTAGTATGTTCTTGTATAATTTACTATTGTATCGTGATGTTAACCTAATTGATGGATGAATATCATGAATGTAGGATGAAATCTTGAAAAGGTATTTTGAAGGTTGTGGGTAAGGCCTTCAAGGTTATGAACATGTTATTATGGAATTGTTGGTTTACCTTTGTTAAGGATGATTACTTGAAGTATGTATGATAGATTTATGAATGTATTACCATGATATGAATATGAAGGTTTTGAGATAATGGTGGGTGTGTTATTATGCGAAATACAAGGTAATTCTTATGCATACTATATGACTATGTTATGAAATAGTATTCTCACATGATGTTGGTTCTATGATGAAAGGACTTTCTCATCTTGAAACCTATGATCTATATGTTCTATGAGAGGTTTAAGCCCCTAAGACATATCTTATGAAATAATGTTTAAGTAAAGGCTGAAAGATACTTTAAAAAGGGGGTTAAGCTTAGCAGCGATTGAACATGAAAATAAGAAGTGTTCTTCTACAAAGGATTGGAGGTTCACACTATAAAATCTCATCAGATGGAAACTACAGTGCTAGTTGACATAACGATAGTTTATAGTAGTAATCTCCTTATTCCTTAACTATGTGCCCCAATAGGGATCTTAACTAGACGCTATCATGAATGAATGTCCTACCTTGGAAAGTAGGACACCCTCCTTTCGGTGTGAGGGGTTGAAACAGGATTCCATGTAGCACATAGTCTATGTCGGTTATGGAAAAGTTTCACGAATGCTTAAAATGAATGAATGAAGTTAAGAACATGAATTCTAGCTAGGACTACTTAAGGGATACTACTTAGTGTAGGTAAGGGCCTGTGACTTTACCTATGCATTGCACAAGTGAGTCTTAAAAGTGGTTTTAGTGTGTGTTCTTTATGCATAACTATTTATGAATGATGTTATCGTGGGTTTCACTTGTTATGATGATATATGAAGCATGTGAGTATGTTTGTGACTTACTTGATGGTGTGCTTGGTATGTGTGGGGGTATGGGACTTCACATGTACATTGCACGAGTAGACTTGAAAAGGGGTTATGAGGAAGGTCTTATGAGGTATTGATTGAATGAACTATATAATGAAATGTTTGAACTTTGGCTTTATATGATGTTACTCATAGTCATGGATATATCTTGGTTTTGTGATATGGGTTTTACTATGTGTTCTTGGAATGTGAATAATGGTTTTGAACTTGGATATAGCATGTTGTTAACCAAATGTCCCTTTGTGCATGTTTCAAAAGTTTTACTGGCATAGTTTCCGCACTTAGTACATGTGGTTTGTACTAACCCATATATATTCCATTTTTTACACAAGTGTTGGTTTAGGCAAGAAGTGCTTCTAGTCCATTCTTCAGGAAAATTGGATTGTTATTCCCAAGTTGAGTCCTCAAGTCAGATGACGGAATTCTCTTGATTCTAGCTCTAGATCACTTTCGTAATTGAAATACTATGTTGTATTTTAATATTATAAGACTTGTTATTCATGTAAGTTCTATGTCGCAATTTTTGTACTCGTTTGTCAATATGGTATTATCAGACAAGTTAGTTCCTATTTTCATATTTGAAGTGAATTTGAACTTCCATTCAAAAAGTTTTAAATTTTCCGCTTTTATTCTATCTTATATGCAATGATGAATGCTAAGGTCTTGTATAATACCTTTTCGAGGTCAAATACGCTGGTTACGACTAGGGGGTGCTCTCGGGTCAAGACAAAACTACCCGTTCGATATTATTCCCCTAAATAAAACATTTCCCTCCAAATTCTATCTCTGTAACACCCCAGAAACTCTATGACCTAGACTAGAGCCTTTCATAATGAATAATGATGATTCTAGACAAAAATAAGTGTAATTAACTTGATTTGGAAGTATTAGAGCCTAAATGTCAAGAAATGACCATGACGTCCGGAAACTAGTGGAATTGAAGTAGTAAGTGTCCTTAGGTCTTGTGAAGGTTTAGGAGAGTCGTTGAAGGGTAAAACTTGTTAAAGTACCTAAAATAGGTAAAATAATATTTTTCGAATCAAAACGTCCAGGTGCGACTCTCCAAGGACCACCCTAGGGGTCCTTGAGGAGGACCCAAACATTTGGCCAGCATATGCCCAAGGCAGCAAGCATTGTGCTTGGAGGGAGCATGTCCGCGTCACAAACTAGCTCTACCAAGGGACAAAATTTTTTCCCAATCACAGACGTGTCACTGACTCTACTTTCCCAAAATTTATTTCCAGAAAACTTCAGGGAACAGCTCCGCGATGTGGACTTGATTTGGAACGAAAATTCTTAAAATTTAAATCAAGTTTGACTTCATTAAAAAGTCCAGCCAAGTAAGGGGTATTTTTGGTATTTTAGGGGATTAGTATATATTGAATCTAAGTCATTCTAAACCTATTCCCACACCAAAACAAAGCCCTAATCCAAAAACTCAATTTCTCTCGCCTCTCTATAAAATTCTCTCTCTACACAAAAACTCCATTGTAGGACATTGGAGCTTCAAGAAGAACATCAATTACCCAAGTTTTCAACTCAATTTCATGTCTAAATGTTCATTAATGTATGGGTTCTTTCACTCTTGGTGTTCCCTTTCCCAAGAGGTCCCTCTAAAGATGTTTTCAAATCCCCAACTATAGTTTTTTTCTCTACACATAGGTCTTCTTTTGTAAAACGAAATTATGAATCAATTGTGATGAATTATGCTTATTAAATGTTGTTTACATATATAAAGATGGTTAATTGTTTTATGTATTTATGTTATGGTATGATTGTTATATGTTTGAAAGGTAGTTCTCATGATTATAATGAAGTGTTAAAAGTGAAAGGTTTATTCACTTGCTAGTGTTTCTAAAGTGAAAGGATTGTTCTCACTTATGATCACCTATGAGCTAATATGATAATATGTTTACATAAGGGTCTAGTAAAGGCTAATGTGAACTTATATGATGACTAAAAATGATTACTAAAGGGAATAGGTTCATAGCACCAAAAGGGCATGTAAATGAGATGGGGGTCTCACGTTTAGTAAGTTCGGCTCCCTTCACGGGTTTCCTCACGTTTAGCAAGTCCGGATTCCCAAGATATGTGTTGTCTCATGATATGGAAACCACCACATTTAGAAATTTAGGGTTTCTATTAACAATCTGCTTGACCCTTAACTATGTGCCCACATAGGACTCTAGCTTAGTGGATCAACCTAGATAACTATGTACGAAAGGTTACACCTTAGTCAAGTGTCAACCCTCTCTTTTTGGTGTGGGAGTATAACACCGGATTCCATGTACCTCTCATGATCTAATGTCGATTATTGCAACCTCTTTCCCTAATGTAAAAGTAAATGAATAAAGAAAATGTATGGACTCTCACTAGGACTTTTCTTGAGGGTTTTCAACATATTGTAAGGGAGTGTATATGAATTCTTTTACACATTGCACTTGTGGGATCCTAATAGATGGTTCTAGTGGTTTTCTTTTATGATTATGTTGATCAAGACTTGTGTATGTTAAGTTATGTATGATCCTTATAAATAAAGCATGTCATGAATGTATGTATGAAGTGGGTTGCTTAATGTGATACCTACCTTTGGATGGGATTATGGGATTCTATTCTTTGCATTGCATCAATATTGCTTGGGTTGTCTACATTTTGGGATGATATCCTGTTGGATTGACTGATGATGTTTACTTTATGTGCATATTGGATTTATTTGGTAAAAAACATATTTGACTAAAATATCCTTTTATACATGTATTGATGATTTTTATACATCGAAGTCATACTTAGTACATCTAATGTACTTACCCATATTTTCTTCCCTTTTCCCAAACAATATAGGTTCGGGCCTTTGAGGAGATCTCAAGGCTACTTCTCAAGACACTTGGATTTGCTTCCCTAAGTTGGTGAGTCGTCAAGTCCGAGGACAAGACTCTATGTTATAGCTTTCTAATTCTTTGGCTATGTTGAAAGACATTGTTTGTATTTCCTATTTCAAGACATTCTCATTGATGTATGGGCTATATCCTAATTTTCTATTCCTTTATGTCTAGATGGTACATTGTGATGAAGTTAGATTCTATTTTCCTTATATGAAGTGAAGTTGAACTTCCAAAGTTGAATTTTTAATTTTTCCGCATTTTTATTCTATGATACATGTTATGACGTATGCTAAGGGCTTGTATAAGACCTCTTCAAGGTCGAATACGTCGGTAACGCCTAGGGAGTGTTCTCGGGTCGTTACAAACTTCGTATCAGAGCATAAGGTTGATAATAATGTAGGATTCATATCACAACATACCACGTCTAGTAGAGTCTTGTTCATGGGTGTGAAGTGCACCACACTTATGAATGAGAAGCTATGAGATGCTTAGGAACTTTCACTCTTTTATTATTCCTTAGTTATGCCTAAGAGTCTTAACTCTATCTAGTCAGTTCCTCTAATTCTTTTCTTGTGCTTATAGGTAATAAATACAAGAAGGAACAATGCTAGAAGGTTTGAGAAGGAGAATGTGAATGAGGAGTTTCCCCCTCAATATTCTCAAACCCCCAAGTTATTATTGAAGAAGGGGCTATGTCTATTGTTGAGATAAGGGCGGCTATTTATAGCTTGACTCAAGTGTTATCCACTCAAGTTGGTATGGATACTAGGGCGCAATCGAACCCCCATGATAGCACTACCACTTCTAGGATTAGGAACGTCACAAAGATAAATCCCCTTACTTTCTTTGGCTCCAAAGTGGAGAAGGACCCGCAAGGGTTCATTGATGAAGTGTTCAAGGTTCTAGATGCTATAGGCGTGTCTTGTCAATAAAAGGTGGAACTAGCCGCCTATCAACTCAAAGATGTGGCACAAGTTTGGTATGAACAATGGAAAGAGGAGAGGCCCGTTAGAGAAGGTCCGGTTAGTTGGCCATCATTCAAGATGGCTTTCCTTGATAGGTTCTTCCCCTTGGAATTAAGGGAGAGGAAAATTCAAGAATTCATCAAGCTTCGTCAAGGGGGTGTGAGTGTGAAGGATTATAGTCTCAAGTTCACTCAACTATCCTAACATGCTCGTACTATGGTGGAGTATTCTAGAGAAAATATAAAAAAATTGTTATGGGGATATCAGACCTTGTGGTTAATGCATATAGGTCAGCTATGTTGATTCCTAGCATGCAAATCTCTCATCTCATGGTTCATGCCGAATAAATTGAAGAGAAAAAGCTTAAGCAAGTTTGTAGGGAGTTGAAGAGGACAACATCCGAAGATGGAAATTCTTCCAAGGCTAGATTTGAGGTTCAAGATAAACCAAGGTTCAAGAAAGGGTTTTCCAACCAAGGTTCTTCTAATACTCCAAGGGTTAACAAAGGTAAAGTGTGTACCCCTAAGCCTCAAGAGGGAAAAAAGTGGTGGTTTTTATGTTGAGAAGCCTATTTGTGCAAAGTATGGTAGAAGACATGAACGCAAGTGCCTAATTGGCAGTAATTGTGATAGTTGTGGTAAGAGTGGACACATGAAGAGGGAATGCCCTATGATGAAGGCTCAAGGAAGCAAAAATTCTCAAGCACAATCAAATGCTCTAAATCATGATGCTCCTAAGAAGAATCGCTTTTATGCTCTCTAATCCCGAGGTGATCAAGAGAGCTCTTCGGATATTGTTACCGGTATGTTGCGAGTATTTTCAATTAATGTTTATGGATTGTTGGATCCTGGTTCAACTTTGTATTTTGTAACTCCTTTAGTGGCTATGAAATTTCATATGCTTCCCGATGTCTTAGATGAACCCTTCTTGGTTTCTACCTCGGTGGGTGATTCCGTCGTTGCTAAAAGAATCTATAGGAGTTTTCCCATTTCTTTTCCCAATAGAGTTACATTGGATGATTTTGTAGAAACTGATATGTTAGACTTTTATGTCATATTGGGAATGGTTTGATTACATGTTTGTTTTTCTTTAATTGAATGTAGAACAAAAATAGTTAAATTCCAATTTCCTAATGAACCTGTTTTTTAATGGAAGGGGGGGGGGGGACTCAATCCTTAGGGGTAGGATCATTTCATGTCTAAAATCTTGTCATTTGACTTCTAAAGGTTGTCTCTATCATGTTTTTAGGGTTAAGGATCTTGAGTATGAGATTCCTCCTTCAGAGTTGGTCCCCATAGTGAAGGAATTTCCGAAAGTCTTTCCCAATGACATGCCCAGAATTCCTCCCGAACGGGAAATAGACATCGGCATATATTTATTGCTGGATACACAACCCATTTCAATCCCTCCTTAATGGATGGCCCCGTCCAAGTTGAAGGATTTAAAGTCTCAACTCAAGGATTCGCTAGATAAAGGTTTTATTCAACAAAGCATATTTCCATGGGGTTCTCTGGTATTATTTTTGAAGAAGTAGGACGGGTCCTTAAGAATGTGTATTGAATACCGACAATTGAAAAAAGTCACTTTAAAGAATAAGAACCCACTCTTTAGGATTGATGAATTATTTTACCAACTCCAAGGAACGAGTTACTTTTCAAAAATTGACTTTAGGTCGGGCTATCACCAACTTAGTGTGAGAGGTGTCGATATCCCGAAAATGACATTCCAAACTAGATATGTTCATTTAGAGTTCTTAGTGATGTCGTTTGGTCTTATAAATGCCTCGGCGACTTTCATGGATCTTATGAATTGAGTCTTTTGAAGTTATCTTGATTTTTTGTGATTGTGTATATTGATGACATCTAGATATACTCTAAGAGTGAGAATGATCATATGAACCATTTCAGAATAGTTTTGTAAGTCCGCAAGGATAACTAAATTTTTGCTAAGTTTAGGAAATGTGAACTTTGGTTAAGATCGATTGCTTTCCTTTGTCACATTGTCTCTATATAAGGGGTAGAAGTCTATCCGAGAAAGACGGATGTGGTCAAAAGTGGGCCTAGGCCTTTGAGACCTATCGACATCTGAAACATTTTTGGTTTGGCTAGGTACTATAGGAGGTTTGTTGAGGGATTTTCATTTATTAAATCTGCATTAATGACCTTGACCCAAAAGAAGTCCAAGTTTGAATGGTCAGAATCATGTGAAAAAAACTTCCAATTATTGAAGGATAAACTCACCTCCGATCCGGTGTTAACCTTAATGAAAGATATCGAAGGGTTTATGGTTTATTGTGATGCCTCTCGAGTAGGTTTGGGTTGTCTCCTCATGCAACATGGTAAGGTGATAGCATATGAGTCTAGGAAACTCAAGGTGCATGAGAAAACTACCCAACTCATGACCTTGAACTAGCGGCCATAGTGTTTGCTTTGAAAATCCGGAGACACTATATCTATGGGGTACATGTTGATGTGTTCACTGATCACAAGATTCTCCAATATGTGTTCACTCAAAAAGAGTTGAATCTACGCCAAAGAAGGTGGTTAGATCTTTTAAAAGATTATGATATGAGTGTCATTTACCACCCCGAGAAAGCTAATGTGGTTGCAAATGCTTTGAGTTGAGTGTCATGGGTAGTATGACTCATGTGGTTGATCATAAGAAAGAGTTAGTAAAAGAGGTACATAGGTTGGCCTGGTTGGTTGTTCGACTAGAAGAATATCCAAAGGTTGGTTTCATGGTTTGACATAACTCCGAGTCGTCATTAGTGGTTGAGGTGAAATCTAAGCAACATCTTGATCCTCTATTGATGGAGTTGAAGGAATTTGTTCTTAGTAGATCTAATGAGTCTTTCTCCCAAGGGTAGAATGGGGTACTTAGGTACCAAGATAGATTTTGTGTGCCGGATGTAAATGTCTTAAGGTAGCAACTTTTTGAAGAGGCTCATGGTTCCCGATATTCCATTCATCTGGGTGCCACCAAAATTTTCATGATCTACGCGAAATTTATTGGTGGAACAGGATGAAAAGGGAGATAGTAAACTTCGTGGCTAGATGCTCAAATTGCCAACAAGTCAAAGCCGAGCATCAAGGACTGGGAGGTCTAACTCAATATATTGATATCCCCTCCTGGAAGTGGTAAAATGTCAACATGGACTTTGTGGTAGGTTTGCCTTGTAACCATAGGAAACATGACTCCATTTGGGTTGTGGTGGATAGTTTGACTAAATCAACCCATTTTATTCCCGTCACGACTACCTATTCGGCAGAAGATTATGCTA
Organism: Solanum sitiens; assembly: GCA_016801875.1. Lineage (NCBI taxonomy): Eukaryota > Viridiplantae > Streptophyta > Magnoliopsida > Solanales > Solanaceae > Solanum > Solanum sitiens. The sequence continues at coordinate 2,612,708 of JABWTJ010000080.1, forward strand.
AGTTGTATCTTAGAGAAATAGTGATGATGCATGGATTTCCTTTGTTGATCATTTCGGATAGAGGTGCCCATTTTACTTCCCACTTTTGGAGGTCTTTCCAAAGTGGGCTTGGTACTCAAGTGAAACTTAGTACTGTATTTTGCCCTCAAACAGATAGTCAAGCTGAGCGCACCATCCAAACCCTAGAAGACATGTTGAGAGTGTGTGTCATTAACTTCAAAGGTAATTGGGATGACCACCTACCTTTGATAGAATTTTCCTACAACAATACTACCATTCGAGTTTTGCTATGTCACCATTTGAAGCACTCTATGGTAGGAGGTGCCAATCTTCGGTTGGGTGGTTTGAAGTGGATGAATTTTCTCTTCTACGTCTCGAGGTAGTCTATGAGGCACAGAGAAAATTTGACTTATAAGAGATAGGTTGAAGTTGGCTTATACTCAGCAAAATCATATGCCAATGATCTTGGGCATATTTGTATACCCATAATGCTAATTATGCCCATATTTATGCTTCGTTTGGAGTCTTTAAGTTTATGTTTAAGAGTCGTACGGAGTTAATTATGTATCTGAACTAACCAACATGATTAGTTGTGTAGGTAGGCTGTGTGAAAGAATTATGCAAGAAAATGAGCAAAGGAAGCAACATGGAGATTTATGTGGGAAAAAAGGAAGCATGATTAGGTTGAAGAAATGCCTCAAAGGCATTTACGTGTTGTCCTCGCGTCACCCAGCAGGAAGCACAATATCAAGTCCCAAATTAATTTCGAGGCAGAACACATCGTGAAGTCTCCACAACGCTCAGAAGACTTATCCGTTGGATGCAAGAATTGAACATGGTTGCGCGTCGTGCGCTTAAAGCCCAGAATTGGTCACTTCGACTTTAGTATAAATAGGAATTTATTTTTGTTTTATTATTATTATTCTTTTTCTACTTTTTGAACGTGCAGACGGGAAGAATGACACTTTGAAGTTTTAAGGGTTCTACTCTTTCTCTTCATCTTTCAATCATCTTAGAATGATTCATATACATTGTAAGATTGATTGGATGATTATGAGTAGCTAAATACCCTAGTTCTAGGGTTGTGGCTGCAGGATGAATGGAATCTAATAAATTTGTATAGGGTTCAATTATGAGTTATCGATGAATCGTTCTTATGTTCTTGCTTTTGGTATTTCATGCTTTATTACCATTGAAATAAATATATTGTCTAAATTGAACTCGAGAGAGGAATACGAGGATAGAACGTGGAACATAAGAATTTTGGTTAACTCTAAATAGCTAGTGTTGATTCGTTTCTAGGATAGAGATATACTTAGAACACTAAATGCTTGGTGAATTGCCCTAAGAAACTAGCATGAAAAGGTTGATGAAAGGAAGCTAAAGTTGGGATTAAATTTCCAGATTGTGTACTCTAGTTTCGGTCAGCAATGCCTTGCTTGGATCACAATACAGAAAGATATCTTAATGCTCACTTTTTATTCACTCTATCCCCGCTTAACGATGTAGTTAGGGTGGTATCTATTATAGGCGGTTAGAGGTCGATAGATCATGATCATACATCTAACCGTGTGGTTCAGCGATGAGATAAGTTAAATAAAACCTTTATCAAATGATATTGATTATATGAGTCTTGGTAAAAGCTACAGTCCTGAATCTTTCCCACATTATTATTTTAAAATTAAAGAATTGAATCATAATAGTTACATTTTAGTTTACATAATATTAGGAACTAACATTCTTTACAAAATTTGGAAATTTCACTTGTGTTGAGTTACGAGTTAGTGAAATTGATAGAATCTAGTCTTAAGTCCCTGTGGGCACGGCTCTCTAACAAGAGCCACTTTATTGTTTGTACGATCACGTCCACTTGCATGTGTGATTTGACTGCAACAAGTTTTTGGCGCCGTTGCCGGGGACTTTATTAATTAGAAGATATTTGATTTTTCTAGTTCTGAAGTTAAACACAAGTGTTGACAACTTGATCTTAGCATTTCATTGTTTCAGGTTGCTTGATACTCCAAAGTGGACGACAATCGATAATTGTTGTCACATCTCTCAAAACCCGAAAGATTCATACATAGAAAAGTGAAGCAAAAAGAATATTCAATTCCTTCATACATTGGGGAATTACCATCTCCAATTAAAAAAACTGAGGAAAGAGAACTGACACCTGAAACAATGGTGGCTAATGAGATGAGAGTTAGAGATTTGGAAATCCCACGACCCACCAATGTTACGTCATGCATTCAGAAACCTAAAGCTAGTGGGAGATTTGAACTGAACCAAAGCATGGTGCATATATTGCACTCAAATGGGTAGTTTACGGGTCTTTCACATGAGGATCCTACAGTGCATATTGAAAACTTTCTGGAGATCAGTTATACTTACACTCCAACTGGAGTGAATAAAGATTATGTGAGGCTCACATTATTTCCCTTTTCTTTGTTGGGGGAAGCAAAAAGATGGTTGAATTCAGAGCCTGTAAACTCAATCACCACTTGGAATGATCTAGCACATAAGTTCCTCATTAGATTCTTTCAATTTGGAAAGACAGCTAAATAGAGGAGTGACATTTTAAGTTTTAGGCAGAAGGGTGGTGAGAAATTGTACCAAGCTTGGGATAGGTTCAAATCGATGTTGATGAGCTTCTCTCATCATCATCAAGCTAATGAGGTGTTAGTCCATACTTTCATTGAAGGTGTGGAGCCTAAAACCAAAATTTTGCTTGATTCATATGCAGGTGGACAAGCTTTGGAGAAGACTTATGAAGAGTTGTAAACCTTGATGAATCGGATCTCTCAAGGTAATCTAGAGTGGAATGGTAATGGACTAAAACCGATGGTGCAGAAAACCGCAGGTGTACTAGAGATTGATCGGGTGACTGCTTTAACAACATAGATCTCAGCCATACAGAATATGGTGAATATACATTTCAGTAACATGGCTTTGGGACAGCAAACCTCTCAAGTTAATGCAGTCCAACAACCACCATCTTGGTGTGAGATTTGTGGTGGAAGTGATAAGAGTGGAGAGATATGTGGTGCAAACCCAAACTCTATAAATTTTGTAGGAAATGCTCAGAGAGGAGGAGGCCACCATAATTATGGATATTCTTACAACCCAAGTTGGCAAAACCACCCAAACTTTTCTTGGGGTGGAAATCAGAATCAAGTCCAAGGATAGAATCAGCATAGACCTCAGGGCAATACACAAGGTTACCAAGTACAGATGCAGAGGGAGCAACCTAAACTGCAATCTAGGAACAAGAGTATTGAAGAGATGTTAAAGAAAATTATGGCAGATCAATCTCAGTTGGCTGCAGATGTGAGAAATAATCAGCTAGCTACTCAAAACTTTTAGAAACAATTTGGGCAATTTGCTAGTGCTCAAAATTCTAGACTAAAAGGAGATTTGCTCGGTAACACTAATACAAATCCAAAACCAGTAAATGTTGTGAGTACTAGTAGTGGTCTACAATTGGAGGAACTGGCGCCTAAGAAAAACACCACCGAAGTAGTAAGCAAAGAGGGTGAACGGAAAGAGGTTGATCCTAAAGATAATGAACTACCTGCACCCACTGAAAAGGTGCAACCAATAGTAAGACCACCTCCGTCATTTCCTCAAAAGTTTAAGAAGCAAATGGATGATGAATGTTTTTGTAAGTTTCTTTCTTTGCTGAAACGAGTTCATATTAACTTGCCTTTGGTAGATGTTTTGCAGGGTATACCATGTATGCGGAGTATGTTAAGGAGATAGTGGAAAATAAAAGACGACTGACAGAATATGAGACAGTTGCACTTATTGAAGATGCAGTTCCAGGATTCAGAACAGGTTACCCATTAAACTGAAAGATATGGGTAGCTTTATTGTACAAATTACGATAGGTCATAGTATCTATGCCCGAGGATTGTATGAATTGGGGGCAAGCATAAACTTGATGCCAACATCGCTATACATGAAACTCGGGTTGGGTAGTCCTAAGCCAACCACCATAATTTTGCAATTGGCTGATAGATATATATCCAAACATGAGGGGGTAGTAGAAGATGTGCTAGTGCAAGTGGGATCTTTAATTTTCCCTGTGGATTTATTAGTACTGAACTTTGAGCCTGATTCTGAGGTTCCATTCATCTTAGGGAGGCCACTGGGAGGGCAATGATTTATGTAGCAGCGGGGCAACTCACTATGAAAGCTCATGATAGGGTAGAGGTTTTCGGTGTGTATAAAGACTTGAAGATGCCACTGGTAGAGCTGTCTGCCATCACTATTGTAGATCTTGAGGTAGAGGCTAAGCACATTTTAGCTAAGGATCCTTTGGAGCGAGTGTTGAGGAGTGATGAGATCTATTGAGATTCTGAGGCACATGAAATTGTGCAAATCTTAGATGTGGCACTGATTGCAGAATCTGGAGAGAGATCGGAGCCATTACATAAGTTATTATGACCTCCACCTAAACTCTCCATTAATGAATCTCCAAATCTTGAGTTGAATATCTTCCAGCATATCTCATGTATGCATTCTTAGGTGAAGCTAACACTTTACCGGTTATTTTGTCTGTAGCATTATCGGAAGAACAAGTGGAAGCAGCATTGTTGATCCTGAAGAAGAGGAAAGCAACATTAGGAAGGCAGATATCAGACATCCATGGTATAAGCCCAGCTCTGTGTATGCACAAAATATACATGGAGGAAGGGTACAAGGAAAGTTCACATCATCAGCAAAGACTCAATCCTTTGATGAAGGATGTGGTCCGAAAAGAAGTGATTAAGTGGTTAGATATAGGGATAGTATACCCAATATCATATAGTAAATGGGTAAGTCCAGTGCAGTGTGTTCCCAAAAGGGTGGTATGACAGTGATAATGAATGATAAGAATGAATTGATCCCAACAAGAACAGTAACTGGGTGGAATATTTGCATGGATTATAAAAAGCTGAATGAATCAACTAGAAAGGACCACTATCCGGTACCCTTCATTGATCAGATGTTGGATAGGTTGGCTGGCCAGGAGTATTATTGCTTTCTTGATGGGTATTCAGGGTATAATCAGATCGTTATTGTACTTGAGGATCAAGAGAAGACGACATTCAAATGTCCATATGACACTTATGCATTTAAATGCATACCCTTTGGTTTGTGCAATGCCACAGCTACTTTTCAGAGATGTATGATGGAAATCTTCCATGATATGGGAGAAGATTTTGTGGAAGTTTTTATGGATGACTTCTCAGTCTTTGGTGAGTCTTTTGAGTTATGCTTAATAAATGTTGATAAAGTCCTAGCGAGATATGAGGAAACAAACTTGGTGCTGAATTGGGAAAAATGTCACTTCTTGGTGAGAGAAGGAATTGTTTTAGGTCACAAAGTATCCAAGAGTGGTGTAGAGGTGGATAAAGCTAAGATTGAAGTGATTGAGAAGTTACCACGCCCAATATCTATGAAAAGGAGTGAGAAGTTTTCTTGGCCATGCTGGCTTCTACAGGATGTTCATCAAGGACTTCTCTAAAACTGCAACACCCATGTGCAGCTTATAAGAGAAAGAGATGAAATTCATATTTGATAAAAAGTGTTTGGAGATGTTTGAAATGTTAAAGCAAAAGCTAATTGAAGATCCTATCCTCATTTCCTCAAACTGAGAGCTTCCATTTGAGTTGATATGTGATGCTAGTGCTACGGTTATTAGAGCGGTGTTGGGGCAAAGAAAGAACAAGGTGTTTCATTCCATATACTATGCGAGTAAAACACTAGTTGTATCCAATGCAAACTATACTATGAGTGAAAAGGAGATGATGGCCTTGGTGTATGTATTTGACAAATTCAGGTCATATCTAGTGGGAACAAAGGTCATAGTCTATACTGATCATGCAGTAATTAGATACCTCTTTAACAAGAAAGTTGTGAAACCTAGACTAATTAGGTGGATCTTGCTTCTTCAAGAGTTTGATCTAGAAATAAGAGATAGGAAGGGAAAAGAAAATCAAATAGTTGATCATCCCTCCAGATTAAAAGACTCATCTCATGTGGTGAATGGTGAATGAAGGTCAAATTCGTGAAGAATTCCTTGATGAACAACTTTTGGCACTAGATATTGCACTTGTACCTTGGGTGTGCTGATATTGTGATTTATTTAGTGCGTGGATTACTCCCACCTGGGGCATCAACACACCAGAAGCAGAGGTTGAGGTATGATACTCGATTCTATATATGGGTGAGTCGTATTTGATTAAGCATTGTCTAGATCAAATGATGCGGAGGTGCATAGCTGAGCAGGAGGCACCCCAAATGTAAGAGAGCTATCATGCCTCACCGTATGGTGGATATCATAAGGGGGTGAAAGATAGCACATAAGGTATTGCAATATGGTTTCTTTTGGCCAACTTTATTCAAAGATGCTGCTCTGTTTGTTAAAAGTTGTGATCAATGTCAAAGAATGGGCACCATTTCTTGAAGGCATGAGATGTCGTTCACCAACATTCTGGAGGTGGAAATCTTTGATGTATGGGGTATAGATTTCATAGGACCATTTCCATCATCCAGAGGTAACTAATATATTCTATATAACAACCCTAAAAATGAATAAGATAAGAAATGCTTAAGGTGTCAAGAATGCTTGCGATTAGATCAAGGTTTACACGGATTGATGCGCGTAGAACCAGACCTCAGAACCCTTACTACGGCCAAGCCAACTAACTTGGGGAGTTAGTTGAGGTTAGAAAGGTTGGAACCAACCATGTAGGGCTCTCGAAAACGAAGATTTAATCGAATGAGTCTTTACCGGAATTAAAAAGAGGAAATCTTAAGTTTTGAGGGTCCAGGGGTAAAATGGTCTTTTTCAGGCAAAGGGTAATATTGTAATTACCCTAAGGAATTAATTAATTAATTAATTAATTTAATGAAAGAACCGGTTTGGGTTGGGTCGACCCGAAATGACCTGTTTTCGCAAAACAGTGTCACCCGAGTTCGAGCCCCAATGGAAGCAACAAATTGGTGATTTAGTTATTGTTTAAAATCTGATATTTTGTAAGGGAAAAATTGTCCTTTCACGTATAATTAATTAAATCAGATTTTAAGTATTAAGGAGAGTCCTAAATTGACTAAGTCATTATCTAAGCCTAAACCACTTCACACGTTTCACTCTCTCACGTCTATCACATTCTCACGTTCAAACTCTCTTGTTTTGTCTCTGCCAAATAACGTTGAAGAACAGAAAATATAACAAAAGTTCTTCACACTTGAAGAACTCACGAAAAAGTCTAAGAAAACAAGCTAATAAAAAACGTTAAGGCAAGGGGAGATTTTCGTCGAGTTGGTGGTGAAACTTTTGGTGAGTTGGACGTGGTTTTGGAGAAAGGTTTGGTCAGCAACTTCAACGTTTGATCAACCAAATAAGGTATGGGTTTCTTCTCTCTTGGTCCCTTTCCCAAGAGACCCCTTAAGGCTCAGTTATTCAGTCCGAAAACTAGGGTTGTTTCCCCATTGCATGTCCCTGTCACTAGATCCCAATGATTCGTAGGTTGGGTATGTTTGCTGGTAGATTTAGGTATGTGTGATGTTTTTGTGCTGAATGTGAATATGTTTATGTACATGAAATCATGAAAATAACAATCAATGTGTGTTCGAAATTATGTGCCAGTGTGTGCAAGTATCTGATCGTGACAAGGGTCTCGGCTTTGATGCTCAAATTTGATAATGTTGTGGTTGTTATTTTTCGTGCATAAATCCATGAAAATCATGATGTTCATTAAAGGAAATGTGGCTGATTGAGTAAAAATCTTTTAGCCAATTGAACCTATGAAAGATGCACCTAAAAATGTGTTTAAAGGGTTCCTTTAATATACCTTAACACTCTTTTTGCCGCTGTGAGGTGTGTGTCTCTAGGCGAATGCATGAACCTAGAGAGCAAACTAACAACAAATAGAATGTCAGGCCTGCTTGCGGTTAGATATAGAAGACTGCCAATTAAGCTTCTATACATACTATCATCCACTTTTTCGGAATCCTCATCCTTGCCAAGCTTCACACCAGTAGATATTGGAGTACTCACAGGTTTGCAGTCTTGCATTTTGAACCAATTTAGAATATCCGAAATGTATTTCTACTGGCATATGAAAATTCTATCACTGGACTGCAACACTTCCATGCCGAGAAAGACGTACCCTATGAATCAAGCAAAAATGTCAATGAATATGAGCTGAAAAATGGCTAGAATTTCCAGCATCTTGTAAGTTTAATTTAGGTAAAATGTTGATGAACAAAATCTGGAAATTTAAGTAAAAGTTAAAGGGATGAGGTCACTAGTATTCGAACCAGTGACCTCACCCTAGTGGCAATTTTAATTCGCGAAAAAAAGAAAAGAAAAAGGGGGCTGGGGGAATTGAAATCGGGCCTACTGGTCGAGAAAGAAGAGAACAAGAATTAAATAAATAAATGGGAGGTGTGGGAATCGAACCCACGACCTCCATGCTGCGAATGAGAGAAGAAAAATTAAAGAAAGGAAAATGTGAGGCGTGGGAATCGAACCCACGACCTCAAGGCTGGAAAGGAGAAGGTGAAATAATTAAGAAAATTAAAGTGAGGCTGTGGGGGCTCAATCCCACAACCTCACTGCCAAAACGCCTAGCCTAGTGGCTTTTAATTAAAAATAAAATAGGAGGTTGTGGGGGTTTGAACCCACCACCTCACAGCCTCTAGCGAAATTAAAAGTAAAAACAAGGAGGCTGTGGGGGGTCGAACCCACAACCTACCAATTCCCAGCGAAAATTAAAAATAAGTAAAAGAGGCTGTGGGATCAACCTCTTGGTTTACGCGAAATGGGACAAGAAGATTTTAAGGAAAAATAAAAAGGGGTTGTGGGGGTTTGAACCCACAACCCTTCGGCCAAATTAAGAGAAAAACCAAGGAGAAAATTAAAGATAGAATGTTGATGTTGGGGTTCGATCTTGAGTCCCAATGTCATGAAAACTAAAAATAAAATCAATGAAAAATGTAAATGTTGTCCAAGTGATTCGAACTTGGGTTCCCTTGCCCAATTTTCCGTATTGATACATAAGTCATACATGAATTAAATGTTCGAGGATAATGCCACCTACTTAGATTGAAATCAAGATCTTGGCACATATACAAGATACATAAGTCTTGTACTACATAATCTTATGAATGTATGATTCACGTAACGAACTATGAATGAAGCCACATGGCTTGTATGTATAGACCCATAAGTCTAACATACGTTTAAAAGTAAGTGAACCTAAGATGTATGTAATGAAATGATGAAATGAACAATGAAATGATAACCCTAGAAGGGTTAAGTAAGGGTGTGAAACACACTAAATGGCCAAGTGCATTGGCATATGATGAAATGAACATTCACGTAATAAGGGGTGAGTAATTATGAAGAGCAAATGTGCTAATGATAATTAATGTGGTGACAACATGATATGAGGCTAATGCAAAGGATGAGAGCAATCTCAAATGAGCCTAAGTAAATGCTACCAAAACGTACTCACCTATGAGAGTGTAAGATAATGAAGAGACCAGTCTCTATGAACACTCTAATGAAATTATTGAGATTAACACACTTAATACTAATGATGAGATGAGAAATCATCTAATGAGCTATGATGTGCTCATACTAGAAGCCAGCTTCTATGACGTATGAGTTGAATGTAATGGAACTTTATACTAAGCACCGATAGACTAGCTATGAGCGGTGATGCCTTCTTTCGGGAAGGGCGGAGGTTCACGTAACTCTCATGAGATGAGACTGTCCGGCTTTCCGGGTATGGGTCTCCTTATATCTCCTAGTCTTTGAACCTATACTTCCAATATAGGGATCTGGCGGGGTTAAATTCCCATGTACGCTAGCATGTTTTGGGTCACTTTGGCCGGTGATTCCACCTCTTTTCGGTCTGGGGGAGACACTGGATTTCATGATGCTCACATGATCTATGTCGGTTAAAGTTAAAGTTCCCAATGAATGAATGAGTCCAGCCTCAAATGAAGCACATAATGAAATGAATGACACCAAAGGTGTTAGGATAGGATAATCAAGAGGTGAGCTAGACTCAAGTAATGACACTAGGTTATTCTTGATCATTGCACAGTAAACCTGATGAAAGTCTTAAACTACATCCTAGGTATAGCTGGTGTTCACCCTGGCCTATGAACGAAATAAAATAAAGTACGTATGAATGAATGAAGCAGACTCTGTGTTTGCTAATGAAGACTCACTAGTTGAGGTCCCATTTGTTGAGCCCTCATTTTGGAAAGTCTTAATGTCAAGTTCATGATTCCAAGGTCTCATGGTATATGAATGAATGTTATAAAAGATGTTATGTGTTGTATGCTATATGATATGCGCTATGTGTAAGATGTTATGTGCTGTGTGCAAATGATAAGTATGATGATGCCTGTTACTCTCATGGCATGACTTTCCTAATTCGAATTTGAAAAGTTCACTAACTTTCCTAATCCCAATTTGGCAAGTCCACTGACTTGACTTTCCATAATCATATTGTTAGGAAAGAGCTATCCTTTCTCATGCATGTCCTTGGTGTGTGCTTGCATATACCCATACTTAGTACAAGTGTGTACTAACCTTATACAACTCTACAATTTTAGGTGCAGGCACAGGTGGACGCTAGAGCGTACAGGTTGACGTTGCAGCTATCCGGACGTGGAGCTTTCATCCGGACTTGGTAGGCCCTCATGCTTTCGAGAATGTCTACCGTTACTATCTAGCTTAGATATAGGCTTTAGCTAGTGGAGCATGTTCCACTAGTGTTTCTTTCCGTTTTTATTTCAGACACTGTATTGGTGCCATTTTGGCAATTATACATTTATTACAGTATTGCACTGTTTCTTTAATTTGATTATCTCTATATTAGATGGTTGATTTGTGAAAGCCCATGATGTTAAGTTTAAAATGTTTAGCATGAAATAAGAAAACAAAAAGTTCAAATTTTCCTCTAAAATTAACCTAGATGAAGTAAGAATGACGTAAGTAGGCTTGTCTGCGACCTCTTAGAGGTCAACGACGCCGGTCTCGTCTGGGGTCTAAATTCCGGTCGTGACATTCTATTTGCAGTGGATTACCTATCCAAGTAGGTCGGAGTTGTTGCACTGCTAGCGAATGACTCCTAAGTGGTTGTGAAGTTCATTACAAAACACATCTTCACCAGGTTTGCAACATCAAGGGATATAATAAGCGATGGAGGTACGCATTTATCAATAACTCTATTCATAATATGTTGGCTAAGTTTGGGGTAAGGCATAAAGTTGTGATGACATACCATTTTCAGACTAGTAGACATGTTGATGTGTTTATAAGGGAGATTAAGTAGATCCTGCAAAAGACTGTGAATGCGCAGAGAAAAGATTGGGTAGCAAGCTGGATGACGCCTTATGGGATTATAGGACTGCTTAGAAGACACCGATAGGGACTTCTCCCTACCGAATGGTGTTTGGAAAAGCTTGTCATTTGCCGGATGAGTTTGAATCTGGATGTTGAGTTGGTCGGACGAAAAAGGGTTACACAATTGCATAAGCTAGAAGAGTTTAGGATTCATGCCTATGAGAATGCGAAGGTGTACAAACAGAAAACTAAAAGTTGGCATGACAAACAAATATTGTCACAAACCTTTGAGCTTAGTCAACTCGTGTTGCTGTTCAATTTTAGGTTGAAGTTGTTCCTAGGAAAGCTCCGGTTTAAATGGAGTGGTCCTTTTGAGGTAGTCCGAATGACTTAACATGGTGCAGTTGAGTTAAGAAATAAATGTGATAGTTTCACATTCTTTGTAAATGCAAAAAGGGTTAAACATTAATTTGGCAAGGATGTGGATCGCGAGGTTGAAAAGAACACACATGATGAAGAGTGAGACATGAGATAGGTCATGTTGCGACGTTAAATCATGCGCTGCACAGGAGGTAACCCGTGAACCATTGTAATCGCTTAGAAATTCTTTACTTTACCAAAAAAACAAATAAATTATAAAAAGTACAAAAATATAAGTCATGCCATGACCGAAACTAAGGTACTTGATGGGAGGCATCCCGTCATGGTTATTTAATAGGTTGTTTGTGCAGGGGTATAGGACAAGATAGTAGAACTGGATTTCGAGGCAGAGGACCTCGTGGAGGTCGCGCGTCGCGAGGCAAGTTTAAGATCCTAATTTGCCTAATAAATTTAAGGCAGTAGGCCTCGTGTAGGCTCCGTGTCGCGAGACAAGTCTCAAATTCTTGCCTCGCCAAAGAAATTGACGCAAAACGCCTCGTGAAGCTTCCACACGCGGGGTGCGGTGCCTGAAGTGAGTTCGACAGTAAATTGTTTTTATGTCACAAGAAACACTGGCGCGTGTTGGTCCTGCATCGCGTGATGTGACCCAACTTCTTGGTCAACTGGAATTAAAATTCCATAAGACCTTATTAGATCACGTGTCGCAGGGAATAGGTAAGTTTTTGGGAAATTCATTAAATGAACTGGGCTTTACCCCTTTTAATTAATATAACCCGACCCATCCCCCATATTACTCTCTAAAACCCCAATTTCGCCCCAAATTCCTCGCTTTTCTCTTCTCCCATCGTGCAACCCTCCAATTTTCTCTGTAAATTTCACAATTTTTTCTCCTCCACTTCGTGTTGCACATCTAAGATTGTTGTCCATCTCAACTTTTGTTGCGTTCACGCGTCGCACATTTATGTTTCCTTATTATTTCATGGTACTTTGGAGAAAGGGTGTGTGTTATTGGTGGTTAAGGGAAGTATGGATGTTGAAAGAATGGCTTATGGTTATTTGAAGTCCATATTTCTAGAAAATTGCATGTATTTCAAATTCATGAGTAGAAATCATGATTATTGATGTTTTGTAGTGGATTGATTTGATGATTAAGGTTAGTGGGGATGTTAAGACCTGAAATAATTTGCTTTGTTCATGCGGTGTGAAAAAAGGGTTTGTTATGCTCTTTGTTGTTGAAGTCTTGAGTAGATAACGCAAGTGAATGGTTACTTTACGCCTAGTTATAGTTGTTAATTATGATGTAGCAATTGCTAATTGATCACTAGGATGGTTACGTATATTATCGTTAATAAAGTAACACAGTTTGCGGAATAGCAAACTTTATTACACTATACCTTTTGGGAATTCTGAGTATCGAAGTTGTAGTACTATAAACAAAGTGTGGGGTGGTGTACGCCACCACCCATGTCTTATTGATGAATAGTTATCCCTGGGATATATTGGCTTATTAACATGCAGGTAATTATGTCTACCTCGCAACAACCCAAAAAAGTTGTTGCTCAGGCCACCTAGAAGAAAAGGCCAAGGAGCAAGAATGTCCCACTTGCTCCCCCAGCTCCTAGAGGGAATATGAGACAATATTGGCAAAAGGTTGTGTTCAAGGAGGCAAAAATAGGTATAAGAAGCACACAGAAGCTTCGTACTCCTCTGATGTGTGCATTGAGCAGAATAGCCTAGCGCGTGAGTTCCCTCAGATTGTAAAAAGGATGAAAGAGATTAGGCTTTGCTTTGTATTTGAGGAGCCGGAAGAGTTCAACTTGAGCATAGTTCATGAGTTCTATGCCAACTGGGTTCCGTACATGCGCTCTCATGTTGTCACTATCTGTGGGAGAAATGTCCCCATCACACCTACCAGCATAAATGATATATTGGGCATGGTGGAGGACACAAATCCATTGGTGTTAACCTGGCTGAATATGATACCTCTCTATCAGGCCATCTGCCATTTGCTTTCCGGACCGCAGTCCATGGCTCGATGGACCAAACAAAATAACAAGACGTATCACAAGACCCTCTCGTATGCTCACTTTCTTAGAGAGACGAGGGTCAGGTTGAAGATCGTGATGAATTACTTGATTCTCGGCTTGCACTATACGGACATTACACGTGATCGGGTTTGTTTGTAGTATGCTTTGATGACTGACACGGAGCTGAACATAGGTGCCATCATCAAGTCCGCTATGTGGAAAGCTCGAGTTCATAAGGGCAACATGTATGTATTTGGTAGACTCATTACGAAGATATGTCGTTGTGCAGGTGTTCCAGAAGAGAAACTGGACTACATGGCCCCCTTTTATCAAGCATCTGTGGATGTTACACGGACAAAAGGGTGTGACACTGATTTAGGTCACACTCTTACCACTGCGAAGTGCCACCAATGAGATGAGTTGATCATGTCACAGATGTATGGTTTGGAGATGTTGTGACATAATACTAGTGGTCGGCCGTCCAATGTGGTCATACTTATGGAGGTTCAACGACGCTACCAATTAAATCCGTATGATGAGGCGTTGTTGGGAATTGGCCCAAAGTTTGTAGAGCCCTTTGATGATGACATCCCGACGGATGAGGATAATTTGCGCACAGGCTCTGATGTTGACTCAGATTCTGAGGACGAGATGGATCCTCCATAGGCAGGGGATGATTCTATGGAGGATTAGTCAGGGAGTGTTTACCTTACCCTTTGACCTGAATTGAAATGTCTTTTTCTGTGCACTGGGGATAGTGATCTTGTATTAGCGTGGGGCACGGTGAAACATTGTCTGTTTATGTTTTTTTTTATTTTCATGTTTTGTTTTGATTTTGGGTTACTTGGTAGTTATTTACGGTTCTTTAGCCAAGGATAGTATCTTTGAACCGTACAAAAGGATAGAGTCTGTAGTAGTCATAGATAGAGTCAAGCTTTCCAATGATAGATGGATGACGACCGTATTAAGGGAAATTTAGTCATTTGAGTCTTAGGTTAGGTTGTGTTGAAGCCTTGTTTATCTCGAAATCACATGTATGAAAGAGCTTGCAATGTTTGGTCATGTTATAGAAATGTACAACTTAAGAGTAAAGAAACCTTATGAGTAACATAATTATGCATTGAGGTTGATCTTTTTGAATGCAACTTGTACCATGAGTGGTGAGCTATTTATATATTTTATGATATGCGGTTGAGTGTAGAAATTGACGAAGTTGTTATTGAAGCAAAATGGATGTTATTGTGCTCAGAAAAATTATAGCAGGCTTTCTTTGGAACTTGGTTAGAAATTGAGCTTTGTATTACCCCTAGTTTAGCCCATTTGATCATGTAACCTTAATTTTTTTGGAACCCACAAATTAAGCCGAATCCCTTTCATTGAACCCATGAGTTTGATCCTGATCCCTAATGCACTGTGCTAGGCTGAAAGATTGAAACAAAAGAAACAATTATAGAAAAGGTGATGATGCATGGATGCGAGGGTAAAAATGAAAAAAAGAAGGTAAGGCAATGCCCCGAAATAAGAAGTGAATGAACTACTTTGATTATGGATCTGACCTTAACAGAAGGAGTATACATTCAAGTCCATAAAGATCATTGAGTTAAGAGTAGCATCGTCAAGTAAAAAATATTATATATATATATATATATATATATATATATATATATATATATATATATATATATATATATATATAAGAGGGGCAGGAATCCAAATGTGAAGGCAAGCTAGACTTGAAAACGAAGAAATCAAATGAGATAGAAAAGTGTAATTGTAGAGTTGAAGTTGAACATAGTGCAAGAGGGAGAGGAAGGCACTATTATTATATAAATGAATCTCTCGTGACCCTGAGCCTACATTACAACCCACACAAGTCATGTTTGATTTTTGAGCATGATACATTTCATTAGTAGAGATGTACATAATGGGCAAGCTTATGGTTCTCACTGTGTGCATGAGAATTCGTTTCTTGAGAGTGAGTGGCTTTTATGCTAAGTCCTTAAACTGTAGCTTGTGTACATGGATTGTTCATTGGTGTGAGAGGTACTTGTTGTAAGAAGTAAAGTGATTAATAGTGGTACATATTTTGTTACTAATGTATGTTGCTGAAAGTTGTCGAAGCATGTCCAGATTATATGCATATCATAAAATGAAAGATGTTGAGCAAAGCAGGTAGAATTGGGGGAATTAGGTGGAAGCACAACTAAGTTTACAGTCCAGGTCTAGGAGTAGTTAGTAGTTGTTCGAGGACGAACAGAGTTGTAAGTGTGGGGTAGTGATCTTGGGAATATTTGTATGCCCATAATGCTAATTATGCCTATATGGATGCTTAGTTTGGAGTCGTTAAGCTTATGTTCAAAAGTCGTATGGAGTTAATTCTATGGTTCTGAGCTAGCCAACATGATTAGTTGTGCAGGTAGGCTATGTGAAATATTATGCAAGCAAATTAGCAAAGGAAGAAACATGGGGATTTGTGGGCGAAAAAGAAGCACGATTAAGTTGAAGAAATGCCTCAAAGGCATTTACAAGTTTTCCTCGCGTCGCGTAGAAGGAAGCGCAATATTAAGTCAAAATTAATTACGAAGCAGAACACCTCGTAAAGTCTCTGCGCTACGCATAAGACTTATCCGTTGGATCCAAGAATTGAACATGGTTGCGCATCGCGCGCCTGAAGCCCAGAATTGGTCACTTCGACTTCAGTATAAATAGCGTTTTATTTTAGTTTTATTATTTTTCTTTTTCTAATTTCTGAACGTGGAGACGGGAAGAAAGACACTTTGAAGTTTTTAGGGTTATACTCTTTCTCTTCATTTTTCAATCATCTTTGAATAATTCATATACATTGTAAGATTGATTGAATGATTCTGAGTATAGGTGGCAGCGGAACCGGTAATTCCAAGTTCCCGGTCCGGTATCGGTTCGGTACCGGTTAGTCGCTGTACAGACCGGTTTGGTTCGGTTCTGGGACTGTACCGAACCGGAAACCGGGAATTACCGGTCCTTCCCGATTCCGGAACTTACCGGTCCGGTCTAATTTTTTATTATTTTTTAAAAAAAAGTGTCAGTTTATAGCCGTTGGGTAATAGCTAGTGGGCCCCACCAATGGCTATTTGACCCAAAAATCAGCCTCTTACACCCCCTACCCCCCTAACCTTTTTAATACCCTAAAGGTTTAAAAATTAAACTTTAACCCATTTTTTTACTTATAAATACTCCTAAAATTCATTATTTTAAATCACAAAATCATCTATTCATCTTCTATTCTCTCAACACTCTAATCTCTAATCTCTAATTCTCTAATATATAATATATTAAATTCCGGTGTTGCCTTATTTGGTCTTTGGAAATTGGATTTGGAGCTTCAAAATTCAACTTTCAACTTTTCACGTTTGGCTTTCGGCGGTCATAAACGTCTACTTTTTTAAGTAGACGTTCGGTACATTCGTTCTAACTTTTAGTTTACATACTTTACAAGTTTACATTTCATTTATATTTAAATAATTATTTATTTATTTTGTGATTTATTATTTGCATTACATTTTTCGTATTATTTTGTGATTTATTATTTGCATCTCACGTTTAATATTTTAATATGGATTCCGGTTAAAATATTGTTCAAAAAGGAAAGGGTAAAAAAAGTTCATTTGAGCGTGTAAAGAATATGTGTAACTTTACATCATCCGATAATACAAAAACCGGTAGTTCTTCTAAATAAAAAACTAAAAAATCTACTATATTAAGAATAAATACGGATGATTATACACATGTTGATGATACGGTTATTAATATTGATAGTAATTCCGGATTAGATCCTTATCATGAATATTTACAACGTCGCTTTGGTAATTTTGATGAGGATTTGCCTAGTGATAATGATAATGAAAATGATATTGATAATTATACTGATACGCCTACTTTTGATGATGATGATGATGAAATTGAGCCACATACGACTACTAATACTCCCAGTCACGCTCCTAGTCACGCTCCCTTTCGTTGTCCTGCACCTGTTCCCCCCGTAAATCCTAGGCCTAAGGTAGAACGTGCTAAAAAATCGATTGTTTGGCAATTTATGACACAAAACGAAGATAAAACACAAGCTATTTGTAACAAATGTAATCATAGATTAAATCATAAAACTGTTTGTAAATCTGGCGGGACGGAACATTTGAGTAGTCATTTAATGTCTTGTTGTAAAAATGAATTTTTTGCATGCTAAAGCGGTAGCGGAAGCTAAAAAAAATGGTACCCCTCTTCCTGAAAATGTAGGAGTAGGCGGCTCTAACATGGTACAAACACAATTAAATCCGTCTAATGTTTCTGGCTCTAGTTTACCACTTTCATTTAGTAGAGAAAAAGATCTTGAAGAACTAGCTAAAATGATATGTGTTATGGGTTTGCCATTTAGTTTTACTGAAAATCCCGGTTTTATACATTATATTCAAATTGTATATAATCCAAATTTTAAAGGTTTTGCTAGAAATACAATAAAAAAGGTTGTATTTGATTATCATGCACAACATTTTCAATATCTTCGTTGTTTATTTTATTATAATACTTGTAAAATAGCTATTACTTCTGATAAGGGTCGTAGTGTAAACGATAACGATTATTTGACTGTTACTGCACATTGGATTGATGGAAATTGGTATATGCAAAAAAGAATTTTAGGTTATAAATGTTGTCAAATGCAAAAAAATGGTAGTTATATTGCTCAAACTATTTTAGATATTTTACAAAGTTATGGAATATGTGATAAAATAAGTAGTATAACATTAGATAATGCTTCATTTAATAATGTTGTTGTTGAATATTTAAAACCTACTCTTTGTACTTTCTATGGTGATAATTATCATATTAGGTGTACTGCACATATATATAATTTGATGGTTAGAGATGGTGTACAGATGTATGATAACGGATGTACAAAAGTTGAAAATGCATGTCATTTTATATTTAAATGTCAAGTTAAGTCTAGACGTAAAGATTTTCAAAATCGTTGTTTTGAAAATAACCTTCCACCTAGAAAAATTCCAAAAACAGTGGCTACTAGATGGAATACTTTATATGAAATGCTTGTTGTCGCTTATGAATATAGAATACCCTTACAAATGGTTTGGAATGCTCATAATTCTGATATGGCATATAGACTAGATGATAGTGATTGGCGTGATATAAATGAACTTATAGATTTCCTAAAAGTTTTTTACTTAACTACAAAAAGAATATCCGTACTTTATAGTCCTTCAATTTGTACTGTTTTGCCTGATATTTGTAGGATTTCTTCTAAATTATATCAATATAAAAATAAACCAAGATTTCAACAAACCATTGAAAAAATGATTCTAAAATTTAAAAAATATTATATTCCTATTTCTCAAATTTATTTAACCGCATGTCTTTTAAACCCTCATTATAAAGATATAGGTGCATCAAAAATGGTTGAAAAAATTTATTTTAACTTAGATATTAATGATGTATTAGAAGAAATTCCTAGTTGTCAACAAGTTAAAGATAGCATAAAAATTGAAGCTATAAAATTGTATGATTTATATAATGCTAATATAAATATATCAAGTGATAAACCTCAAACCTCTAGGAGTAGATTTGATGAAGATAATATTGATGCTTATTTATATGATTATCTTGAACTTTCACACGATAATAGAAATGATTTGGATGCCTATGTTAATCAAATTACAGAACCTACTAAAGATATTCTAGCATGGTGGAGAAATCGCGGCAAACGATTTCTGAAACTACAACCGATGGCTCGAGTTATATTAGCTATGCAAGCATCGTCAGTAGCTTCAGAAGGCGTCTTTAGTGCAGCAAGGTTTCAACTTGGAGATCATAGGCATTCACTAGCAGCCGACAGCTTGGAGATATCGGTATTATTTCGTGATTGGATTAATGCCGAGAGAAGAAATTTGGGTCGTGAACCACTACCGACCAAATTTCGTGATGACGTTGATGAAGTAATGCAGGATTATAGTGACGACGGGATTGAAGCAATGGAAGATCTTTCTATTCAACCAATTTTCGAACATGTTACTAAAGAAATGTTTAATGATTTACGAAAGGATTTATATGGTGGCACCAACTATTAGTAAGAGTATGATAATTCGAGATTTAATTCAAATAGAACCCTTCCTAGAAGGTGGCTGTGTAGATTAAATCTTTTGATACTCTACTAATATTTTTGTAAATATAATTGTAACATCAAATAAATATTATAAAAATATAGGCTATTCGCCTTAATTTGTTTTTTATTATTGTTGTATTAAATTTAATTTTTTATTTTTAATTTTATAACTTTAAAGTTTGAATTTAAAAATTTCAAACTTTAAAGTTTGAATTTAAAATTTCCAAACTTTAAAAGTTTGAATTTAAAAATTTCAAACTTTAAAGTTTGAATTTAAAATTTCCAAACTTTAAAAGTTTGAATTTAAAAATTTCTAACTTTAAAAATTTGAATTTAAAACTTTCAAACTTTAAAAGTTTGAAATTAAAATTTTATAACTTTAAAGTTTAAATTTAAAATTTTCGAACTTTAAAACTTTAAAGTTTGAAATTTAAATTTTACAAACTTTAAAGTTTGAAATTTAAAGTTTTAAACTTTTAAAGTTTGAAATTTAAAGTTTCAAACTTAAAAAATTTGAAATTTAAATTTTAATATTTTATAACTTTAAAGTTGAAATTTAAAATTTTCAAAGTTTTAAAGTTTGAAATTTAAATTTTATAAACTTTAACGTTTAAATTTAAAATTTTTAAACTTTTAAAGTTTGAAATTTAAATTTTATAAACTTTATTGTTGAAATTTTAAGTTTCAAACTTTTAAAGTTTGAAATTTAAATTTTATAACTTTAAATTTGAAAATTTTAAATTTTTTAATTTTGAAAGTTTGAAATTTATTTTTTTATTTTCTTAGTATTATAATAACAATTATAGTCAATTAAATAAAATTAAATAAAATTAAATCAAGTTATAAATAATTTAAATTATTTTTTTTAAAATTAAATACCGGTCCGTCCCGGTTTACCGGTCCGGTCCGGTCAGGTACACTACAGGTTCCCTTCCAGATCGGGACGGAACCTTTAATTTGTACCGGTTTACCGGTCCGGTCCGGTTCCAGTTCTGGAACGGTACCGGTTCGCGCAGTATCGGTTCGGTATCGGTTCCGGAACTTACCGATCCGGTATTACCGGTTCTGGTACCGCCGCCTCCCATAATTCTGAGTAGATATATACCCTAGTTCTACGTCTGTGGCAACAAGATGAATGAAATCTGTTGAATTTGTTAAGGGTTTAATTATGTGTTATCTATGTATCGTTCTTATGTTCTTGCTTTTGGTATTTCATGCTTGATCACCATTTAAATGAACATATTTTCTGAATTGAACTCGAGAGAAGAATAAGAGGATAGAACGTGGAACATAATAAGTGTGGTTAACTATATATAGCTAGGGTTGATTCGTTTTTAGGATAGAGATATACTTAGAAACCTTGCTTGGATCACCAAACAAGAAGATATCTCAATGCTCAATTTTTATTCACTCTATCCCTGCTCAACGATGTAGTTAGGGTGGTATCTATTTTAGGCGATTAGAGGTCGATAGATCATGATCATACATCTAACCCTGTGTTTCAGCGATGAGATAAGTTCAAGAAAACCTTTATCAAATGATATTGTTACATGATTCCTGGTAAAAGTTGCAGTCCTTGATCTTTCCCACAACATTGTTCTAAACTTAAAGAATTGAATCATAATAGTTACGTTTTAGTTTAGATAAAATTAGGTAGTAACAATTTTTATAAAATTTTGAAATTTCACTTATGTTGAGTTACGAGTTGGAGAAATTGATAGAATCTAGTCTTAAGTCCCTGTGGGTACGATACACGACTCTCTAACAAGAGCCACTTTATTGCTTGTACGATCACCTGCACTTGCGTGTATGATTTGACTGCAACAAGTTTTTGGTGTTGGCGTACACCACCCCACACTTAGTTTATAGTATTAGAACTTTGGTACTCATAATTCCCAAAAGGTGAAGTGTAATAAAGTCAGCTATTCTGCAAAATGTGTTACTTACTTAACGATGATATACACAACCATCCCAGTGATCAATTAGAAATTGCTACATCATAACTCACAACTATAACTAGATGTAAAATAACCATGCACTTGTGTTATCTACTCAAAACTTCAACAACAAAGAGCATAACGAACCCTTTTTCACACCGCATGAACAAAGCAACAGATTATTTCAGGACTTAGTATCCCCACTAACCCTAATCATCAAATCATTCCACCACAGAACTTCAATTATCATGATTTCTACGCATGAATTCGAAAAAAATGCAATTTTCAAGCAATATGAACAATAGAAAGAGGGACCTTGGGTTTGAAGTGGGAGATTGGGTTTACTTAAAAAATTCATCGATGAAAGGGGTGATGAGGTTTGGTAAGAAGGGAAAACTTAGTCCCTGGTATATGGGCACTTATGAAATTTTTAAGCGAGTCGAGAAAGTGGCATATGAGTTAAATTGCCAATTTATTGGCCCCGGTTCATCTGGTGTTCCATGTGTCTATGCTCAAGAAATATATAGGTGATCTGGTTTCTATTCTCTCTCTAGAAGGCTTAGGGGTAAATGAGAACCTTTCTTATAAAGAGGTTCCGATTGAGATATTGGATTGTCAAGTTCAGAAATTGAGGAATAAAGAGGTTGCCTCCGTAAAGGTCCTATGAAGAAACACTCTAGTTCAGGGTGCAACATGGAAGGCCGAGATTGACATGAAGTCCTACTTTCCTCATCTTTTTCTACATACTCCTAGACAAAGTTGAGGTTAGTATTTCCTCTCAAATGACAGTTATGAATAATGATTGAACTTATCATGGTTTTTATAATATGTGCATATTCTTGTACAAATTCATGATTAAATTGAGTTTTCATGAAATATGCTTCTCATGGTTAACTTGCACTTATATGTAGTGTGATATATTGTCTTCGTCAGAGTTGTATTCAACATGCTTAGTGTTGTTTTGAGAGGAAATTAGCATGCCAACTCTTTAATGTGCATATTGAGCTCATATTGAAATGGAGAAGGTAGTTCCTCCTAATGTGATATGAAATGATGAGATTTTATATGTGATGAATTGTGGATTAAGTTCCTATATTTTAATGTTATGATTATCGATTATGTGTTGAAAGGAGTTGAGAATTCCTCTTATGAGTTGTGACTCATTATTATATTTCTTGTTGTTGGGCTTCTAGTCTTGAGTCTCTTTCTTTTACCCTATAAATGGGTTAAGGTGTCATTCGGGGACGAATGTTCCTAAGGAGGGCTAATGCAACACCCCAGAAATTCTATGACCTAGACTAGAGCCTTAAATAATGAATAATGATGATTATAGACCTAAATAAGTGTAATTAAATTAATTTGGAAGTATTAGAGCCTAAACGTCAAAAAACGACAATGACGTTCGAAAACTAGTGGAATTGAACTAGTAAGTGTCCTTAGGTCTTGAGAAGATTTGGGAGAGTCATATGAAGGATAAAACTAGTAAAAATACTTAAAAATAGTTAAATATTGATGTTTTTAGGATCAAAACGTATAGGTGCGACCCCTCAAGGATCACCCTAGGGGTCGTTGAGGAGGACCCAAACATTTGGACAGCAAGCTGCCTAAGGCAGCAAGCATTGTGCTTGGAGGGAGCATGTCCATGTCGTGGAAAAGATCCACCAAGGTCCATAATGTTGGTCAACATCTCGGACGTCTCGCGGAATCTACTGTCCCAAAATTTATTTTGAGAAAACTTCAAGGAATAGCTCCGCGATGAGGACTTGTTCCGCGACAAAAATTCTGAAAATTTAAGTCAAGATTGACTTCATTAAAAGGTACAGACAAGTGTGGGGTGTTTTGGATATTTTAGGGGCTTAGTGTATATTGAATTTAATTTTGTTTAACCTATTCACACTCCAAAATAAAGCCCCAATTGAAAAACCTAATTGCTCTCACCTCTCTCTAAAATTCACTCTCTACACAAAACCTCCATTGAAGGACATTGGATCTTCAAGAAGAAGATCAATTCCCCAAGTTTTCAACTCTATTTCGTGTCTAAATATTCATTAAGGTATGGCTTCTTTATCTCTTGGGATTCCATTCCCCAAGAGGTCCCTCCAAAGATGTTTTTAAAATCCCCCAAATCTAGGGTTTTTCTCTACACATGTGTCTTCTTTGAAAAGCAAAATTATCAATAAATTGTGATAAACTATGATTGTTTAATGTTGTTTAAATGTATAATGATTGTTAATTGTTGTTATTCACTTGATATTCCCTTGGACCCATGTTCACACCCAATTCCATAAAATCTTGGATTGGATATGGTGAATTGTTGAAGGTGATTAATATGTCAATTGCTTACATTGATGTTAGTAATGATATTACTTCATGAATTAACTTGTTTTATGTATTGATTATGCATTCTTGGGCGATTGAAGTATGAAGTCCCATGAAGGGAAAGAAAGTATGAATGTTGGTTCTTCCTTGAACTCAATTATGTAAGATGAATCACTTAGATAGTAATAATGTTATATCTAATGTGTGGTTATGGTAATGATGACAAGAACCCCTCATCCTTAACCCTATACACTTGAATTAGCTACGAAGTGCTTATGTATGTTATGGTATGATTGTTATATGATTGTAAGGTAGTTCTCATGATTATAATAAAGTGTTAAAGTGAAAGGTTTACTCACTTGCTAGTGTTTATAAAGTGAAAGAATCATTCTCACTTATGATCACCTATGAGCTAATATGATAAGATGTTTACATAATGGTCTAGTAAAGGCTAATGTGAACTTTTGTGATGACTAAAGATGATTACTAAAGGGAATAGGTTCTTAGCACCGAAAGGGAATGTGAATGATATCGGGGTCTCACGTTTAGTAAGTGCAGCTCCCCACATGGGTTTCCTCACGTTTAGCAAGTTTAGATTCCCAAGATATGTGTTGTCTTATGAGATGGAAACCCTCACGTTTAGCAAGTTAGGGTTTTTAGTAACAATCTCCTTGACCCTTAACTATGTGGTCACATAGGACTCTAGCTTAGTGGATCCACCAAGATAGCTATGTACGAAAGGTTACACCTTATGAAAGTTTCAACCCTCTATTTTCGGTGTGGGAGTAGAACATTGGATTTCATGTAGCTCTCATGGTCTAATGTCGATTATTGCAACCTCTTTCCGTAATGCAATAGTAAACAAATAAAGGAAATGTATGGACTCTCATTAGGGCTTTTCTTGAGAGGTTTACACATAGTGTGAGGGAGGGTATGCGACTTATCTTACACATTGCACTTGTGGGATCCAAAGAGATGGTTCTAGTTGTGTTCTTTTTCGATTACGTTGATCATGACTTGTATATGTTAAGCTATGTATGATCCTTATGAATAAAACATGTTATGATGAAGTATTATGTTATGAATGTAAGTATGAAGTGGGTTACATGATGTGATACTTAGCTTTGGATAGGATTATAGGATTATATTCTTTGCATTGCAACATTATTGCTTGGGTTGTCTACATTTTGGGATGATATCATGTTGGGTTGGCTTATGATGTTTACTTTATGTGCATATTGGATTACTTTGGTAAAAACGTGTTTTGACTAAAATATCCTTTTAGACACACATTGATGATTTTTATGGATAGAAGTCATACTTAGTACGTGTGATGTATTAAGCCATATTTTCTTCCCTTTTCCAAAACACTACATATTCGTTCCTATGAGGAGATTTCAAGGCTACTTCTCAAGACACTTGGATTTGCTTCTCAAAGTTGGTGAGTTCTCAAGTCCGAGGACAAGACCCTATGTTCTAGCTTTCTAGTTCTTTGTTATGTGGAAATTGTTGTATTTCCTATATCGATACAGTCTCATTGATTTATGGGATAAGTCCCAAGTTTTTATTCCTTTATGTCTAGATGGTACATTATGATGAAGTTAGATTCTATTTTCCTTATATGAAGTGAAGTGGAACTTCCAAAGTAAAAGTTTTAATTTTCCCCCATTTTTATGCTATGATACATGTTATGACGTATTCTAAGGGATTGTATAAGACCTCTTTGAGGTCGAATACGCCGGTAACACCTAGGGGGTGCTCTCGGGTCATTGCGCTCTCTAATGCTAAGGAAGAAGAAGAATGGGTTTCACTTCAAGATCTTCAATTCACCATAGCTTTTGGTCTTTTATCATTAAGGTATGTCAGTATTCACCTATGGACTCTTTCATCCATAGGGTTCCTAAGATCTTCCAATTTTACAATTTAGATTCTTAATTTAAAAGAGATGGATATCTCTCGTTTTGTGATACATGCCCAACAAATTGAAGAGAAAAATATAAAGGATAAGTCTAGGAAGTCCAAGAGGGCAAGGACCGGTGATGATGACTTTTCTCATTCGAAGTCCAACGGACATGGTTGTTCCAAATTCTAGCAATGGTTTTGCTATTAAGGTTCATCTAATGTTCTGCCTCCTAAGTTCAACAAAGATTGGGTGTCTAACCCTAAACCTCGAGGAGGTGATTGTAATGGACCTTGTACTCCCGCTTGAAAAAAGTGTGGTAAGAATCACCTGGGAAAATGATTAGCAACAACATATGGTTGCTTTAGTTGTTTCATGACCCAAACCACAGAGCCGTGCGGGCACCTACTCTATAACCTAACTAAGATAACCCTTGATTCCCAAACGGTTAAAAATATGCGAAAGATTAAGAAAACTAGAGATAAAAGGAATTTCAAGAGATCTGTATATAATAAAGAGTGTTAACAACCAAGGTTAACATATATAATTAAATAACACCCCTAATGATCTAGTCTAAATAGGTAGACGGGCTTCTATGATTCCAAGGTATATAACATAATAACAAATGATGTAGCTCCCACCACATGGAAGGAAAAATAGGAGATATTGGAGATTGTCTTCATCTTCACCTAAGAAACATCACTGTCTCTAAAACCAGACTATGACAAAAAGGCATATTAAGAGTAGTATCAGTACAAACCACATGTAATGGTACACATCATCAGTTAAATCGATACCCGTCGCATAATATAAGAATCGACTAGTAGGAAACATGCAATAAGACCATTCATTCCTATACCTTTATCCTCGTGGCTTTACCATTCCCGAATAGTTTTAAAGATGCTAGTTCACTTGAATCTAATCCCCTTACTCACTCCGTTCTAGATCATAGCTTAACCATTATATCTTTTATAGGAGTCCCTAAATGGAACCACTTCCAATACGACTAGCAACTCACGACATACTCTTGTTTCTTATTCATCACAATTCAGACCTTGACCACATGTTATGTTTTATCAAGGCTTGGTAACCAAATCGGATGCAAACCCCCTTCCCAAATAGGACCTACTACTTTTACATCCGGAACACTACCCCACTTTTCCCTGTTATGAACACTTACAGTCTCTCTAAAATAATAGATATTAATGCTTGGACCCTGAATCCCCACTCACCAGACCTCATTCAGATTGGGCCTGATCATTCTTATTTCATTTTGTAAACAAGACTTAAAAAATTAATACCACACAGTAAATGCACATACACTAGATGCATAGTTCAAATAACATTTGTAAAAGCAACATACAATTTCCCAACATTAATGACATAAAATTATGAATGTATCAATCATAAGTGGTCCTCTCATGGAACCCATACCAAAAATGTTAGTGTGTCAAAATGTGACACCTGATCCAACATGTTTATGTGTCAGAGCGTGACACCCAATCCCAAGTGTGTGTCAGAATGTGACACCCGATCATTGGTATGTATCAGAACGTGGCACCTGGTCTAGTCATCACAACCAAAACCATAATTATACCCATAATGAATAGTTCACTTAGTCAACAATCAGTAATAGGTTTATGGCATGTAATTGCACATACTTAGTCGTTTCATCTAGTTCTATTGATAATTTTCTAGTCATATACACGCATGCATACAGTGAAGCAATTATCTGACGTATGTCTCATAAATATAAAATTGAGCCATCACGTCCCACAAGTTCACCAAAAAAGGCTCCTTTCTACGGTACCTATCAAGTTTAACAACTAGAAATATATGTACAACGATACCTTTTTCGGTGCCTCAAGGCCTACGCATAAATTCTACAGTCAATTAGCAATATACTACGCAATGAGCATGAATTTACCACTACTCAATAAATAAACCTCGCCAACCTGGACACTCAGAAGCTGCAGAGGAATTGTAGCTCCAATCCTGGCTTACGGACAATGAGATGGAGGATTTTGGCTGGGAATCCACAAGATAGCAAAAACCTTGCACTAAAAATCATTGCACTAAAAATCTATTTCTCCTTTATTCCCAATTTTGTATCATCCTTTTGAGGGTTTATAAGTGATCCTTGCGTCTTTTATGCACTTAGGAAAACAACAAACAATAACACTTCGCGGCATTGAATTTCTATCCCGACCTTCCTGCTCTGGCGCTTCCCATCTCGCTAGAGGACTGCCGCCGTAGCGATATCATCCCTGCTCTGGCAGGATGGTGGGTCCAGTTCTTCTGACATTTTTCCTTTCCTTAATAACGACAGTTTGGATCAATACAGTTTTGTAAATATTAGTCAAAAGATGATAGATTTCTTGACGCTTACTATTAAGGGGATACTAGGCAAGTGATCTTGGGAATTTTTATATTCCTAGAAGTAAAATAAAACACATACATTAGCTAAGTTTGAGGATAAATTCCCATTATAGTGATATTTCTTAGGTCGTTTTATTTTATTATGATTAACTAATGTAATCAATCGAGAGATGCTGACAGAAATGATTGTGTATCTTCGTGGAATCGTGGAGAGAAGGACTTTAGGAAGCAAAGTAGGTCTGTATTGACCCCGCGTCACGGAGCTACAAGCCACTTTTTGGATGTAGACTTAAGTTTTATCATTTTAATCGTCCTTTTTCTGGTTTTTAAAGAATGACTACTGTAATGACCCAAGGGTATACCGTAGAAGTTACACGGCGTACTCGACCTCTTGGAGGTCTTATACAAGCCCTTAGACATCATTCATCGCATAAATATGAAAAGTAACGCGGAATTAAAACTTTTCACAACAATAGTAAAACTTTTTATATAATATAAGAATGAACAATGTCTCTTTCAGAAGCCATATTAGACACATATAATATCATACGGTCAAAGCCCTTTACATCAATTTGAAAAGATAGCTATCGTCTATTACAAATGTCTTTAAGAAAAAGGAAACTAAGACATAAAACATGTTCTCAAATCATATGAGGATATACCAAGCTTCTTGCGAGAATGTTGTTCCCAAGCTTCACTTCTAAGAGAATCCTCACATTCCACCTACACTTGTAGAATTAGAACAACATATGGAATTGACAAATTGAATGCATAAAGTATGGTGAACATGTAAGAAAATCATACTAAAATGGACGTTTACTTTAAGATGTGCTTTTCATGCTCTTTTGATAGAAATCTCATAAAACAAGTATAAGAAACATCTTCAAGTCAATATTCACAATTAAGACATACTAAAGTAATCCATAAGATATGACCATAATCATTTAAAATCCATATAAGCATTTAGACCCCCTACCAAAGGTTATCCTAAGACTCACTCAAGTAAGACAAGAAGAGACAACCCATACGCCCTCTTCAACCACACTTAAGTAATCCTTAAGACTACCCAAAGTAAGAATAATTTTTCCATCACATAATACTTAATTCCATGTTCATCAAGTAACCTTTTTCATCATTAGACTCTCCATCTAATTAATTCATGAGCCTTCTTATACAACACAATTCACTATGTGAACAGTATTCATTTAAGGCCATTTAAGAGACAAGTAATCACATAAAGGACTTCACATAATGTCTTGGAAGACCTAGGGAACTCATCCTAGCAACTTCAAGGGCTACTCATGCCATGTGTAGATAGCTTCCCAATCCACTATCCACATGTTTGAGAACCTATATAATAACTAGAATTTACATGCCATATAATGAGAATAAGCATTAACCGACATAGACCATACTAGCTATATTTTGAATCTAATGTCATAAGGACCCCACACCGTGGAAGGTGTTCAACTTGCCAAAGGTAGAACTAAGACTCATCCCAAGTTGTTACATGATTAAGAGATATCAAGGGCTTTTTGTACTCTCTTCTCGTCCTCAAATAGAGCTACTACCATAAGAATATCCACTCGGTGCTTTGCCTTGTTTCTCATTAATTAAATTATCCCCTAGGTGTATTAGAGAAGGTACCATCACTAAGTCCTACCAATTCATAATACTTTATCCAAGGATAACTCATTCTTTAACCTTCTTTTTATATTCAAGGTTTCACATACATAAACTTCTTTTCATATTCAATGTTCTACATATAAATCTTTCATAGAAGGACACCTACTTTAGGTCTACCGATCCTAGACTTTCATTCATACACGTACATGACAATGGTGTCTAAGTCTACCATGTTAAGAGTTCATAATCCATATGCTTTCATGTATCAAAAGGAGGGACCTAAGTGTACCAATAAAGACACAACATCATTTTATTAAGTTCTCCCTAGTCCTTCATCATCATATATCAACAACTAGAGAGGAAATACATTCAATCATACCAATATAGCACCCACATAGAATCATATAGACAATACATTAGCATCTTAACTTTATACCTTCACATATACCATATCATGATCATACCATATTTCACACAATAATGCCGACAAGGTCATGTTCACAATATATATAACATTTAAATACCGCTACCATGAGTGGACCATACCAATCAATACATTTCAACATCAATTCTATATAAAATAAAGAATTTAGGTCAACTCACCACCTTCCAATCACCATCATCATCATCCTTTAGCCTTTTCAATCAATTTACATTACAAAGCCTCTTAGCAATATCAATTTATACTATACTAACCCAACAATCAATCCATATCAATGATCCAACAACATTCAATAAATACATCAAGAATATAAATCAAGTTCTGAAAAATTCTATCATGATCTATAAACATATTTCAATAGCCCAATACAATCTACATATGAATTCAATAAGATCAATTCACCCACTTTGAAGCTCCCATGGAGGTTTCGGAGAAACTTCTTTTGATCTTGGGGTTTGATTTTGAATAATGAAGTATAAGTATAGGTTTTACAGTCTTAACAAATTTAAAATATCATAAATAACCCCAAATAAATGTCTAGGACTTTATTAGGACATTGGGTGAATTTCCCAACTTTCCCTCAACTTGGCCGAGACACTTGCAGGAAGTTGCAGGTGTGAAATGACGACTCAAATGATGGAGCGTCGACCAACCAACGGACCGTCCTACTGGTATGTGGTTTGGGTCAGAGACTTCTCAAATGAGGGTTAAGCTCCCACAACTATGTGTGGAGCCACGCCCCTAATGACGGGGCATCGTTTGATCAATGGGGCATCAATTAGGGTCGTTGGTTGGACTGTTTTGGCAGCTTTCTTGCCAAGGTTCGGGTCCTCCTCAAGGACCCTTAGGGTGGTCCTTAGGGAGTTGTACCTGGACGTTTTGACCTAAACATTCTCATGTAGGTGTTAGAGTCTTCTTCTATAAATTTGGGCACCAAACAAAACGTAAAACATGCCAAGGCACACTAGCACACACAAAGGCTAACTTCCAAACATCTTGGTTTTTTATTTACGTTTGACTTCCAAACTCTTCAAACTGACTTCTAATGCTTATATTCATTATTGTAAAACTTTATTAACTCACAAAACACATTATAGTCTCTAATTTAACCTACTTCATTTTTAGGGTTATTACAATCTCCCCCACGTGGACAACATTCGTCCTCGAATGACACGAAAACACATTCAAGAGTAAGGACTCAATACTAGCAGCTCATAACCATACCACATAATACACAATATACATAGTTAGAAGGAAAATCAATTCCACATAATCAACAGACTCAAAACACAACAAGAAAGTAGGAACTACATCTACACTTATCATGCAATAGGACTCCACATTTTCCCATCTCATATAGGAGGAACTTCCTTCTCCACATTTCATCATGATCATCTACATCATTTCTAAGAGCAATGTGTCAATTTTCTCATATACCACAATGGTGCAACATTTTCAAGAACTTCACTGTTAAGCATGCGTACAAGTTCACTCATGCAACATTTAGACAATTCTTCATAGAGACATGACAATATGAGAGACAAAATCATTTAAGCTCATTTTACCATATAAACATAACATCATGAAAATATGCACAATGCAGGGAGATCAATGAAATTCATTTACACTTAGACTCCTAAACACATGCGGCATGCTACTATAAAGTTATAACTCTCAAGCTTGAATAGAATAGAAGAGAAGAGACAAAAATCCACAACCCAACTATTCATCATACTTCCCCACTTAGAAGGAACCCATCACAACTCAAAAAAAGAACACTATAACTTACCGGTACCTTCATCCGGATTTACTCTAGCTTAGAGGTGATATAAGTGATTCTTCTTTGGTGCACCATCATCCGACCATTAGAAGGAGCTTGTTTCGCCTACCTTCCTCTAACCGCAATAGTAGGACAATCTCTCACCTTGTAATCATCCTTTCCACAACCAAAGCACCCACTATTACCGGCTAAACACTTCCCATAGTGTTTCTTCCCACAATTAGATCATGTTGGTTTATCAAGTTGAGAACCACCACCTCTCTCATAGTTGTCCTTAGGAGCACTAGAAGTATCTTGATTTGGAGCCCTCTTATTAAACTTAGGTTGAACTTGCTCATCGATTCTACCCCTCATAGAATCTCTACCCCTCCTTCCAAGTTTAGACTCTTCAATGGATTGAGAATACACCATAAGCCTAGATAGAGTCATGTCACCATGGAGCATAGTCGTACGACACTCTTCCATCACAAGATTGAAAACACCAGTCAAGAACCTACTCATCTGATCCCTAGAGTTAGACACCAAAGATAGAGCATACTTAGACAATAGGGTAAACTTCAAAGAATACTCCTCAACACTAATGTTACCTTGACTAAGATTTATAAACTTCTCAACATTAACCTCCCTATTCTCACGGGGAAAGTATCTCTCTAAGAATGCTTCCTTAAACTCTTCCCATTCTATTGGACCCGATTCAAGTAGTCTATTATCTTTCCATTGTGTGAACCACTATTGAGCAACCTCTTTCAATTGGTATGAAGCCAACTCCGCTTTCTCCCTAGAAGTAACTCCCATAGCATGGACTATCTTATAAACATCATCCAAAAATTCTTGGTGATCCTCTCCCAACTTATAACCAAGGAAGATAGGAGGATTCGTCCTCACAAATTCCCTTAACCTAGAGGTCATGGTACTCTAAATAGCGTTCATCCTAGGCCCAACCTCTCTATTAGCTTGAGTCGTCATGGCTCGGGCTAGGGTAACAAGAGCTCCTCTAACCTCCTCATTAGACATGTCCAGGGGAACCACCAAAACTCATTCTCTTGATCAACTATAGGGACTTATTCACCTTGAGGAACTTGTTCACCTTGGGGAGCTTGTCCACCTTGGGGAACCTGTTCACCTCAGGGAGGAACTCCCTCAATTACCACCTCCTCATCCACTCTCCTTGCGGGCGTCCTTCTTGTATTCATATCCTATAAACATAAGAGAGGAGATTAGGAAAATACACTTATGACCTCAACTCTATGGCACGGCACTAGAGTAATGAAGAAAGGAAACATTCTATCGTCCTATAGCCTCTCTGCTCATAGATGTGTCGCGACTTACCACCGATGAACAAGACTCTACTAGACGTGGCTTTTATGAGACTTTGAATCCTAAATACTACTTTCATAACCTTATGCTATGATGCCAAGTTTGTAACGACCCAAGTTATACCCTAGAAGTTACACGGCGTAATCGACCTCTAGGAGGTCTTATACAAGCCCTTAGACATCATTCATCGCATATATATGAAAAGTAGTGCGGATTTAAAACTTTTCACAACAATAGTCAAACTTTTTATAGAATATAAGAAAGAACTAAGTCTCTTTTATAAGCCATCTTAGACACATATAATATCATAGGGTCACGGCCCTTTACATCAATTTGAAAATATAGCTATAGTTTATTACAAATGTCTTTTAGAAAAAGGAAACTAAAACATAAACCATGTCCTCCAATCATATGAGTACATAACAAGCTTCTTGAGAGAATTCTATTCCCAAGTTTCACTTCTTAGAGAATCCTCACTTTCCACCTACACTTGTAGAATTAGAATAACATATGGAATTAGCACATTGAATGCACTAAGTATGGTGAACACACAAGAAAACCATGCTAAACAGACATTCACTTTAAGATGTGCTTCTCATGCTCTTTTGATAGAAATCTCTTAAAACAAGTATAAGAAACATCATCAAGTCAATAACATATAAAACATACATAAGCAATCTACAAGATATCACCATAATCATTTAGAATCCATATAAGCATTTAGACCCCCTACCAAAGGTTATCCTAAGACACTTAAGTAATACAAGAAGAGACCGCCCATGCACCCACTTCAAGCACCCCAAAGTAATCCTTAAGACTACCCAAAGTAAGAATATTCTTTCCATCACATAATATTTAGTTCAATGTTCATCAAGTAACCCTTTTCATCATGTAGACTCTCCACCTAATTAAGACATGAGCTTTCCTATACAACATACTTTAGTATGTGAACAATATTCATTTAAGGCCATTTAAGAGACAAGTAATCACATAAAGGACTTCACATAATGTTCTTGGAAGACCTAGGGAACTCATCCTAGAACCTTCAAGGCCTACTCGTGCCATGTGTAGATAGTGTCACATTCCACTACCCACACATTGGAGAACCTAACCAATAACTAGAAAGAACATCTCATATGATGAGAATAGGCATTAACCGACATAGACCATACTAGCTAGGTATGGAATCCGGTGTAATTACAACCCCACACCATGGAAGGCGTTCTACTTGCAAAAGGTAGTACTATCACTCATGCCATGTTGGCACATGGTTAAGGGATATCTATGGCTTTTTGTACTCAAGTATCATACTTAGAGCTACTACCATAAGCATATCCACCTGGTGCTTTTCCTTGTTTCTCATAGAGTAAATCATCCCCTAGGTGTATTAGAGAAGGTACCATCACTAAGTCCTACCAACTCATAATACTTTATTTAAGGATAGCTCATTATTTAACCTTCTTTTCATATTCAATGTTTCACATAGATAACCTTATTTACATATTTAAGGTTCTGCATATGTCCTTTATAGAAGGACACCTACTTTAGGTCTACCGATCCTAGACTTTCATTCTTCATTCATTCATACACGTACATGCAAGGGTGCCTAAGCCGACCAAGTCAAGAGTTCATAATCCATAAGCTTTCACGTAACAAAGAGGGACCTAAGTCTACCAATCAAGATACAACATCATTCTATTAAGGCACTACCTAGTCCTTCATCATCATATTTCAACAACTAGAGATAAAATACATTCAATCATACCAATATAGAACCCATATAGAATAATATAGACAATACATGAGCATCTTAACTTTATACCTTCAAATATACCATATCATGATCATACAATATTTCACACAATAATGCCGACAAGGCCATGTTCACAACATATATAACATTGAAACACCGCGACCATAAGTGGAGCATACCAATAAATAGAATTCAACATCAATTCTATACAATGTATAGGAATTAGGTCAACTCACCACCTTCCAATCACCATCAACATCATCCTTTAGCCTTTTCAACCAATTCACATTACAAAAGCTCTTACCAATATCAATGTATACAATACTAAGCCAACAATCAATCCATATCAATGATCCAACAACATTTAAGATATAAATCTAAAATATAAATCAAGTTATGAACAACTCTATGATGATCTATACATATTTCAATAGCCAATACAATCTACACATGAATTCAATAAGATCAAGCCATGACCAATTCACCCACTTTGGAGCCAAAGTTAGGAATTCAAGGAATAGATTGCTTCATGGAATTTTTTATCGTAACCAATTAACATCAATTACTTCACAAGACATTGATTTAAAACTTTTCATGCAAGAACCCATGCTTAGAACTCAAAATAGGATTTCAAGGTTTTTGAACATTTTTTAAAAGCCTTTGAAATTGGCCCCTTGAATGAGAGAAGAATCAAGGATGAAATCACCATACCTTAATTGAAGAAATCCAACAAAATTGAAGAAGAATCGGTGAATAATTTCAGTCTTAGCGTCAACTTGACTTCAAGCTCCCATGGAGGTTTTGGAGAAACTTCTTTTGATCTTGGGGTTGGATTTTGAATAATGTAGTCTAAGTCTAGGTTTTACAGTCTTAGCTAACTTAAAATATCATAAATAACCCCAAATAACTGTCTAGGAATTAATTAGAACATTGGGTAAATTTCCCAACCTGCCTCACCTTGGCCGAGACACCTGCTGAAAGTTGCAGGTGTCAAACGACGGAGCATCGACCAACAAATGGACCGTCCTGCTGATCCATAATTTTGGTCAGTTACTCCACAAATTAGGGCTAAGATCCCACTATTAAGTATGGATCCACGTCCCCTAACGATGGGGTGTCGTTTGATCAATGGGGCGTCGATTGGGTCATTGGTTGGCCTGTTTTTGCAGCTTTCTTGCCAAGGTTTGGGTCCTCCTCAAGGACCCTTAGGGTGGTCCTTGGGGATTTATAACCAAACATTTTTACCCTAAAAATGTTCATCTAGGTGTTAGATTCCTCTCCTATCGATTTGGACAGCAAACAACACGTAAATCATGCCAAGGCACACTAGCACACACAAAGTCTAACTTTCGAACGTCTTGGCCGTTCTTTGACGTTTGACTTCCAAACTCTTCAAACTGACTTATTATGCTAATATTCATTATTTTAACACTTTATTAGCTCACAAAACACATGATAGGATCTAATTTAACCTACATCATTTTTAGGGTTATAACAACAACTTGGAAGAATTTGTATTTCAATTTTAAGATTCATTCAACTCTTTACATTTAATGATTTCTCTTATGAATTTTAAACATTCAAAGATTAAGAATCAAATCATGAGTAGATAGAATCTTTTATTCTATGGTTATGGGCTTATGGCTATGAATGATTGTGTAGTATTCAACTTTATGGATTGACATAGATTATTGCATAAACTGCTCTTTTGTACTTGATTTAGTATATCGTGACTTACTACAGTGAAATAAACTTATTGTTCAAATTTAAATCGGGAGAGGAATATGATAATAGAACGTGGTTCAAAAGGAGTATGATCTTCTCTAGAAAATAGGGTTAATTTGTATTTATGATAGGGATGTACCTAGAAACCTTGTGTGGTTATGAAACAAGATGAAGTCATAATGCTCAACTATTTGTTTAGTTCATCCCCGCTCAATGATGTAGTTAAACAACAAATTGCAGTAGGCAATTAGGGGTCAGGAGACTATCATCATACATTTAACCTTGTAAATCAATGATTTGATAACCAATTGAATTCCATAAAAGAAGATACTACGCATGCCTTTTATGTAGGCTGCAACCTTAGAATTTCCTAAGTCGTGGTTTAAAATCCATCTAAAATTGAATTAGAATTTGAAAATGTAGTTTACTTTCGAAAAAATTGCTCAATTAGAAATAATCATCCATGTTTTTTCACACATTTGCTTAAAATTATGGATATTCGAAAAATTGGTCATGATCTGATCTTAAGTCTATATGAGTATGAAATTTGACTCTTAAAAAGGGATACTTTATTACTTGCATGACCGCGTACAGTTGCATGTGCGCTTGGATGCAACAAGTTTTTGGCGCCGTTGCCGGGGACTTTTATAATTAGGAACCATTTGATTTATCTAGACTCTAGGTTTATTGTTCAAAGTGTTCACTACTTGATATTATTTGTCTTTTATTGCAGGTTGTTTCCGGATGTCAAGCTGGAAGGTGATAAGGAGCTTGTAGAGTTACTTGTTGAATTGGAATGAATCTTTCACTACCGAAGGAGGCAAACACTTTTTACGTACATTATCCCTCTAGTCGAAATTGAACCAGAGTTGACAGTCCATGATGTGGAAACCCTACGCACAATTAATTTTACGTCAAGTATTAGAAGCCACCTGCTGGTGGTAGATTTGAGTTAAACAGAACATGGTGGAACTATTGCACATTACACAGTTTACTAGCTTACCCTATGAGGACCCACAAATGCACCTTTAAAACATTCTCGAAATCAGTGACATGTACATTGTAACTGGAGTATCCCCTGCCTGTGTGAGACTCACCTTGTCCCCTTTCTCTCTATAGTGAAATCAAGAAGATGGTTGAAAATCAGAGCTAGGAAACTCTATTACCATTGTGTGAGAGTAATATAAACCCCTCAAACTTTCACAAAATGAGATGGTGACTCTGTCGCCTAATTAACATAAAACTCATGAGCCACATGCAAGTTGCGCTCCACCGGCTCAACGAAAATGAACTCCATATGAAGTTCCTGAATTCACCTCA
The DNA here is from genome assembly GCA_016801875.1 of Solanum sitiens. NCBI lineage: Eukaryota > Viridiplantae > Streptophyta > Magnoliopsida > Solanales > Solanaceae > Solanum > Solanum sitiens. The sequence goes on from JABWTJ010000080.1 coordinate 2,651,115, forward strand.
TAATCTGGGAAAGCCCATGGCTATACTGTCACGATCAACATACATATTAGAGAAGTATTTACCTTATGTGTGATTCTTCCACCAATTCTTGCCTTCCTTTACTGCCGCCTTCAATCCAAAGCGGTGTGTTTTCCCCATAAAGGACTATTGGTGTGGGAGGTACATTCCCCCCACTCCGAATTCTCTTTCTCTAAATCGAGGAAGCCACCTCTTTACTCGGTCTGTGAGTTATCGATGCCATCTCAACACATAAAAATTCGCGTAATAATCAAGAGACGTGGCTAATTAAAGGACCAAATGACACTTACTTTTGTGTACTACAAACTCTAAAATTAATGTACTCGGACTTCCATAACGGTATTTTAAGAATATGGCGAGTAGCACAATGTAGAAAATTTTACGTACACATTTATGCCCACGCATAGTTTCTGCCACTACTGCAAACAACAAAATATTTTCACCCTGCTAATGTTTACAATATTTGATTACCATAATGACATCAAAACTCCATGCCCAACCACACTAAACAGTGAATATTTGCTTCGCAAGAATGCCCACACATCATGTAATGCATGCACATATCCACACACATGAATCATGCATAACATTCATAGCCCAACTCGAACCTACGCAATTGTAATCAAGATATAAAGTTACGAACACCACACCCACACATTGAGAATCACTACACACCCACAATTTCAAACACACATCCAAAATACTCCAAGCTCACAAGGAGGACAGTGCTTGAAGGCAGTCAAAATACAGAACGAATAGTATGAGACGTACCTCAATGAATTTAGAAAAAGAGATTGATAAGGGACTTCTGATGCAATTCATTCGTGTTACAGATTTGGACGTGGGATTTTTGTTAGGGTGAAGGGGGAGATCGGGTGAATTTGGGGAGTGAAAAAAGATTTGAGAATAAAAATTAATGTTAAGAAGGGGATTGGTTTGGGTAGAGGAAAAGGGGAGGCAGGTCAAGCCCAAACTTTTAATGAAAATAAAATGGTACCTATGCTCCATCACGCGGTTCTGTTATCGAGTCGAGTGTTTCGTGCTCTAATTACCAACAAAATAAAATACATAACCAAATCCATGACGTGGGTTCAATACAAAGCCCTCTTATTTTTTACGAGATTAAATCAAAATTACACCTGCTGTGACGAGGTCCTAATGTGGTACCCCACTATTTTTTACAAGAAAATTAATTCGCATCGAAATTTAAATCACAGATATGTGACGTAGTCATGTTATAGAGGCTTCTACTTTGCACGGGGGAATCCCCGCAAAAACAAAATCTCTACACCATTCTGCAATGCGACTCTAATACATTGCCCTTTTCTATGCAAATTTCAAGAAAAGCACAAAAATTAGAAAAATGATAGGTTGCCTCCTATCCAACACCTTATTTTTGTCGTGGCTCGACTCATCTTTTCAACTAAACATTGAAATAAAGAAAAAACACAAAACAAATATCTAATGCTCATGATCACGGATTACCTCTGCAATGCTTGGTTTAACGTCGCGGTTTAGCCTTGCTGATGAATCACTCATCATTCAACTTGAGTTTTTATTGCTCGTGATCTACATCATTCCCGAAAGTAGTGTTTAAGTTGTTGTCCATTCACTAGAAACATGGAGCTCTTGTCTTTGTTCTATAGCTCCGTAGCCCCATGTTGTGTCATTCACACCACTTCAAGTGGTCCGTTTTACTTTGACCAAAGTTTCTTGGCGCACAACTTCAGTCTCTAATCAAATAGTAAGACCAGATGGCCTAGTTCAAAGGTGCATGAGACGATATGCTTGTCATGCCACTTCTTTGTCTTCTCTTTATACAACTTGGCATTTTCATAGGTATGGAGCCAAATTCCCCAAGCTCGTGAAATTGGCCTATTCTCCTCTTACTGCATAACTCAAGATCAAATTTAATATTCTTTACTGCCTATTAAGCTGGGTGCGCACATTCCACTGGAAGATGTTATGCTTTGTTAAACACTTGCGATAGGTAGAATTTCAGTCGGTGTCTTATATGTCATTCCGTACGCCCACAATGCATCATCTAGATTCTCAGCCCAATCTTTTGATTGTGCATTCACGGTGTTTTGCAAAATATTCTTAACCTCTTTGTTTGACACCTTTACCCGGGCGCTAGTCTAAGGAAGATAGGTTCTAGTTATATTTTTTCGCACTCGATAATTGCTCATGATTTAAAAAATTCTTACCGCCTTATTTTATTATAGCTTTTGGAGTTCCAAACCCAGTGAATATATGCTTCTTAATGAACTTCACCACAACCCACTTAGTCACATAGACAATTGCCACCAAAATTTACGGATTTCCACTGGAAGTAGGGAAATGACCATGAAGTCTATTACCCATACATAAAATATCTCAACCTCAAAAATATTTCTCAATGGCATCTCATGTTATATCACAACCCTTCACAAAAATTGTAGCATCTTTTAACAAAGTCATCCAAAAGAAACTCGACTGCAAAACCTTATGCGTTGCACGCTCCCCTCTATGGTGGCCTCCATATGGTGAAGAATGACAACTCTTATACCATATGTAGAACCTATCATCATTGCTAAGCTTTTTCTTTGTCTGCATAAATACACCAGGTGGGAACAATCCACATACCAAAAGGTTAACAATCTCTGCATACCAAGGTACTTGAGAAATGTCGTTTTGCACATGTGATGAATTCTTAAATCTTGACAAATGGTCAATAAGTTGGTTCTTTGTTCCCTTTCTATCCTTGATTTATAGATTAAACTCCTTGAGTAGCCTATCCATCTAATAAGCGTTGGTTTTGCATACGTGTCGTAAAATAGGCCCGTGATTGTAGCATGGTGTAAACAATAACTTTAGTACCTAAGAAGTATGATCTGAACTTGTCGAAGGCAAATACTAAAGAAAGAATGCCCTTCTTTGTAACTGTGTAATTAGATTGTGTAATGTTGAGGGTCTTAGTGGGATAATAAATAGAGTGAAACACTTTCCGTTTTCTATGCCCAGCATCGCACCAACTACTTTATCACTTGCATCACACATAAGCTTAAATTTCACCAAAGACTCTCACATACTTTCATCAAACAAATATTTCACCTTCTTGTCCAACAGACTAGCGGTCTTGGAGAAATCCTTGATGAACCTCCTACAACTTTTACTAAGATCAGAGGTGAAAATTCCTCAATTACCTCTACCTTGGATCTATCAAATGCACACCTACTCTTCGAGATATTATGATCCAATGCCTTCACGAACTAGGAAATGACACTTCTCCCAATTTAGCACAAGATTTATTTCTTGACATCGAGCAAGGACCCTGTTAAGATTTCACAAACATAGATTAAAAGACTCACTGAATATAGAGAACTCATTCGTGAACACTTCAACAAAATTCTTCACCATATTGTGAAAGAATTTTATCATACATCTCTGAAATGTGGATGATGCATTACAAAGTCCAAAAGACATACACTTAAAAGAAAATGTGTCACGACCTAGACCGTTGTGATTTGCACTCACGCTAACACTTTCGGTGGGAGAATTATTATTACTAACCAACTAGCCCCAAAACTAAACATTTAAAGATATAGAAGCAGGTTTAAATGCTGAAATAAAGTGGAGTCCCATAAAGATACAATCAAGTGTTGATTCATGGCTTACAATCATTCATTCATAATTTGCCCTAGATGTGATCAATAGAGCAACATTCTCATACATACATGCACTGCAATGAAAATAATACTAATATATGTCATACAAACATGAAATCAAACCATCACCTACCTCGAAACCAAGTTTGAATTCTTCTAAGGCACTTGAATCTTCCCTTTTAAGATTCTTTCCACTTGTTCTATGTCTACAAAACATTAATATACACTCAATAATAAAAGGCAAAATTATCTGTATTGTAACAAACCCAATAACCCAAGACCAAACTCATGATCTTAAGGTGCAATTACAAATTTTTCCCACCATAAAATTCAATCCAAAAACCTTCTCCCAATAATAATTAGTCAAGAATCTAAGATCTACGGATCTAAAAATGGATTAGGGAAGTAAACTCCTTGCCTTTAGAACTACAAGTCATGGAAAATTGTCAAGAAGTCACCAGGGTCGTCTCTAAACTCGCAAAAATGAAAGTTGTAGACAAATAACGTTTTAGGGGTTTAATTCCGCCTTAAGTCACGACCGTACCGCTATAACAGACCCGCACTATTAGAATAAATACCACCCAGGTGGCTTGCACTGAGATAGAGAGTCAAATTTGGAGTTCTAAACTCCTATTTTACAACACACCTTCAACTCATGATATTCAAAAACTACTAATTCACGCTAAGATTATTTTTGGGACTTCTACTCGCTCGAATTTAATTCCATGATGTCGTACTGGTTCCTTAACATCTTATCTATCTACTAATTTGATCAAAATCATTATTCGATCACTTATTTTTTACTAGATTTTCTACACCTCTCATGACTCCGATTTTGTCCAAATCTGGACTAGGCTAGGAATTCCCTAGTTACTACTCGAAGGTTTTCCGACCCCTATTCTTCCCCATTAGACTTTCCCTAACGACATGATCCGGTAATTACAATAGATATCAATTTGCCTATCACTCGTCCCTGAATGATAAACTAGGAAAGATAGGTTAAAGTACGGGTAGAGTAGTACCTGAATCATTGAACAGCTGAGGATACTTGTCTAGTATGTCTCTCTCAGTTTCACAAGTAGCTCTCTCCACTAGATGATGTTTCCATTGCGGCTTCACAGACTTTATCTCCTTAGTTCTCATTTTCCGAATATCACGATAAAGATTGTCACGGATTGCTCCTGATACTGGAGGTATTGGTCTTACAACATTGAGTTCCATTTTATGATGTAATCCCCGTCACAGTGATATCTCTTCAACATGGACATATGAAATATGGAGGAACTCCCAATAGATTAGGAGGTCAAGACAATATATATGCTACTGGTCTTACACAGTCAAGAACTTCAGATGGTTCGATGTATCGAGAACTAAGATGACCTTTCTTGTCGAATCTCATCACCCCTTTCATGGTTGACACATTAAGAAGAACTTTTTCCCCTAAAATACCATATCTCTTACCTTATGCTATGATTACATTTTTTTGACTTTGGGTTGATAGGAGATTAGCTTAGATGCTTCTTAATTTATCCTGAGCATCCTTCAGTAAGTCAACCCCCAAAGGTTTCACATCTCCAACCTCAAACCATCCTATGTGTGACCTAAAATGCCTCAAATGGTGCCATATCAAGGATAGGTAACTGTTACTACAGGAGAACTCACACAAAGGTAGGATTTATCCTAATGTCCTTCAAAGTCAATCACGCATGCCCTCAACATGTCCACTAACAATTGAATAGTTCTCTCCGACTGTCTGTCCGTATATGAATAGAAAGTTATGCTAATGGTGAGTTGAGTACCAAATCCTTATGCAATTTTCCCTAAAACTTGGATGTGAATTGCTTACCACGGTCTGAGATGATAGAAAGGGGTAACCCGTGCAGCCTACCTATCTCTTTTACATACACCTTAGCCTATTGTTGCGCATTATAGTCTACTCTGGCTAGAATGAAGTGGGCTGACTTAGTCAATCGGTCAACCATTACCCAATTATAATCAAATTTCCCCCAATGTCTTGGGGAGACTAACCACAAAATCCATAGCTATTCTTCCCCACTTCCATTCCGGAATTGGCATTCTCTTAAGCGAACCTACTAGCCTTTGATATTCAATTTTACTAGTTGGTTATTTTGGCACTTAGCAACAAACTTCACTATATTTTTCTTTATGCCAGACCACCAATAATGTTTCTTTAAATCTCGGTACATCTTGGTCACACTTGGATGAATGGAATACCATGAACCATGGGATTATTTGAATAAATTTTGAATCAAGGTACCCACTATAGGAACACAAAACCTTTCTTGAAAACTGAGAAAAGAACCCGCATTAAGAACCATTTCTTGTGTCTTACTGTAATGATCCGGGAGTACCCCTTAGTCATTACACGGCATACTCTCACTCTCAGAGGTCTTATACAAGCCTCTTAGCTTTCATTCATCACATAAGTATGAAAAGTAGTGCGGAATTTAAAAAATTCACAATGTAGTCAATAAGGAAACTCTTTTATAAAACGTTAGAAGAACTAAGTCTCATCACATTCCATCTTAGACACATCTTATTATCATAGGGTCACGTCCCTTACATTGAAAATAAACTTATGTCTAATACAAAGACTTTAATGAAAGAAATATAGAAAGATCAACCATGTCGTTGAACATATGAGGACATACCAAGTCTTGAGAGAATTCTACTTCCCAAGCTTCAACTCTAGGAATCCTCACTTTCCACCACCTACACTTGTAGAAATAGATAAGAATGTGGAGTTAGTACAATTAAGCACTAAGTATGATGACCATACAAGAAATCATGTAAAAAGGGACACTTTAGTTGTTTTTCATGTCATTTTGATAAAAACCTTCATCACAAGAGTTTAAGAGATATAACACAAGTCCACATTCACATATAAAGCCATTTTCAAGTAACATCAACATATAAAAATTAATTCCATATTCATCAGGTAACCTTTCATCATTTAGACTCTCTACCTAAGACTACTCTAAGACCCACCTACTAAGTAAGACATGAATATACCGCCCATACACCCTCTTCAAGCACACCTAAGTGTTCCTCAAAGACACCGTCGATAAGAACCGTTCAATTCAACATACTATCATTAGGAGAACATACACCACATAAGTCAGTTAGAAGTAAATCCTACAATTAGGGGAGTTCACATAATGGTCTTGGAAGACTAGGGAACTCACTTTAGATTTTTAGAAGTCTACTCGTGCCATGTGAAGATAGCGTCCCATTCCACTACCCAGACATTGTATAACCTATCCAATAACTAGAGTGAACATCCCACATGATGAGAATAGGCATTAACCGACATAGACCATACTATCTAGGTATGGAATCTGGTGTCATAAGACCCCACACCGTGGAAGGTGTTCTACTTGCCAAAGGTAGAACTACGACACATCTCATGTATGCACATAGTTTAAGGGATATCAAAAGGCTTCTTTGTACTTTAGTCTCATACTTCAAGTGGAGCTACAATAGCCATAATCAACATTCCTTAATCCTCTATTAATTCACAATACAATAGCATAAATAACCATTGAAATCAATAATACAACATAAACTAAATCCAATTCTATCAACATTATATCATAAACAACACACCCAATTCAAAGTCCAAATTTAGGAATTTTGTGAAGATCAAGGGTTCATGCAGCTTTTCATTGTAAAACATCAATTTAACATAAATAATTTTATATGTAATCATTTGAAATCATTTCATGCAAAAACCCTTGAATTACTGTAGAAATTGGACTTTTTCATAAACTTTGAAATCTTTGAAAAGCCTTTGAAATTGGTTCTAGAGTGAAATATAACTCTAGATAAATCGTCACCATACCTTATTATTGAGAACCCACGAAATTGAAGAAGAAATAAATGAAAACCTTTAATCCAAGCTCCAATTTGACCTTAAGCTTCAATGGAGTTCTGAGAGAACTTTTGGGATGGAAGGGTTTATAGTTTTGAAGGATGAAGTTTAATTCCTGGTTTTAGAGTTTAATCAAAATTGAAATACCATAAATGACCTAAATTAACCGTCCATAGATTTAATTATCCAAGGGTGGAATTTACCAAACCACCCTTGACTTGGCCCACTCCAAGACAGAATTGCAGGTGCTCACTTACGGTCCCTACCTACGAACCGTATGTTGGTTCACGGCTCGTCCTACTGGTCGTAGGTATTGTCAGAGACTTCTCATGGGAGCTAAGTATCCCTAGGATAAGTCTTGACCTACGGAGGTCACTTACGCGGTGTCATTTGACCTACTAGCCATAGGTCATGCCAACTTTGACAGTTTTGGGGTTTAACGTAGGGTCCTCCTCAAGGGCCCTTAGGGTGGTTCTTGGGGATTCATACCCGGATGTTTCGACCCTAGAAACGACCATTTAGATATTAGGGTCACCACCAATCATTTTAGACTCCAAAAGACACACCAAAACATGAACAACACACTAGAACACACTAGCATACAAACGACTAGTCTCTGAACGTCTTGGTCGTTCCTTGATGTTTAACCTCAATACTACTCAAGACTTCCCTTGGACACGATTTCTCATTCATTTAGAAAGTTATTAACTCAAGAAACTCATGTGATGCTCTAGTTTTTCCGAGTTTATTTTGAGGGTTGTAACACTTACAAATCATTGTCTAGTTTCTTAACTCCTTCAAATTCTCATCCTCAAACTATTTGGCCTTGATCTCCTCAATGAACGTGGACCTAACCTCAATTCTAGCTAACACCCCCTTTTTTATATGCCTGATTGCATGAATTTAGACTCCAAATGTTGAACTTCTTTAGCCAAAGGTCACTTGGTCACACCGAAGTAAGCTAGACTACCCATACTCACTGCCTTCTAGATTAATGCATCTCTTTCCACGTTAGCCTTACCCCAATTATAGTGGATGGTCACATCATAATCCTTGAGTAACTCCATCCACCTTCGTTGTCTCAGATTTAGATCCTTTTGGGTGTATACATGTTTTAGACTACCAGGATCAGTAAACACCTCCCATCTGACACCATAGAGGTAATGTCACAACATCTTAAAAGAAACTGCTACCGCTGCCAATGCTAAATCATCTGTTGGGTAAATTTCTCTTATGCACCTTCATAAGATATAATATACTTATCCTGCATTAACACAACACTGAAACCCAAATGGGAAGAATCACAATATACAATAAAATCTTGACCTTCCACCGGTAGTTCTAGAATAGGTGTTATAGTCAAAAGAGTATTGAACTTTTGAAAGTTGTTATCACATTTTTTGGTCCATTTGAAAGGCACCTCTTTTTTGGTCAACCTTGTTACATGTTCTTAAAAAATCTATGGTAGTAGCTGGTGAGCCCTACAAAAATCCTAACCTTAGTCAGAAAGATAGGTCGACCCCATTTTTTAAACGCTTCACACTTTTGGAGATCTACCATTACACCTTCCCTTTAAACTACATGCCCCAAAAAGACAATTGAATCCAACCAGAACTCACACTTGGAAAATTTGGCATATAACTTTTGTCTCCCAAGAACACCCAAAACGATAGAAAGATGGTCGGCATTTTATTCCTTACTCTTTGAATAGAACAAAATATCATCAATAAAGACAATCTGAAAAAAATCTAGAAATGGTTTGAACACATCGTTCATCAAACTCATGGAAGTTGCAGGCGTATTTCTCAACCCAAACGACATAACTAGGAATTCATAGTACCCAAAGCGGGTCCTAAATTCCTTTTTAGTATATCATCAAGCCTAATCTTTAATTGATGATATCTAGACCATAGATCAATCTTAGAGAAAACGGATGCACCCTAAAACTTGTGAAAAAGATCATCTATTAGAGGCAATGGATACTTGTTTCTAATTGTGACCCTATTCAACTGTCGATAGTCAATGCACATCCTGATACTACCATTCTTTTTCATAATAAAACAAACAAGAACACCCAAAGGTAAATCACTAGGAAGGATGAAATCTTTACCGAGAAGTTCCTGAATTTGAGCTTTAAGCTCTCTCAACTTCGCTGGATCCATGCGATAAGGAGGAATAGAGATGGGGTGAGTACCATCGAAGTCAATGCAAAAATCAATATCTCTATCCAGAGGCATACAAGGCAAATCTGTACGAAACACTTCTATAAATTATGACACCACGGGAATGTATTCAATAGAGGGAGACTCAACCTCAATACTCAGAATATGAGCCAAATAAGCCAAACAACCCTACCCCACAAGTTTTCTAGATCAAATGCAGGATATGACCTTAGCAGGATTAGGCTTGTACACCCCTCATAGTCTAACCTTTTTCTGCCCAGAATCTCTAGATTCCCAGACGTGGCGTTACAATTAAGCACAACATAATAGTAGAAAAACCAAGTCATGCTTAAGATTATATCGAATTCAGTCATATGTAAAATAAACAAATCAACCCAAGTTTGAAAACCCATAAACAAGATAGGACAAGCACGATAGACATTGGTGACTATGAGAGACTCTCCAAATGGGGTTACAATATGGATTGGGGCATCAAGTACATCACAAATCATATCAAATCCCAAGGAAAACTGAAAGGACACATAAGAATAATAATAACTCAGATCAAATAACACATTAGCCATGCGGTCACGGACAAGAATTTTACATGTGATCACTGCGTCAGAAGACTCTGCCTCGCTCTTTCCTGGAAAGGCATAACATTGAGCCTTGTCATTAAAACAGGCAACTTCCTTGTCTGTCTCCACCGTACATTTACTTGCGCTACTATTTCCTCAACCTCCACTACCTTTTTTATTTCCTCCTCACCCACCTTGTGTACGTCCTTGACCATAATTACGATATCCCGCAGGTACCACAGCTTTAGTCTGCATTTATGCGGGGTCCAAAATACGTGGGTGAGGACAATCTCTCTTTATATGCCAAGGTTCTCCACAATTATAACAAGAGCGGTCTAAATATGGCCTACTGCCCACCAAAGGTGCGGCTCCCTGGTTATCCAAAATCAAATATTGATTCAAAGTACCCAAATAATTATTGTAAAATCAGGCATAGCATACTGAATTATCCAGGCTACAAGTGTCGGCCTCCCTGAACCTCAGGATTAGAAACCTTGAAATTTACCCGTGCTCTTAGCTTTCTTAGTCGATGCCTTAATCAGCCCATCGTGTCTCACTCCTCCACTTTCTTCACAAAATCCATTACCCCATTGAAACTTTTCCCTGCAGAAGTCATGTGCATAGACAATACTAGTAACTCAAGTTCAGTCCCTTGATGAATAGGCGGATCCTCTATTTCTCAGTTGTCACCAATTGCGTAGCATATCCAGACGAAGCATGGAACATAGACTTATAAGATGCCACAGATGTACCACCTTTCTCCAAAGCCATGAACTTCTCTTTACGATCTCTCAAGGTCCGAGGCATATAGTTCTTCAAGAACAAAATATTAAACTGGGTCCAAGTATGTGGGGGTAGAATTGACTATCTGTATTCCACATATACTCTTCACCACTGCTTAGCCTTGCTCTGAAGTTGGAAAGTCACAAACTCTACTCCATGTTGGTGTACTATACCTAACTTATGTAGCATCTCATAACAATCAAAAATGAATTTGTAGGCATCCTCACTCACAGAACCATGGAACACATGTGGCTTCAAATTTAGAAACTTAGTCAACTCTCATGCTCATTACCAGTCATTACAGGACCCAATAAAGGACGGAAAAATGTGCATTACCTAATGTTGCATCTCCCTCGGACTAGTAACAATAGCAGAGAATATGGTTGGAGGTTGAGTAGCTTGCGCTGCTTGGAGGATTCGAGGAACATCCAATCCCTTCATAAAAGATATGATTTGTTGAGCTAACACTGGGTCTAAGAGAGAAATTCCGGTATTCCTAGCCGGTGCATCCTCTTTCTTTCCAACATAACCCTCATCCTCAATCACCACATTCTCTTCCACCTTTTCATGTCGTGTGGGACAAACCTCATCTCTCATAGCATTCTCAACTGGTTCTCCATCCCTAGTAGGTGCTACCGTTTCTTTGCATTCGCACCTTTCTCTTCCTCTACCCCTGCCTTGGATGCGACCTCTTTATGTGGATTTCTCAATTGGTTCATTGATGGGAGTTACGGGCATGTGGCTATTGAATCTAGTGTTAACCATCTCCAGACATAATAGTGAAGAAAGCTAGATGCAAATTTGGATCACCATATACAAATTGAAACCGAGTTATAGCACAAAACTATACAAGCCTCTCGAAGAGAAGTACAAACATCTTTGTATCATTCCGCACGACTCTACTAGACTTGTTTTGGTACACCGAGATTTCCTTAAGTTCTATAGCCTCAGAATTCTTTCCGTTTGTTCTAGGTCTACAAACAATTAATATATGCAAGGATCAATAATAAAAGTATAATTATATGTATAACAAACCCAATAACCCAACACCAAACTCATGATCCCAAGGTGCAGCAAGGGATTTTTCCCACTATCCAATTTAGTCTAAAAACCCTCGGCCAATAATAATTAACAAAGAATCTAAGATCTACGAATCAAAAAATGGATCGGGGAGAATTCACCTGGGTCGTCTCTTAACTCTCAAGAATGAAACTTGCAGAAAATAACATTTTTGGGTTTTAATTCTAACTTATGTCGTAATTGTCCCATTGTAGCGGCTCTGCCCTAGAAAAATAAATCTCGCCTTGGTGGCTTGCATAGAGATAGAGATTCAAATTTTGAGTTTCAAACCCCCATTTTACGAAATACCTTCGATCCATGACTTTCAAAAACTACCTGTTCACGCTAAGATCAGTTTCAGAAGTTCTACCCACCCGAAATTTGATTCCATAAAATTGTATTGGTTCCTTAACATCGTAGATATCTAGTCATGTGATAAAAATCATAATTATCTCTCTCATTCATTATTAGATTTCCTAGACCTCTCATGACTCCTATTTTGTTTAAATCTGAACTAAGCTAGGAATTCCCAAGTTACTACTCAAAAGTTTTATGGCCCCAATTATTTCCCCATTATCCTTTCCCTAATGATGGGATCAGGTTGTTACAATACGTTCCATATGAAAAAGTGTAGGTAGTAGTTTCTTGCTCCTTAAGTGCCATAACAATTTTGTTGTATCTTAACCATCTCGGAAATAATAATATTCTTGCCCTAACCTGTCAAACATTTGATTAATAAAGGGAACTAGGTTTTGATATTTTTTGGTGGCCTCGTTCAGCTTAAGATAATCCATGCATACTCACCATTTAGTATCTTTCATTGTGGAATCAGTTCATTCTTGTCGTTTGTTACACTGTCATGTCACCTTTCTTACGCACACAATATATCAGGCTTACACACTTTCTATATCATATTGGGTGTACCATCCTTACATCTAACCACTTTGTTACCTCTTTACACAGTAAATCTTTCATGACATGATTCAACTGACGTTAGTGTTGTACACTCGATATATGGCTTTCTTTCATTTATATTTTATGTATGAAAATTGTTGTGTTAATCCCATGTATGTCGGACAATGTCCAACCAGTGGCTCATTTCCTCCTTTTTATAGAATTGTTAAAGACGTTTAAACCTGTAATTAAGAGAAATATACAAAAAGAATCACATGTAAGGTTTTACCATCTCAAAAAATTAATACCTCAGATGTGATGGGTGGAGGATCCAACACCCTATTCAAAGGTTCCCAGTTGTCTCTTGATATTCCCACACTAGACACATCCAAAAACAGTACTAATTCATATGCCTCAGCATCACCATAGATTCCATAGCCCATCAATGCTTGCTCTAATGGATTTCTTGATGCAATTTAATGTGCTCCTGAAATAAGATATATCATTGTTAAAGCCAAAAACTCTTTATACACATCCAACAATTTCAGTGCTCGGTACATGTCAAAGACCACTACGTTATTGTGAGCTCTCATGGTTAAATCACTTGTAGTACATCTACATGGCTCACGTGTGGCCAAGAAGGGTTGCCCAATAATGAATATCACCTTAGGTCCATGCTTAAAATTTAACACAATGAAATCAACTGCAATTATCAATGATTCCACTTGGACCAAAACATCTTCCACAACACTTCCAGGCCTAGCTACTGATCGATCTACCAACTATAAGATAATGGTAGTAGGATTAGGGCTACCCGACCATAATTTGTTGTACAAAGATGTTGGAATAATATTAATGCTTTCACCTAGATCACACAATCCTTGAGCATAAATGGTTTTCACTATAGTGATCTCATCGTAAAACTTTTTGAATCCTTTAGCTTAGTAGGTAGTATATTTTAATTCCAGGAACGACACTCTTCTGTAAGTGACACAAATTCATATTATTTTATCCTCCTCTTGTTCTCTAAAATATCATTCACATGTTTTTGATACCTCGGTATTCCCTGCTAAATCAATGAGAGGCAAATGAATGTAAGCTTGTTTGAGAAGAGAAAGAAAATTACCAAAGCATTTATCATCGCTCTGCTCTTTGAAATTTAGAGGAAATAATGGATGTGGCTTCACTTTGGGTTCTACTATTTCCTCAAGTATACCTTGTCCACTTTAACTACTCTTCTTTTCTCCTTTCACCATTTCATCGTTTCTCTTTTCCAGAGCCAACTCCTCCAAATGCATCCCACAATGGGTACCCACAACATTGAAATCTCATATTAGGGTCTATATTACTTGGTAAAACCCCTTGAGGGCGTGTGTTTTGGGAACTAGAAAATTGCCCGAATGCTTTTCTAAATTTTGTGTCGCCAATTGATTGTTTCTCAAATCAACAACTATCTTGTCCATATTTTCACTCACTCTAGACTGCTCATCCATGATCTTCTTAAATATCTCCTCAGTACTCATGTTTCCCTGCTAGCCACTTTGATTAACTTTTTGGACCTGATGTTGATAATATTTCTCATTACCTTGTGATAGATAATGATTTTGGCCATGTGCCTAATTTAGGTTTCTTCCGTATGAAAGATCTAGATGGTTCTGCTAACTAGGATTATAAGTGTTTCCCTAGTTTTGGTTTCACCCTCCCCATTGTGCATTACCTACGAAATTCACGGCATCTTGGTTTGCTCCACAATAATCAGTAGAACGTTCAATACTTCCACATATCTCACAACATGTTTGTGTCTATTGTACAACATTTACTTGGTCAAGTTGTTGTACCAATGACATATTGTTGAATGAGTGTTCATCATGTTCTGCATTGCAACAACTTATGTAGTTAAAGTTTTAAACTGCATCTTCTTCTAACATCTCAGCATTCTTCTGCCCCACAGGTCTTGCACCTCCTCCATTCCACTCAAAATTTCCATGTGAGATTCCATTTACATAAACGACCAATTCAACATAATTCTTTTCCCAAGCTTTCGCTTTTTGCAACTGAATCAAGCAAAATATTTTTCTTGGCTCCAAACCCTCAATGAAGTTATGGAACAAGATTTCATTTTCTTGATGATGGTTTGGACACCTCAATCGTAATGATTAGAATCTATAACATGCCTGGTATAAATCCTCCAATACTTTATGCTTTAAATTTAGTCTCTCGCTCCTAAGTTTGGTTTTTTTACCGTATGGATAGGACCGTGTAAAAAAGTTCAAGCTAGATCATCCAATGAAGTACTATCGTTCGCTGGCTCCAATTTCAACCATTTTCTTGCTTCCCATGATAGAGAGAAAGTTAACAAGGTTAGTGTCACATAATCAGGGGATACTCTAGTTGGAGTGCACATGTCACTAATTTCGAGGAAGTTCTGAATGTGCACTTCTGGGTCCTCATTAGGTAAACTAGTAAACTATCCATTAGTGTCCAATAATTGCACCATATTCTTTTTCAACTCAAACCTACCAGCAGCTGGTCGTATCTTAATACTCGAAGTGGCATTAGTTGTGCATGGGATTATTATGTCACGGGCCATCATTTTTGCCATTGCTACATGTTTTTCTAGTTCTGCTGGTTCGATTTCAATCAGAGGGACATGTACAGAAAAATTGCTTGCCTTCTCTGATAGTGAAAGACTCGTTCGGATTCCACTAATGGCTCTACAAGCTCCTTATCACCTTCCAGTTTCACATCCAAAAGCAACCTGCAATAACCAATACCTAAGATCAAATTTTTAGCACTTGAATAATAAACTTATAAACTAGGTAAGTCGAATAAATTATAATTATAATGTCCCTAGCAATGACGCAAAGAAATTGGTGTATCCAAACTCACAAGCAAGTGTACGCATTCATTCGAGTAATAAAATAGCCCTTTTTAAGAACCAAATGACATAACCATAGAGACATAAGATTAAAAGGTATTCAAATTTCCAGTAACTGTAATTTAAAGTACGTGTTTCTATAAAGGTTGATGAATGATTCTAAATTATGTATTAATTAAAGAAAACGAAGCTAACTAATATGATTCAGTTTTGAGTTGGAGTTGACAATGACTTAAGAAAATTCAGGGTTGCAGCCTACTTTGGATTCATGCACACTATCTCCTTTAATAAACTTCAATTTATCAAATCATTGATTTAAAGGAGTATATATATGATCATGGTATCCCGATCTGTAAACGCCTATCGTAATTTGTAGCCTAACTACATCATCTAGTGGGAACATGCTAAACCAATTGCTAAGCATTACGTATTCATACTATTATCAATCAAGTAAGGTTTTTAGGTATATCCCTGTTCTAGATACAAATCCACCTTAGTTATAAAAAATATTGTGTTCCTTTTGTCCCACGTTCAATACTCTTATTCTTCTTCCGAGTTAAATTCGGACAATACGTTTATTTCAATGGTGGACAATCATGAAATAATAATTCAAGAACAAAGAGAAAATTATGCAATAAACAACTTCAATCCATTAAATTTCACAATTTACAATCATTGTGTAGCCACAACCCTAGAAGAAGGGAATCTAGATACTATAATGTGATTCTCAACTTCAAGTATTCAATAATATAAGAGAAATCGATAAAAATAAAGAGTAGGAATAAACCCTAAAATTTAAGAAATAGTTCTTCAAGTCTTCTTTCTTCAAAATCTAGAAAAAGAATAATTAAAATAATAAAATCTGAGTATATTTATAGTTAGGGAAAAGTCGACAGAAATCTAAGGTTAGGTCCGCGACAAAGTCAGTGAAAATATGCTTCTTAATGAATTTAATCACCACCTTTGAATCATTAGTGGGAATATCTACAACATCAACCCACCCGGAAACATAATCTACCGCCACTAGAATTTAGTGGTTTCCATCCGATGAAGTGAAGGGACCCATGAAGTGAATACCCCACACATCAATGATTTCTACCTAAATAATATTGATTAATGGTATCTTATGTCTTATAAATATAGTATCCAACCTTTGACATTGGTCACACTCTTTTACATAAGACATAAAATCTTTGAACAAAATGGGCCTGAAGAAGCCAGATTGTAATACCTTGTGAGTTGTGCACTCTCCTCCATGAAGTCTTCCATTAGGACTTGGATGAAAACCCTCGAGTAATTTCTTAACCTCATTTTTTGGAATACATCTTAACAAAACCTATCCATCCCTTGTTCAAACAAGTATGGTTCATCCCAGATGTAAGATTTGGCATTAAGCTTCAACTTCTTTCTTTGTTGAGTTGTTACGAGCGGTGGGAACACTCCACTCACCAATAGGTTTGATATGACAGTGTATCATGGCACATGGAAGATATCTAAGTCAATCAACTACTCATTTGGAAATTCTTCACACATTGTTTCTCGCTCTAACACATGAGACATGTCTTCAAACCTCGAAAGATTATCAACTATTTAATTCTATGTGCCTTTTTAGTATTTGAGTTCAAGTTAAAATTCTTGTAGAAGCAATATTAAGCGAATGCGCCTTGGCTTAGAATCCTTCTTGTTGAATAGGTACTTAATAGTTGCATGGCCAGTAAAGACAATCACCTTGGTACTTACCAAATACGAATGGAACTTGTCGAAGGAGAACACTATAGAAAGCATATTCTTCTCAGTCAATGTGTAATTAGCTTAGGCAGAATCAAGGGCATTTCTAGAATAATATATCAAATAGGACACATTATCTCTTCTTTGTCCCAATATTGCACCCACTGCTACATCACTTTCATCAGACATGAGTTCAAATGGTAACTTCCAGTTAGAAGCAATCAAGATTAGGAACTTTATTAAGTCATTCTTCAGTACCTTAAACTCTTTCAAACAATTTACATTAAAATCAAATTTCACCTCTTTCTCTAAGACACTACACATAGGTCTAGCAGTCTTGAAAGAAATCTTTGATGAATCTCAAATAAAAACTTGCATGTCCTAGAAAGATTATTGCTCGTTTGATATATATCTAAGGTAGAAGTTTCTCTATTACATCAATTTTGGTAATATCCACTTCTAATCCATGCTTCAATAACTTATGACTCAGTATTATGTTTGCCTTCCTGAACTAAAAATTGACATTTTTTTTCAATTAACTACCAAGTTTGTTTCTTCACAATGAGCAAGTACTTTATCAAGGTTTTGAAGAAATGCCTCAAAATACTTCACAAAGATGGAGGAATCATCCGTAAATACCTCTACAAAGTCCTCCACAATGTCATGAAAAGAGTCATATACATCTCTCGAAACTAGTCGGTGCATTATAGATTCCAAAGGGCATACGATTAAAAGCATATGTACCATAAGAACAAGTGAAAGTAGTATTCATTTAGTCCTCAAGTGAAATCACAAGTTGGTTATATCTTAAATATACATCTAAAAAGGAATAGTTCTCCTGACCTGCCAAATAATTAATCATTTGATCAATGAAAGGGATAGAATAGTGGTCCTTCCTTGTGGCATCATTCAACTTTCAGTAATCCATGCAAATTATCTACCCAGTAACAATCCTCATGGGAATCAACTCATTATTTTAATTCTTCACCATTGTCATACCTCTTTTCTTTGGAAAATGTTATACAGGACTTACCCATTTACTTTCAAACATAGTGTATATGATTTTGGCATCTAACAACTTGATCACTTCTTTTCTCATCACCTCTTGCATCAAAGAATTTATCTGATGCAGATGTTGTGCGCTTAACTTGTGGTGTTTATCCATACAAATTTTAGGCATACACAAAGCCATACTAATCTCATCAATATCACACATCTTCCACCTAATAGCTTTCTTTCTTCCCTTCAAAATATTCAATGATGCATTAACTTATGCTTCCAAAAACTTTGCAGAAAGTATCACTAGTAAAGTTTCATTTTCACCCAGATATGCATACTTTAGGTGAGTTGGAGGAGATTTAAGCTCTAACTCTAGTGATTTTATAATTGATGGTTTGGGTGGATGTCCCAAAACTTAATCTAACGATCCCGCTTTGACTCTCTGGATTCCTACAAGTTCCACATCAAGACAACTGGATAGCTATTTCGTTTTAGCATCCCCAAACATGTCATGGCCTATTAGTTCTCTTTCCAATGGATCTCTGGAACCAATATAAAGTGATTCAACAGCTAGGTCCACAATAGTAATAGCAGACAACTCCTCATAGACAACCGTCAGTTTCAAAAAGTGATAGACATCAAAGACGTCTACCTTTTCATGGTCTCTCAGGGTCAACTTCTCTAATGCTACATCAATAAATGACCGCCCTGTGAATAAGAAAGGTCGTCTCAAGATGAATGACACTTAAGTATCATGCTCAAAATTTAGGACCACAAAGTCCACCTGAAAAATAAACGACGTTACATGTACTAACACATCTTCCACTACCCTTTCTAACCTTGCAAAAAATGTCTGCAAACTGTAAGATGATGGTGGTTGGTTTTAGACTACGCAATCCATGTTTTTATATAAGGATGTTGGCATGACATTTATACTTTCTCCCTGATGTGAGGCCAAAATACATATTTTTAATCATTATTTACCTCACATTTATTATTTATATTTGTCTTTTTGTAGCAAGAAGTTTATGGATTGTACTAAATTGTGTATTTGATTTGTCGGACTGAATTGGTGTGAAGATGAAGAAATTTGGAAGTAAACGAATTAAATATGGAAGGTTAAAGAAGGAAATCAAGCATAGAGCTTAATGGATTAAATTGAATAAAATAATATATAATATATATTAGTGCATTGAAAGGAAGAATTTGAATTGGTGTAAAAGTCCTACCACATGTCACTAATGATAGAAGCATCATCTATGACCTACTAATTTGGGATGCATATACGGAATATGGTTCTTGATTATACACATTCATGAGAAACAATTTCAGATATTATGGATACTTGAAAAGGCATCAATGATATCATTGTGTTTTTGAAAAATCAAGTGAATTCAAAACCTTAAAATCCCCAATAATTTTCACAACTTAACTGCAAAAAGAGCAGCAACCACAAAAATCAAAAACAAAAAAACAACTTATCCATTTTAAAAATTGTAGTTTTTATTGCTTGCAATGTCTGGTTAAATCAGAGATAAGAATTTTTAGCATGTCAGCATTAAAAGGCATAAGTAATGGAGAGTTCTCAATTACACTGCCAAAAAGTTATTCAAGAGGTTGTTGATGGCAACACCAGGAAAATAGTAAGATTAGGGTTATTTTAATGGGTGGGGCTTTTTCTGGTGGGTATTTAATTTTTTAATTAGATAAATTAATTATTAGGATAGATATACGTTAAAAATGAATTTTATAATGAAGGTTATTATTTAGACGGTTAAAGATGAGGGCAAAATAGAGCCAAAAGGTTGACATGAAGGACATTTTGGGTCCGAAAGATAGAAAAAGAGTAATTTTGTACCAATTCATATAGTGAGGGTATTTAGGCCCTTTTCAGAACTTTAAATAACAAATAAAAAACATCCCGCAACATAACTTGACTTAAAATGAATTTACCAAAACACTCTCACCTTGGCCGAGCCCCTTGACAGGTTGCAGAGGGGACCTATGACCCATGACCAACAAACCGTAGGTGGGGTGACGCCCCGTCCTGTTGGTCCGTGGTTTGGGTCTTTAAATTCAAATTTAAGTCCTTGACCCACGGAGGCCATCCAAGGGGCGTGGATGGACCTATGGGGTGTAGGTCCCATCCAAGAGTCATTAGGTTTTTAGAAGCTTTTGGTTTTCTTGGAGTCTTGGAGGTAAGGCATTAGGATCCTCCTCAAGGACCCCTTAGTTGGAACGTGGGAAGTTTTACCTTCACGTCCAACCCCTAAACCCCTCAACCTCTGTAACATTTAAGAAAATGTACTTGTCTAATGAAGAGTCTATTAGGTTTTAAGAATATGTATTGGGGTACATAGGCATCCCAATGCCCAATATTGAGTAATATTGGGCATGTTAGAGAATATTGGCTTAAGGGTGTTAGCCAATTTCTATGTACTAACAAGTAACTTAAAATACACTTTGATGTTCAAATGCTCCAATCCAAGCTTGTTTAGGAATTGTACCTGCAATGAAGACCCAAAGCTAAAATTCTTAATTTCTTCGCCTACTCACATTAGGTACGATGCATCCAAGTGTCAAGCCTAGGTACCATAGCACATGATCATTTAAAATGATTATGTAGAATAAGCAGTGCCCAAGGACATAGTGAGGATCCTTGGGACAAGAAGTGAACTTTCCAAGTGCAGCTACAGAGTGCACGGTTAGGAAAGTGCACGGCAACACATGTGCAAGCACATGTTCAAGCACAGGTGCTACCGGCCGAGAGACCAAGCAACCAAGCCCAACCGATTCGGTTAGGGCGGTTAGGGGGCCGGCACGCGTTGGGTCAAGCCATGTGGGGCCAAGCTTCCTAACCAATCCTCGGCTCTAACTAACTTACCTAACTAGCTAACTAACCTAGGACTAACTAAAATGAACTAACTAGTGTGCCAAAATCCTAAGACCTAACCGGGTGACACTAGCCGAGTAGGTAACTAAAGAAATATCCTAGTACCTAACCTAGGATGGTGCAAAGGGGTTGGTTATGGTCCTAGTAACTTAGGGGTACTTTAGTAATTACCCTAGGTCACTTAATTAATTAAATTAGCAACTTAATTAATTAATTTAAATTCATGGTCAAACCCGAGACCCTGAGCAAATTTTCAGAATTTGGCTAAGTCAAATGCTCTCCTATTTTTAGTCAATTTAAGAGGGGCATTTTGGTAATTATCTAATTGATTTATTTAATTAAATTAATTAGCCTAAGTTTAATTAGTCAATATTCAGTTCCTAATACTTAGACTCACGTTTATCCAGTAGTCTCTCACGACCGAAAAACAGTGATCTAACGTAAGAAAAAAAATAGAAAAATACTCTCGGTTCTCTTTAGGCGATTTCAAGGCAATTCTTCAAGATTTTCGTGCAAAGTACAGGGTGATCTTCATATATTCAATTCTACAGTAACGTATGGGTTTTCTCTATTGGATTCGTTTCCCAGGAGGCTTTTCAAACATTTTGAATTTAAGCAAACCGAAACTAGGGTTGTTCCCAAAGAAATTGTCGAATGTTCATCTCCCTAGTTCTCCCTATTTCCGATCCTAGTAGTATGTATGATGCAAATCTCGAGAATGTTGTGGGTATGTGGTTCTAACAGATCATTATGTGTAGGTTTCTGTAATTTGATAATGTCGAATGAGACCTATAGGTTAGATCCATATGATTAGAGTACCATTTACATGAGATAAGCAATGTTGTAATACCCAATTGTGTTCGAGAAGATGAAATTGTTATAAGTCGTTTATGAAATTCAGTTTACTGTTGAAAGAATGAAGGTTTCGATTACTGTGTGTGTTTACAGTATATATGTTTGTAAGTGTTTGGAATGCAATATTTCCAAGAAGAAATAAGAATGAGAATCAAAGATACTTAATGAATCTTCAATGCCAAATCAACTTTATTGCTTGGCCAAACTAAGCACTAAATTGTTCTTATAATCTAATCAAGGGTTAAAAGTTGGCTTGCTTAAAATGATGAGATTACTATATTATATACATGAAGTTAATTGACTTGGCTAGTGATAATATCATGACAAGTGGTCAGTGAAAGTTTGGTTTATGCAAATAAATTGGCCAGCAATATTATTTCCAAAATATGTAATAGAATTGGCCAATGACTAAATCATACCAATCTTATATGGCCAATGTAAATTATGATGTTTCTTGTAAGGCCAAATACTTGTTAAGTATTGACTTGACAAGATGTAACTCAATGAACTCATAACCTAAGGTATGCCAATGATTGGGATAAGTCCCAACATACCCTATCTAAATGAACTTGTGAACATAGTAGCACATTGAATAAGTCCTTATAACTTTCATAAAGAATAGTACAAGACTACAAAATAACATTGAACAATATAAGGTGAGTAATGAAATAACTAAAAGCTTATGAGTTATGAAATTGACCTAGAATGGTGTGTTAAAAGTAGTGAGACAAGTCTCACTTGAACCTTAACAATTCTGTTAAAGATACTCACATAAGAGGGTGTTAGAAATTATGATACAAGTCTCACATGCACCTAAACAATTCTGTTAAAGATACTCACATAAGAGGGTGTTAGAAATCGTGAGACAAGTCTCATTCACACCATGATGATAATGTAAGATTAAGTTCACATTCGTCAAGTATAGAAAGGGATGACGAGTCATCCATTGAGCTAAGCATACCTCATACTAGAAGCAAGCTTCCATAATGTATGAGTCAACTCTAAAAGTTGTAAAGTATAAGAAATTGAGGTAAGCACCGACAGACTAGTAATGAGCTTGTGCAAGCACATGTAAGACTCATGAGATAAGACTACCACCAAGGTGGATATGGGTCTCCAAATTCCTTTAGTCTTTGAACTATGTCACCAGCATAGGTTACTAGCTAGTGGATCCACCTAAGAAAGCTAGGAAGAATACAATTTCACTTTGTTCGGTGAACCACCTCTTTTCAGTGTGGGGAAGACACTGGATTTCATGTTAGCTCACATGATCTATGTCGGTTAAATGCTAAAGATTTCTTTAAGAAAGTAAGAAAGAAAGAAAGAAAGAACTAGGAAGATGAGGGGTGTTCGGATAGGATGACCAAAGGGTGAGGTTAGACTAAGTAATGGTGTAAGTCATTCTTAGTCATTGCACAGAAAGATCCCAATGGAAATCCTAAAAGAATATCCTAAGTCAACTTAGCATGTTCAAAGTGAACATGAGATCAAAGAAGAAGAAATGTAAGTTCAAAGTGAACTAAGTAAGCAAAAGCGTAAGAATATCAAATCATTAGTGTTTGATAAGAATGAAGTTTTAAAAGTTATTGGTTTATGCCAATTAAGGAAGCAAAACATAATGACTCATCAATTGGAGTATGAATATATGTCCCAGCATCTTTATATTATGCAAATGATCAAAGAATGGGCATAGCCAATAAATATTGGCTTATAAAGACTTCATGCCCAATATAACAAGAATGGAAAAAATAACTTGTGAGTTGGGTACTCAAATCTTTTCCTTAGTCTTTTGGATTACTTAATTGATTCATTTTAGCAACGGGACTACAATGAATCATTGCACTCGTAAGTAAAACATAGGATCAAAGGAGTTCATTGAACTACACAACAAAAATAAGAAAAGGCTGAAAAATAAACTAAGTCTGGGAAAGGGAGCTCTCGGCCTAAGGGGAGCAAAAAATATTTTTTTTTGCTTGAGTTGTTCTAAAATTATGTTCATGATTCCAAGGTTTTATGTTCATATAGAAAATGAGTTATGTGCTTTAAATGCATGAAAATATGTCATATTCATAGCATGATTCATAAATAACGAATTAGGAAAGTGAAGTGACTTCACTTTCCAAATATGGCATGTTGCTATAGGAAGAGCTTTTCTTGATCATGGATAGTCCTTATGTGTTTATGTGCATACATGCATACTTAGTACAAGTGTGTACTAACCCATACACAATTACTATTTTTGTAGGTGCAGGTCCGTGAAGAAGATTGAAGATCAGTTGAAGCTGTTTTGACTAGTACCTCCAGACTTTGGTAGGTCCTCTTGAGTTTGAGGATGCCTACGCTTTATTTTCTAGCTTTAGTATATTAGACATAGCTACTGGATGTTGTCCCTAGCGTTTCCTTCCAAACATTTGTCCAATCTTTTGTATTAAGGCCGGTTTGGCAACTATTAATGGTATTATGAATTCTTCATTTCAATTGTTCAATCTGTAAATAGATAGTTGTTTATTTTGAGCCTTTAGTATATCACTCTTATGCAAGAATTATATGAAATCTAAGTACACTTCAGTAAAGTTAAAAAGTTTTAAATTTTCCGCTAAATTTAACTGTATGATTGTGATGAAAGCTAAGAAGAGGCTTGTCTGCGACCTCTGTGAGGTTAACGACGCCGGTCTCATCTAGGGTCTAGGACCCGGGTGTGACAAACTTGGTATCAGAGCATGAGGTTAAATTACCTAGGAACTAAGGCTCAAAACAACCACATTGCGTAGTTTCTAGCTTATGGTTGTGAAGTGCACCACAACCATGACTTAGAGACTTAGTGATGTTAAGAATCTTCCCTTCTTCTACTCTTTATCGTGCTGTGTAGAGTTTTCACATTTTATGTCATTCTAACATCTAACTTCCTTCTTGTGTGTGCGTGAAAAATGAACACAAGAAGAAACGCAGGAGAGTTGGAGAAGCAGCTGCTGGGGGAAACCAAGCTCCTCATCAAGCCCCAGCTGCTAGAGTGCAAGTGCCTGTCAACCCAGCTGCATTGACGGATGGAGAAGTGAGAGCATCACTGGTTCATATGGCCCAAGCCATCACTGCTCAGGCACAGGCTATCACAGCCCAGGCCACTAGAGAGGGTTCTCCCACGGAGAACCCACATGCTAGCACCATGTCTAGCAGACTGAGAGATTTCACTAGGATGAGTCCTCCAGTCTACTTTGGGTCCAGAATCAACGAGGATCCCCAGGAGTTTGTGGACAAGGTTCACAAGATTCTCTGTGCTATGGGTGTTCATGAAGAGAAGAAGGCTGAGTTGGCTGCATACCAGCTCAAGGATGTGGCTCAGGTATGGTACAAGATGTGGGTAGATGGCCGAGCACAAAGATAAGTCCCCATCACTTGGGACATTCTCAAGACTGCATTCCTAGAGAGGTTCTTTCCCAGAGAGCAGACAGAGGCTAAGGTTGAGGAGTTCATCAACCTATGTCAGGGAGGTATGTCTGTCAATGAATACTCCTTGAAGTTTGTTAAGCTTTCCAAATATGCTTCTTCCCTGGTGTCCAGTAGCAGGGATGAGATGAGCAGGTTTGTGACTGGTGTATCAGAGGATCTGGAGGAGGATTGTCGGGCAGACATGTTGCATGATAACATGGACCTTGCTAGGCTGATGCTACATGCACAGCAGGTGGAGGAGAGTCGTCGGAGGAAGAGAGGTCGAGAAGGCAAGAAGCCTAGGCCCGAGGATCAGGCTGGTTCTAGCACTAGTAGGAGTTCATTTGGAGTCCAGGACAGGCCCAAGCTCAAGAAGGGGCACCATCACTCAGGTAATCCTACTCCTTCCAGGAACACTAATGCCAAAGGGGGCAAGTCTGGCCCCAAGAAGGGCAATGATAGAAATGCCCAGCGTGATAGAAAGCCATGTGGTAAGTGTGGTCGTTTGCATGGAGGTGAGTGTATGGTAGGTTCTAATGCCTACTATGGGTGCTTCAAGAGTGGGCATATGATCAGGACTGCCCACATGTGAAGAATCAGGCCAACGCAGATACTCAGCCTCGGCCTAATCCTACTGCTGCAGCCGAGCCTCCCAAGAGGAACAGGTTCTATGCTTTGAAAGGTAGAGAGGAGCAGGAGAAGTCAGATGATGTGGTCACTGGTACCTTGCATGTCTTTTCTTTTCCTGTGTATGCATTGTTAGATCCAGGATCCACCTTGTCTTTTGTTACTCTTTTAGTAGCTAGTAAATTTGACTTGCTTCCTGAGATCTATCATGAAACTTTTCTAGTTAGTACTCCCATAGGAGACAACATTAGAGCTGAAAGAGTATATAAAGATTGTCCAAGAAATGTTCTTGATAGAGTTACCTATGCTGACCTAATAGAATTAACCATGCTTGACTTTGATATAATTTTGGGTATGGATTGGCTCAATAAATGCTATGTTACCTTAGACTGTCGAAACAGGGTAGTAAGGTTTCTGTTTCCTAATAAGTTAGAGCTGGAATGGCAAGGGCACAGTTCAAATCCAGCAGGCAAGTAGTTTACCATCTTTAAGCTAATAAGATATTATCTAAGGGGTATTTATACTACTTAGTCAGAGTCAATGACTTAGAATATGAAGTTCCTTCCATAGACTCTGTTTCCATAGTGAATGAGTTTCAAGATGTCTTTCCAGAGGATTTACTAGGAATCCCTCTTGAACGCAAAATTGACTTTGGTGTTGACTTAAATCCCAACACCAAAACAATTTCCATTCCTCCCTATAGAATGGCTCCAGCTGAACTCAAAGAGTTGAAGTTGCAGTTAAAAGATCTACTTGATAAGCGCTTCATCCAGCCGAGCATATCCCATGGGGTGCTCCAGTGTTGTTCGTTAAGAAAAAGGATGGAACCCTTAGAATGTGTATCGATTATCGGAAACTCAACAAAGTCAATATAAAGAAAAAATACCCTTTTCCCAGAATTGATAATCTATTTGATCAGCTCCAAGGTTCAAGTTTCTTTTCTAAAATAGATTTCCGATCAGGGTATCACCAGCTTAGAGTGAGAGAAGAGGACATTCCTAAGACTCCTTTATGTACTAGGTATGGTCATTACGAGTTTCTTGTCATGTCATTTGGTCTGACTAACGCACCAGCCGTGTTTATGGACCTTATGAATAGGGTCTTCCATGAATACCTTGATTCTTTTGTCAATAGTATTGATAGATGACATACTCATATACTATAAGACCAGAGAAGAGCATGAACAACATTTGAGAATGACATTGCAAGTACTCAGGGAACATCAGTTGTATGCAAAATTCAGCAAATATGAGTTTTGCCTGAGATCAGTGACCTTCCTTGGTCATGTTATATCCGACCAGGGTGTAGAGGTTGATCCAAAAAATATTGAGTCAGTAAAGAACTGGCCGAGACCCCTCACTCCTACAGACATCCAGAGTTTCTTGGGTTTGGCTAGTTACTATCGCAGGTTTGTTGAGGGCTTTTCCGCTATTGCTGCTCCATTGACAGCTTTAACAAAGAAAAAGGCAAAGTTTGAGTGGTCTGAAACTTATGAGAAGAGCTTCTAAGATCTCAAAGACCGACTCACTTCAGCCTCAGTTCTCACATTGCCGAGGAGTGGTGAAGGTTATGTGGTGTACTATGATGCTTCCCGAGTAGGTTTGGGATGTGTTCTTATGCAGGATGGCAAGGTGATTGCATATGCATCAAGACAGTTGAAAATCCACGAGAAGAATTATCCTACCCATGATCTTGAGTTAGCTGTTGTGGTATTTGCGTTAAAACTTTGAAGACATTACTTATATGGTGTACATGTTGACGTATTTACTGACCATAAAAGTCTTCAATATGTTTTTACACACAGAGAGAATTGAATCTTCGTCAGAGAAGATGGCTAGAGCTGCTCAAGGATTATGACATGAGTGTCCACTATCACCCAGGTAAGGCCAATGTAGTGGATAATGCTTTGAGCCGATTGAGCATGGGCAGTGTGTCTCATATTGATGATGAGAAAAAGGAGCTGGTTAAAGAGGTACACCAATTGGCTAGGTTAGGTGTACGGCTGGTAGATACACCAAGTGGGGGTGTTTAAGTTTATTCCAGTTCTGAATCCTCATTTGTTGTAGATGTAAAGCTAAGCAGCATCTCGACCCAGTACTCATGGAGTTGAAAGATTCAGTGTTGAGTAAGCTGAATGAATCATTCTCCCTAGGGAGGTCGGTGTGCTTACATACCAGGGCAGATTGTGTGTACCCAATATTGATAATCTGAGACCTAATATTATTGCAGAGGCTCATGGCTCCAGGTATTCCATTCATTCAGGTTCCACCAAGATGTATCATGATCTCAAGGAGATCTATTGGTAGGAAGGTATGAAGTGAGATATTTCTAAGTTTGTGGAGGAGTGCCCCAATTTCCAACAGGTTAAGGCCGAATACCTTAAGCCTGGAGGTCTTACCAAGAAGATTGAGATCCCAACATGGAAGTGGAAGCCTATTAATATGGACTTTGTGGTTGGTCTGCCCAGGACCAGGAAACTGTATGACTCTATTTGGGTCATTGTTGACAAGATGACTAAGTTTGCTCACTTCATTCCTGTCAAGTCTACTTACAGGGCCAAAGATTATGCCAAGCTGTATATTGATGAGATAGTGAGGTGGCATGGGATCCCTTTATCTATCATTTTGGATAGGTGAGCCTAGTTCACTTCTCATTTTTGGAGATCTTTCCAAAATAGCTTGGGCAGGTGAAGCTCAGTACTGCTTTTCATCCTCAGATGGATGGATAAGCAGAGCCTACCATTAAGACCCTTGAAGACATGCTGAGAGCATGTGTTATTGACTTCAAGGGGAGTTGGGATGATCACTTGCCACTGATTGAGTTCTCTTATAATAATAGCTACCATTCCAGTATTGGGATTGCACCTTTTGAAGAACTATATGGCAGAAGATGTAGGTCCCCAGTTGGGTCGTTTGAGGTAGGAGAGTCTTCCATCCTTGGCCCTGAGATCATACATAAGGCTATGGAAAAGGTGAGAATGATCAGGGATAGATTGGATACTGCTTAGAGTCGTCAAAAATCATATGCTGATAACAGGAACAGGGCTCTTGAATTCGAGGTAGGTGATCAAGTCTACCTAAATATATCACCCATGAAAGGGGTGATGAGGTTTGGTCAGAAAGGGAAGTTGAGTCCGAGGCATATAGGTCCTTATAAGGTCTTACAGCGAGTAGGGAATGTTCCCTATGAACTGAAGTTACCAAATGACTTGGCTCTGTTCATCCAGTGTTTCATGTTTCGATGCTTAAAAAGTGTATAGGTGATCCAGCATCCATCCTTCATGTTGAGGGGTTAGGAGTCGATCAGAACCTTTCTTATGAAGAGGTTCCAGTTGAAATTTTAGATCGCCAAGTGAAGCAGCAGAGGAACAAGAAGGTTGCCACCATAAACGTGTTATGAAGGAACCACCTTGTTGAGGGAGCTACATGGGAGGCCGAGGCCGACATGAGATCCCGTTACCCTCACTTGTTCACTTCTTTAGGTTAGATATACTCTTCCTAAGTCTGATTTTGTTTATGAAACTCTGAATTTTAGTGCATTAGTCGGTTTTGGTGTTTTAATTCCTTGACTGGGTGTGTTATACTTGCACTATATGAGTTAATATGATTTCATGCTTGCATTCATGTAGCTGTTTTTGTATAGCGTTGACATGATTTTTGTGTCGCATGAGTTGTGATGTGCATTGAGTTAAAGTGAGATTGAGAAGGAAGTTCCTCAATCTCAGATATGAAACTTCAGATAAGCTTTGAGTAATGTGCATCATCCAGAGTAATTTGTGAATCAGATATTCACAAAAAGTAAAGTTTCAAGTATGTTGATGTGTTTTTCGAAAATACCCTCTTTGATTCAAAATGATATGTAGTGTCATTCGGGGATGAATGTTCCTAAGGGGGGGATAATGTAACATTCCAAAAAAATGTATTTGTCTAGTGAAGAGTCTATTAAGTTTTAAGAATATTTATTGGGGTACATAGGCATCCCAGTGCTCAATATTGAGTAATATTCGGCATGTTAGAGAATATTGGCTTAAGGGTGTTAGACAATTTCTATGTACTAACAAGTAACTTAAAATACACTTTGATGTTCAAATACTCCAATCCAAGCTTGTTTAGGAATTGTATCTGCAATGAAGACCCTAAGCTAAAATTCTTAATTTCTTCGCTTACTCACATTAGGTACGAGGCATCCAAGTGTCAAGCCTAAGTACCATAGCACATGATCATTTAAAATGATCATGTAGATTAAGCAGTGCCCAAGTACATAGTGAGGATCCTTGGGACAAGAAGTGAACTTTCCAAGTGCAACTACAGAGTGAATGGTTAGGAAAGTGCATGGCAACACATATGCAAGCACATGTGCTACCGGCCGAGAGACCAAACGACCAAGCCCAACCGATTCGGTTAGGGCGGTTAGGGGGCCAGCACGCGTCGGGTCAAGCCACGTGGGTTCGAGCTTCCTAATCAATCCTAGTCTCTAACTAACTTACCTAACTAGATAAATAACCTTGTACTAACTAAAATAAACTAACTGTTGTGCCAGAAATCCTAAGACCTAACCGGGTGACACTAGCCGAGTAGCTAACTAAAGAAACATCTTACTACATAACCTAGGATGGTCCAAAATAGTTGGTTATGGTCCTAGTGACTTAGGGGTACTTTAGTAATTACCCTAGGTCACTTAATTTATTAAATTAGCAACTTAATTAATTAATTTAAATTCATGGTTAAACCCAAGACCCTTAGCAAATTTTCAAAATTTGGCTAAGTCAAATGCTCTCCTATTTTTAGTCAATTTAGGAGGGGCATTTGGTAATTAGTTAATTGATTTATTTAATTAAGTTAATTAGCCTAAGTTAAATTAATCAATATTCAGTTCCTAATACTTAGACTCACGTTTATCCAGTAGTCTCTCACGATCAAAAAATAGTGAACTAACGTAAGAAAAAAAATAGAAAAATACTCTCGGTTCTCTTTAGGCGATTTCAAGGCAATTCTTCAAGATTTTCGTGCAAAGTACAGGGTGATCTTCATAAATTCAATTCTACAGTAAGGTATGGGTTTTCTCTCTTGGATTCCTTTCCCCAGTAGGCTTTTCAAACATTTTCTATTCAAGAAAACCGAAACTAGGGTTGTTCCCAATGAAATTGTCAAATGTTCATCTCCCTAGTTCTCCCTATTTTGGATCCTAGTAGTATGTATAATGAAAATCTCGAGCATGTTGTTGGTATGTGGTGCTAACTGATCATTATGTGTAGGTTTCTGTGATTTGATAATGTCGAATGAGACCTATAGGTTAGATCCGTATAATTAGAGTATTATTTACATGAGATAAGCAATGTTGTAATACCTAATTGTGTTCGAGAAGATGAAATTTTTATAAGTCGTTTATGAAATTCAGTTTACTGTTGAAAGGAATGAAGGTTTTGATTACTGTGTGTGTTTACAGTAGATATATTTGTAAGTGATTGGAATGCAATATTTCCAAGATGAAATAAGAATGAGAATCAAAGCTAGTTAATGAATCTTCAATGCCAAATCAACTTTATAGCTTCGACAAACTAAGCACTGAGTTGTTCTTATAAGCTAATCAAAGGTTAAAAGTTGGCTTGCTTAAAATAATGAGATTACTATAGTATATACATGAAGTTAATTGACTTGGTTAGTGATAATATCATGACAAGTGGTTAGTGAAAGTTTCGTTTATGCAAATAAATTGGCCAGCAATATTATTTCCAAAATATGTAATAGAATTGGCCAATGACTAAATCATACCAATCTTATATGGCCAATGTAAATTATGATGTTTGTTGTAAGGCCAAATACATGTTAAATATAGACTTGACAAAATGTAACACAATGAACTCATAACCTAGGGTATGCCAATGATTGGGACAAGTCCCAATATACCCTATCTAAATGAACTTATGAACATAGTACCACATTGAATAAGTCCTTATAACTTTCATAAATAATGGTACAAGACTTCCAAATAACATTGAACAAGATAAGGTGAGTAATGAAATAACTAAAAGCTTATGAGTTATGAAATTGACCTAGAATGGGGTGTTAAAAGAAGTAAGACAAGTCTTACTTGCACCTAAATAATTCTGTTAAAGATACTCATATAAGAGGGTGTTAGAAATCATGAGACAAGTCTCACTTGCACCTAAACAATTCTGTTAAAGATACTCACATAAGAGGGTGTTAGAAATCATGAGACAAGTCTCATTCACACCATGATGATAATGTAAGATTTAAGTTCACATTCGTCAAGTATAGAAAGGGATGACAAGTCATCAATTGAGCTAAGCATACCTCATACTAGAAGCAAGCTTCCATAATGTATGAGTCAACTCTAAAAGTTGTAAAGTATAAGAAATTGAGCTAAGCACCGATAGACTAGTAATGAGCTTCTGCAAGCACATGTAAGCCTCATGATATAACACTACCACCAAGGTGGATAAGGGTCTCCAAATTCCTATAGACTTTGAACTATGTCGCCAGTATAGGTTACTAGCTAGTGGATCCACCTAAGAAAGCTAGGAAGTATTCGGTTTCACTTTGCCCGGTGAACCACCTCTTTTCAGTGTGGGGAAGACACTGGATTTCATGTTAGCTCACATGATCTATGTCGGTTAAATGCTAAAGATTTCATTAAGAAAGTAAGAAACAAAGAAAGAAAGAACTAGGAAGATGAGGGGTGTTCGGATAGGATGACCAAAGGGTGAGGTTAGACTAAGTAATGATGTAAGTCATTCTTAGTCATTGCACAGAAAAATCCCAATGGAAATCTTAAAAGAATATCCTAAGTCAACTTAGCATGTTCAAAGTGAACATGAGATCAAAGAAGAAGAAATGTAAGTTCAAAGTGAACTAAGTAAGCAAAAGCATAAGAATATCAAATCATCAGTGTTTGATTAGAATGAAGTTTTAACAGTTATTGGTTTATGCCAATAAAGGGAGCAAAACATAATGACTCATCAATTAGAGTATGAATATATGCCCCAGCATCTTTATATTATTCAGATGATCAAATAATGGGCATAGCCAATAAAGATTGGCTTATAAAGACTTCATGCCCAATATAACAAGAATGGAAAAAATAACTTGTGGTTGGGTACTCAAATCATTTCCTTAGTCTTTTGGATCACTTATTTGATTCATTGTAGCAATGGGACTAAAATGAATCATTGCACTCGTAAGTAAAACATAGGATCAAAGGAGATCATTTAACTACACAACAAAAAGAAGAAAAGACTGAAAAATAAACTAAGTCTAGGAGAGGGAGCTCTCGGCCTAAGGGGAGCAAAAATATTAAATTCTGCTTGAGTTGTTCTAAAATTATGTTCATGATTCGAAGGTCTTATGTTCATATAAAAAATGAGTTGTGTGCTTTAAATACATGAAAATATGTCATATTTATAGCATGATTCATAAATAACAAATTAGGAAAGGAAGTGACTTCACTTTCCAAATATGGAATGTTACTATAGGAAGAGCTTTCCTTGATCATGCATAGTCCTTATGTGTTTATGTGCATACACCCATACTTAGTACAAGTGTGTACTAACCCATATACAATTACTATTTTAATAGGTGCAGGTCCTTGAAGAAAATTGAAGATCAGTTGAAGCTGTTTGGACTAGTACCTCCAGACTTTGGTATGTCCTCTTGAGTTTGAGGATGCCTACGCTTTATTTTATAGCTTTAGTAGATTAGACATAGCTATTGGATGTTGTCCCTAGCGTTTTCTTCCAAACATTTGTTCAAGCTTTTGTATTAAGGCCGGTTTGACAACTATTAATGATATTATAAATTCTTCATTTCAATTGTTCAATCTGTAAATATATTGTTGTTTATTTTGAGCCGTTAGTATATCACTCTTGTGCAAGAATTATATGAAGTCTAAGTACACTTCAGTAAAGTTAAAAAGCTTTAATTTTTTTGCTAAATTTAATTGTATGATTGTGATGACAGCTAAGAAGAGGCTTGTCTGCGACCTCTGAGAGGTTAACGACGCCGGTCTCATCTAGGGTCTAGGACCCGGGTGTGACAACCTCAGCTTGGGATATCAATTAAAAACTCAAAACCTCTGGTAAAACTCAAAACAAGACTTGTTAGACTCTAGTTTCACTGACTAGTTTTACGGGTTGTTACATTATCTCCCCCTTAGGAACATTCGTCGTCGAACAACACATAAAACACATTTAGGGAAATAACGACTCAAGAGTAGCAGTCCATCATCCATGCAACATCATATATATAATGCACAAAATTAGGAGGAAACAGCAACTCCATATCAATTATGCTCAATGCACACAACAAAGTAGGAACTACATCTACATGCTCATTATGCATGAAACTGATACTTCATTTGCTTTTTATACAAACTCGTGATCAATGACACTAGCCTAAAGTCCGAGTGTCTAAGAAGAAGTTAGTTTAGTTACCCAACTAAGGGTTGGGGTCGTGTCCCATGGTAGTGGTAGTGAAAGTAGTAGCTACTTCGAATGTCGTTCTAAATAGTGATAGTTTATGACATTTTTGAGTCTTAAAACAAAAAAAATTTAATTTGTGAAACCGAAGTGTAAAATATCAAAAAGGGGTTTTGTTAATAGTATTAAAATGCAATAAAATAAAGGGAAAATCAAGTATGGGGAAGAGTTATTGTGGTGTGATCACTATATGTGAAGATAAAAGTGATGAGTACATGCTTTCGGTAGCTAATTTTGCAAGACAACGGTGACTAGGCTAATCTTTAGGTGAAAGCAAGTTCCCTCTCAGGCAACTTACCCCATATCAAATGGGTTCCTCTCTAAACTATCCAGCCTACGCCGTATCAACACTCGCTCTTTCGACGGGAGTGCTTGGATATAGGATTAAGGCTCACCCTCTCGGGCTGCACCTCATGCGACCAACTCCATAGGATATCAGTATAGTGAGCTTAGTTTCATCACCTCTCTCTCGAGCAAGACAAAAACACATGGGTGATTTTGAATTTGCAACTACGATTCCATTAGATTAAACCACAACCACTAGGTGAAATCACCATTAACATGCAATCTAAGCTACAAACAAGCAAGACCCAACAAATAAATAAACCCATAATTGCTAAATCACACCCTAAGAATGGGGTTTTTAGCCAGACATCAAGCAATAATAAAAAATACCTAAAATGATTAAGAAATCAAGTGGGTATAAGAGTTTAAACCTTAAAAGTAGCAAAAAAAAGCTAAATGGAAAATATCCACTTCCAAACTTTGAAGAAAAACTTCATTCTTCAAACTTCCACAAAACCCTCTCCAAACTTGAGAGAAAACTTAAGAATAAAATTTCTAAAAAAAATATCAAGTGTAGAATGTTTCACTCCCTAATTTTCTATATCTAAATAATAAAAGAGTTTTGTATTTATGGACTTCAAAGTTGTGTTGGCAAATCTTTTCAGCACACTAAGTCGTGATTCGCTAAGTGATTTGGTGAATCTCCCTTTCTACAGTTCGTTTCCGCTTGCACGATGGTTTACTTATTTATGTGTTCTGGATCGATGAGCGGTAATCTTCTGCATCACAAAATTGATCGGCGATGCACCGACTGCTCCTTTTCGTCGCTTTTTGATCCACTTTCTTCAGGGCTCACTTTCTATAATAGAAGGTGGAATGTTGCTACACATCGGATCTCCAAGTGTGCTTGGCGATGCACACCTTTGCATCTTCAGCTCTTTTACTCCATTTTGCTTTTGTTTTGCGCCGAAGTGTCTAGTTCCTACCAAATACTCAAATACCTAAAACTTAGGAGTTTTTATTACACATCGAGATAAAATACACAATCTAGGATATTATGTACATTAAAATAAGGCCCTATATGGGTCCAATTCGAGGACTCATCAACACCCCAAACTTAAACTTTTGCTTGTCCTCAAGTAAAACTCAAGTTCAGTCGTTCAAGTTGGATGTATCAAATAGTGCTACACAAGACTCAATCATGATTATACAGAACAAGGATCAAACAACTCATGCATAGATCAATTGTATACTCAAGGATTCAATTTTTGATACACCATTACCAAAGATTCTCGAGCTCACAATATTCGCTACTAAAGCAAGTTCAAGCTCAACAAAAGCATCTACATGCCCTTAATGTCACGACCCAAGAGTATACCCTAGAAAAAATTGTATCCTCAAGTCGTGGCACGACGTATTCAACCTCTCGAAGGTCTTATACAAGCCCTTAGACATAAATAATCGCATATAGACATTAACTGACCTAGACATTAATCGCAGAATTAAAACTTTTCACGATAAGTTCAAATCTCTTTTGTAGAAAACATAGGAAATGCTAAGTGTTCTTGTAGCCATCTTAGACACATATATAATCTCGGGTCACAGCCCATACATCAATGAAATGGAAAATACTAAATTCTATTACAATGTCTTTTGAAAAGAAAATCTAAACATATCCATGTCCTCGAATCATGTAAGGGCATACCAAGACTTGTTTAGGAGAATGTTATTCCCAAGCTTT
The DNA here is from genome assembly GCA_016801875.1 of Solanum sitiens. Lineage (NCBI taxonomy): Eukaryota > Viridiplantae > Streptophyta > Magnoliopsida > Solanales > Solanaceae > Solanum > Solanum sitiens. Next base: position 2,688,074 of record JABWTJ010000080.1, read on the forward strand.
CAAGAGACTTCTCTGAATTTCGACCTACACCTTTAGAGATCAAACAATATATAAATTAGTACATTGAATGCACTAAGTATAGTGACATGCAATAAAACCATGCTAAAACGGACATTTATATAAAACATTTTTTTCATGTTGTTTTTAGGAAGACTTCATAAAACAATAATAAGAACTACTTTGAACACAAACTTCACATATAAGACATTTTCAAAGTAATCCACAATATAGCATTAACATCATTTCAAAACATATGAGCATATAACCCTCCTACCAAAGGTTATCCTAAGACTTACTTAAGTAAGACAAGAAGAGACCGCCCATACACCCTCTTCAAGCACACCTAATAATCCTTAAAACTATCTAAGATAATATTATTCCTTTTTGATCCCATAGAATATCTACTCAAGGTTACTCTAACACTCACTTGAGTGAGACATGAAAAGACCACCCATACAACCTCTTCAAGCCTACCTAAGACATCCCCAAAGCTACCCTAGATATGGATCCTTTTACACAACCTATATTAACTGAAGTCATAATCATTCATTAAGTAAATTAGGATTCAATTAAGCATTTAGAGGACTTCACATAATGGTCTTGGAGAAGACCTAGGGATACCTCATCCTAGCATCTTCATAGCCTACTCGTGCCATGTCTAGATAGCGTCCCATTCCACTACCTAAACGTTTTAGAACTTCTCCAAGATGAGAATAGACATTAACCGACCTAGACCATACTAGCTAGACATGGAATCTGGAGTCTACCCTGCTCCGATGGAGGGTGTTTTACTTTCTAAGGGTATACTATGACATATCCCATGTAGGCACATGGTTAAGGAATATCAATAATTTGTTTGTACTCTAGTCTCAACTTAAGTATAGTCACTCCCCAAGTATACTCACACGGTGCTAGCCTTAGTTCTCATAGAGTAAGCTCAATACAATAAAGCATATGAAAGGCAACACTTCATAGTCTTACCTAACAATATCACCTTTACCAAAGATGTGTCCTCTAGGGCTGCCACTCAATGGTTAAAAGGATAGCTCAATGACTTTCTTAGAAATGGTTTCATGCCATTCCAACCAACCTATCCCTAATTCCATCATTCACACTAGAAGGATACTATTACGTATTTTAACTTCAAGGTTATCATAACCTTCTTTACTTGTTCAAGGTCATTTACTAGTCATACTCAAAAGGGTACCATCTTAGGTCTACCGATTCTAGACTTTCATTCAACATTCACTCATACACATACAGGACAAAGGTGCTTAAGCCTACTAAGTCAAGATGTCCATATTCACATACTTAGCATGTATCAAGTAGAGGAACATAGTCTACCAATCAAGGCACACACATCATCATATCCCATATTACATATTCCATAACATTCTAATATCATGTAGGAACAACTTGTCACGACTGGAATCTAGACGCCAGACGAGACCGGCGTCGTTGACCTCTCAGAGGTCGCAGACAAGCCTACTTACGTCATTCTTACTTTACATAGGTTAATTTTTAGCGGAAAAATTGAAACTTTTTGCTTCTAAACATTGCTTACTAAACATTTCTAATATATTCGTAATTTGTTCAACATCAACCATCTAGTCATTAAGAGATAATAAAATGAAAGGAATAGTTCAATAAACATAAGTGTATAATTGCCAAAATGGCACGAATACATAGTCTGAATAAAATAAGAAAGAAACGATCGTGGAACATGCTCCACTAGCTCAACTCCTAAACTAAGCTAGAACATAAACAGTAGCATCCTCGAAAGCATGAGGACCTACCAAAACCGGATGAATGCTGGACGTCCGGATAACTGCAGCGATGATCCTGTAGCTCTATCGTCCACCTGTGCCTGCACCTAAAATAGTAGAGTTTGTATGGGGTTAGTACACACTTGTACTAAGTATGGGTATATGCAAGCACACACCAAGGACATGCATGAGAAAGAATAGCTCTTTCCTAACAACATGATTTTTGGAAGTCAAGTCAGTGGACTTGCCAAATTGAGATTTGGAAAGTTTCCTAATTTGGATTAGGAAAGTAAATGATCTTTCCAAATTTGGATTAGGAAAGTCAGTGAGCTTTCCATATTTGGAATAGGAAAGTTATGCCATGAGAATAACATACATCATCATACTTTTCACATTTTCACACAGCACATAACATTTACACATAGCACATATCATATAGCATACAGTACATTTTGCATGTAGCACATAACTTTGTCATATCATTCATTCATATGCCATGAGACCTTGGAATCATGGACTTGACATTAAGACATCCCAGAAATGAGGGCTCAACATATGGGACCTCAACTAGGGAGTCTTCATTAGCAAACACAGAGTCTGCTTCATTCATTCATACGTACTTCTTTTCATTTCATTCATAGTCCAGTGTAACCACCGGTTATACCTAGGATGTAGTTTAAGACTTTCATTAGGTTCATTGTGCAATGACCAAGAATGACTTAGTGGCATTACATGAATCTAACTCACCTTTTGATTATCCTATCCTAACACCTTTGGTATTCATTCATTTCATTATGTGCATCATTTGAGGCTGGCCTCATTCATTCATTGAGAACTTTAACTTTAACCGACATAGATCATGTGAGCATCATGAAATCCAGTGTCTCCCCCACACCGAAAAGAGGTGGAATCACTGGCCAAAGTGATCCAATAACATGCTAGCGTACATGGGAATTTAACCCCGCCAGATCCCTATATTGGCAGTATAGGTTCGAAGACTAGGAGATATAAGGAGATCCATACCCGTCAAGCCGGACGGTCTCATCTAATGAGAGTTACGTGAACCTCCGCCCTTCCCGAAAGAAGGCATCACCGCTCATATCTAGTCTATCGGTGCTCAGTATAAAGTTCCATTTCATTCAACTCATACTTTATGGAAGCTGGCTTCTAGTATGAGGACATCATAGCTCATTAGATGATTTCTCATCTCATCATTAGTATTAAGTGTGTTAATCTCAATACCTTTATTAGAGTGTTCATAGAGAATGGTCTCTTCATTATGTTACACTCTCATAGGTGAGTACGTTTCGGTAACATTTACTTAGGCTCATTTGAGATTGCTCTCATCATTAGCATTAGCCTCATATCATGTTGTCACCACATTCATTGTCATTAGCACATTTACTCTTCATATTTACTCACCTCATTTTACATGAATGTTCATTTCATCATATGCCAATATACTTGGTCATTGGTGTGTTTGTTACCCTTACTTAACCCTTCTAGGGTTTCATCATTTCATTGTTCATTTCATCATTCAGTACATACATCTTAGGTTCACTTACTTTTAAACGTATGCTAGACTTATGAGTTTATACACACAAGCCATGAGGCTTCATTCATAATTCGTTAAGTGTGTCATACATTCCTAAGATTATGTAGTACAAGACTTATGTATCTTGTATTTATGCCAAGATCTTGAATTTGATCTAAGTAGGTGGCATTATTCTTGGACGTTTTGTTCACGTATGACTTATGTATCAATACGGAAGTTTGGGCAAGGAAACCCAAGTCTTGAATCAATTTGATATCATTTACATTATTAATTGATTTTATTCTAATTTTCATAACATTTTAACTCTAAGTCAAATCACAATATTTACATTGAAGGATTACTTTTCTATTAAAAATTTTTCTTGCATTGGCCGATGGGTTGTGGGTTCGAGTCCCCACAACCCCATTTTCATTTTTCATTTACATAATATTCTCCTATTTTTTCTTAATCCAAGAGGTTGTGGGATCAAACCCCCACAGCCTCTTTTATTTTTCTTTTAATTTCGCCCAAGTAAGGAGGTTGTGGGTTCGAACCCCCACAGCCTCCTTCTTTATAATTTATTTTCGCCTAAGGGCTTTGAGGTGGTGGGTTCGAACCCCCACATCCCCATAATTATATTCTCAATATTTTTTCTAAGTTAAGAACATGGACAGTGAGGTCGCGGGATCGAACCCCCACGGTCTCACTTGTTTTATCATTAAATTTCACGGGCAGTAGCTAAGGGGTTCGAATCCCCTTAGCCCTAACACTTTTTTTTTTATTTTCCTTTCTACTCTTCATGAATTCTGACCGAGGGGTGGTGGGTTCGAATCCCACTCCCCTCATTAATTTTTCCCTTATTCATGCCCTTGTTCAGACCCAGGATCGAACCCCCCAGCCCTCACCCTTTTCCGTGTCTATTTCGCCCAAGGATGAGGTCACGGGTTCAATTCCTAGTGGCCTCATTCTTTTATTTTGTATTAAATTTCCAGATTCATATGCATTTTTATTTAGCCTAAATTAACTTGTACAATGCTGGAAATTTTGGTCACTTTCTAACTCATAACATTAATGCATTTCTTAGCACAAAGTTACATTCATGGATTCCGTTTTGACGTAATTTCAAGTGCATCATTCATAGAATCAATTGACTATGCGATTCTCATTCAAATCAGCCTCATTTCCTTTTTATGAACATCACAATCTTCATGACTTTATGTACGTAAAATTAACAACCACACAACATTCACAACTAAGGCAACAAGGCCGAAACTATTGTCATGTTCACACACACTTTTACACAATTCCGAAACACATACATGGATTGTCATTTTTTTTCATAAATTAACGTGCATACAACACATTCATATCCAGCCCAACATCACATAATCCTAAGTCTACCAGCATTCATACCAACCTACGAATTCGTTGGGAGCTAATGACAGGGACATGCAACGGGGAAAACAACCTTAGTTTTGAGCCGAATATTCTGAGTCCTAGGGGTCTCTTGGGAAAGGGACCAAGAGTAAGAAGACCCATACCTTTGTTTTCTTGTTAAATATCCAGAATGCTGCCCAAGAACTTCTCCACAAATCAGTCCACACACCCAAAGTCACACCTTACTCGACTAGTGTAGTACGTTTTGCTTAACGTTACCGAATTGCTTTCTCTTTTGTGTTTCTAGCTTTCAAGTTCTTGATGAACTTTTGCATTTACTTGGTTCTTCTTTTCTGATTGTTTTATCACGTTTTGCATCCAGAAAAAGAGAGTGAAAGAGAGAGAGATTAACGTGAAAAGAGAGTGGGGGATGGGAGATAGTGGTCTAGTAGAAGTAGGACTAGTTGGTAGGACTTAGTCAACTTAAATAATTAATTAAAATTAATAAAAATCTGATTTCTTTTTTTTTTCTAAATCAGTTAATATTAATTATTTATTAAAAATTAAGTTAACAAATTAAAATAAAAGCAAGTCAAATCTTGCTTCTAGTGGGGCTCGAACCCGAGTGACCCCATTTGCGAAAAATGGGTCAATTCGGGTTGCCCCACCCGAATTACCTTAAATAAATAAATTAATTTATTAATTAATTTGTTCCTCAGGGTAAATACAATATTACCCTTGGCTTGGAAAAGACCATTTTACCCTTGGACCCTCAAAACTTAAGATTTCTTCTTTTGAGTCCGGTAAAAACTCTTTCGATTAAATCTTCGTTTTCGCGTGCCTCACATGGTTGGTTCCAACCTTTCCAAGCTCAATTAACTCCCCAAGCTAGTTGGCTTGGTCGTAGTAAGGGTTCTGAGGTCTGGTTCTACGCGTATCAATACGTGTGGACCTTGGTCTAATCACAAGAATTCTTGAAAAACATAAGTCTTGATCCTATTCATTTTTAGGGTTGTTACACAACTAAGTCAACCTAGCAAGATATACTAGCAACACAACTAGAGACATCACCCTAGTCTATCATGATCAAATAGAGCCAATTAGGAGGAATAAACTTTAACCTAACATATGCACATATACCACATAATCCTTCAAAATGTCTCCTACCCAAACTATAACTTGATAACATCATAATTCATGTAATCATAGTAAAAACAATGCCGACAAGACCATGATCATAACAATTATAACACATAAACACCACCACCATAAGTCGACCATACCAATCAACACATTTCAATAACAATTATACACAATATAGAGAGATATGGTCATCTTACCACCATGCCATCGTCAACACCACCAATCCTTAGTCATTCCAATATGTTCACATCACAAAGGCTCTTGCCAAGAGTCATATACACAATACCAAACCAACAATTTACCAAAACAATGATCCAACAATGTACAATATGAATTTCATCAAATTAAGGCAGCCTATATATAATTCTATCATAATTCATACATAATTCAATAGCCTAATACAATATACAGAAGAATTCAATACAATTAGGCAACGATAAAATCACCCACATTAGAGTAAAAAATAGGATTTTGTGTATTGCATGGGTTCATAGAGAGTTTGATCTAAAAACATTCAATAAACATCAATTAGATCATAAATCATTGTTTCAAATCATTTTATGCAATTTGAAATTGACTCCTTGAAAAGAAGAAGATTAAAGGATGAAGAACCATACCTTAATTAAAGAAAATCCCATGCAATTTGGAGAAGAAAACACTTGAAAATTCACCTTTGAGCTTGAGCTTGAGTTTGGCCTCCAATGGAGGGTTGAGAGAATTTTGAAGAGAAGAGGCTTTTGGATTTTTGATTTCTTATTGGGTATTGGGTTTTCGCCTTGGGAAAAGGGTTAAATAAGACATAAAAATTTTTATAACTGACTCCCAAAGTACTAAAAATAATCCCACATTAATTGGACCTTTTTAAACAAGGCCAACTTTGCTTAAATTTTTGGAAATATCGTCGGGAAACAAGTCCGCGATGCGGAGCTTCTCCCACAAGATTTTTGAAAATAAATTTTGAGAAAGTAGAGGCCGCGTTGTGGCTCGTTATACGTACCAAAGTTTGGTCCTTGCTGAAACAAGTTCGCGACGCGGACTGGTTCCATCCATGTACATTTGGTTGCTGCCTTGGGCAGCTAGTTGGCCTAAGGTTGGATCCTCCTCAAGGACCCTAGTGCGGTCCTTGGGGAGTCGTAACTGGACATTTTGAACCTAAATAGGTTCATTTAGATGTTCGGGTACTTTCCTATGAATTTAGACTCCAAAAAACACATAAAACATGCAAATGCACACTAAAACACACAACCACGTCTCAAGGCTAACTTTTGAACGTCTTGGATGTTTCACTTCCAAACTCTTCCAAAATGAACACTGTCACGACAGGAATCTAGACCCCAGACGAGACCGGCATCGTTGACCTCTCAGAGGTCGCAGACAAGCCTACATACGTCATTGTTACTTCATCTAGGTTAATTTTAGCGGAAAATTTGACTTTTTGTTACTTAACATTCATATAAGACATTCTACTTAAACTCATAAACGTTCACAATCAATCATCTAATATTAAGATTATCAAATGAAAGAAATAGTTCATCATTAAACGTATCCTTGCCAAAATGGCACCAATACAAAGTCTAAAATGAAATGGGAAATGAAACACTAGTGGGACATGCCCCACTAGCTAAAGCCTACATCTAAGCTAGATAATAATAGTAGACATCCTCGAAAGCATGAGGGCCTACAAAATCCAGATGAAAGCTCCACGTCCGAATAACAGTAGACATCATTTGAGGCTGGCCTCATTCTTTCTTTGGGAACTTTAATCTTAACCGACATAGATCATGTGAGCATCATTAAATCCAGTGTGTAATCCCCACACGAAAAGAGGTGGAATCACCGGCCAAAGTGAACCAAAACATGCTAGCGTATATAGGGAGTCAAACCCTGCTAGATCCCTATATTGGCAGTATAGGTTCAAAGACTAGGAGATATAAGGAGAACCATACCCGGCATACCGGACAGTCTCATCTCATGAGAGTTACGTGAACCTCCGCCCTTCCCGAAGGAAGGCATCACCGCTCATAGCTAGCCTTCGGTGCTCACTATAAAGTTCCATTACATTCAACTCATACATCATGGAAGCTGGCTTCTAGCATGAGGACATCATAGCTCATTAGATGATTTCTCATCTCATCATTAGTATTAAGTATACATTAACTTCAATACTTTCATTAGAGTGTTCATAGAGACTGGTCTCTTCATTAGCTTCACTCTCATAGGTGAGTACGTTTTGGTAACATTTACTTAGGCTCATTTGAGATTGCTCTCATCTTTCACATTAGCATCTTATCATATTTTCACCTCATTCATTAACTTTAACACATTTGCTTTTCATAATTACTCACCCCTTCACGTGAATATTCATTTCATCATATGCCAATGCACTTGGCCATTTAGTGTGTTTCACACTCTTACTTAACCCTTCTAGGGTTACATCATTTCATCACATACATCTTAGGCTCACTTACTTTTAAACGTATGCTAGACTTATGAGTCCACACATACAAGCCATGAGGCTTTATTCATAGTTTGCCTAAGTGATTCATGTTTACCCAAGATTATGTGGTACAAGACTTATACATCTTGTAGATATGCCAAGATATTGATTTCGATCTTTAGAGGCAGTATTCATTAAATATTTACTTACGTATGACTTATGTGTCAATATGGAATTGGGCAAGGGAACCCGATTTCGAATCCCTTGGACAACACTTAATCTTATTTTAAACCTGATAATTGCATTTTTTCAGATTTGGGGGACCCTAGTTCGATCCCCATCAACCCCATAATATTTTCTTTCTTTTTCTCCTCTCCTTTTTCGTTTAAGTCAAGGAGGTTGTGGGTTCAATCCCCCACAAGCTCATTATGTTTCTTTTAATTTATATCTTAACTTTCTCACCTATCCAAGAGGTTGTGGGTTCAATCCCCACTTTCCACATTTATTTTCTCCTTTACTTTTCTCCTAACTCTCTCATCCATTCAAGAGATTGTGGGTTCAATCCCCACTCACCACATCTATTTTTCCTTGCATTTTTCTCACGAATTTTTTTATGAAATTTTCATTTTGTGAGGTCATGGCTTCAATCCACAATGACCTCACATTTTAAAAAAAATTTAAACGAAGCTCATTTTTTAAAAAAGTTGTCTGAGCTGGAAATTGTAGTCTCTTCCAATCCATTTTTGTCTTAATCTTTTGTTGATTTGTTTTTTGTAGCTTTCATGTAATGATGTCTTGGGTTTAATCCTTAGTGATTTAAATTATTTTACATTCATTTTTCATTGCATTTTGTACCACTTTGTTTGGCCGAACCCAACCTACCAAATGCTGGAAATTTGTTCACCATTTTCAGCTTCGTTTTATCATCATTCATACGTTAATTCTTAAGGCATTTCATGGATCATTTGGTGCATCTTTAAGTGTAATCTTTTTATGATTATATTCAGTGTAATCTTTTTATGATTATATTCAGCCAAGAATTACCATTACATCCAGCAACATTACACCATTTTTACACCTCATGATTTACACAAACATTCGCACATAATATTCAGCCATAAAAAACATATCATTTTTTTCACATACTTTCGGTTGACATAACTTAACATGCTTACAATTTCAAACACATAATTATGAACACATTATCACTAAAATCACACTTCATACTTAAAATACCAGCAAACATACCAACAACATGATCTCTAACCTATTTCACATTGATATCAAAGGGATACTAGGGACAAGGAGTTCGACAAAAACGGGAACAACCCTAGTTTCAAGATTCGTTGAATTCATGGGAAAGAAAATTCTCTTGGAGAAAGGAGTCAAGGAGAGAAACTCATACCTGGTTTCAATGTTGTTCAACCCACGACTTGCTGCCCAAAAACCTTCTCCAAACTCACGTCCAAATCCCGAAACTCCAACACAAACCCGACGGAACTTTGCTTTACATTTTTAGCTTAGTTTTTCGTTTAAATTTTTGTGTGTAAGTTCTTCAAGAGTGAAGAACTATTATTTTCAGTTATTTTAATGATAAAAAACATGATAATCAGAGTGAGAGACGTGAGAATGAGAGGATTAGGATTATGATTAGGATTAGGAGAGTTAGGTGGAGACTAAGTCAAACTAGGACTCCTCATTATTTATTAATTTTATTATTATTATTATTTACTTAAAAATCTGATTTTACTTTAATTAAATCAACTTTTTAAATATTAATTAATTCAACTAATTCACTTAATAAAATTAAATCAATTTAATCCTTGCTTCCACCAAGGCTCGAACCCGGGTGAAGCTAGATTTTGCTTAAAGGGTCAAACTTGGCAACCTCTACCCGAATTGCCCCTCCACCATATTAATTAATTAATTAATTAAATATTTAGGGTAATTACAATACTACCCTTAGCCTGGAAAAGACCGTTTTACCCCTAGACCCTCCAAACGTAAGATTACCCCTTTTTAAGTCTGGTTAAGACTCATCCGGGTAACTCTTCATATTCGGGTGCCCTACATGGCTGGACCAAACCTTTCCTAGCTCAAATAACTCACCAAGTTAGTTGGCTTGGTTGTTGCAGAGGTTCAGAGGTCTGGTTCTACGCGCATCAATTCGTGTGAACCCGATCTAATCTAGGCATTCTAGATACGTTAGACATTACTTAGCATAGTCATTTTTAGGGTTGTTACAAACACACTGACTTCTAACACTATAATTGATCATTTTAAGACCTTATAAACTCACGACACACATGATAGGATCTTTTTCAACCTAGTTTGTTTTAGGGGTGTTACATTTACACAAGGAATGATTCCATTTTCACACACATAGAATTATCAACTTAGGATCAGGAATCCGATTCAACGCTCACACTCACAAAGAAGAACACAATGCACATTTTGAACCATAGGTTTTCCCATATTTCCCAATTGACTTTTGGTTATGTCACTTTAGATCAAAAAGGTCTTTATAAGGCTTATAATTAGGGCTGAGTGCAAAGGTATGGTCAGTTAGGCCTGGTGGCTTTTTTATCAATGGTATGTGACTTTCTCAAAGAATCCCCTTCATCAATCCTTAGTCAAGTGCCTTTAAGTCATCTTTTTATTCTTCTCCATGCATTGCTTGGAAATCTAATTTGTTCTTGTGATTTTATTCCATAAGCTTCTTTTTCTTTTTCTTTTTCTTTTTTTTGTATGGAGGGTTCCATTTTTTTGCGATACCATGGGTTTGCGAGATTTTTCTCTTGCACTTCTTGACTTCTCCTTTCCCTTCTTACCAAATCCCAACTTAGGTTTTTGGCCTATGTTGTATATTCACTTATTTCACATCTCAAGAGGATTATAGGTGATAGATAACGTAATGTTTGGGTTTTATCAAGGTTTTTTTCAAAGAAGAGGTAAGGCTTAAAGAATGTTTAAGAGAGTTTCACACGCTCACGGGTAGGCTACAAAATAGGTATATGTCAAATTTGGCTTACACTCTTTGATTGTTGCCTAAGATCATCTCAAGAGGACACATTTCTAAATCAATTAGAATAACGGGGCCAATTATAGGTTTATTCATGCAAGGTTCAAAGTATACTCATCACACAAGGCATTGACACTTAAGTCAAACAAGACAACACATTTTCTCTAGTGTGCAATGGTCATTGCAAAAGAATCTATTCGATAATTGGCTAATCACAATGAGATGCTAAGAGTTCACATAATTTCTATGTAAATTCATTCATTTTCGTTTTAGTCGCACATTAGTGTTTGTTCGATTGAGAGCACTTTTTAAGTAATCGGTACTGATCGAAACCGAGATTTATATTTGTACGACAACAACAACCTTCAACACAAGAGGTGGCGAAATTTTCAAAAGTGACATCTTTTCGGAATGGTCTAAATAACTATGAAATTAGGGCCCCAAAAAAAGAGCTATAAGCTCAAACAATTCACAAAAAGCAGATCTAAAAGCACAATTTAAAATAGAGAACCCAAATATATCAAAATACACAATCATTCAGCACAACAAAAAAAAAGGTGGGCCTCACCCCACCACAAATAAAAGCATTTGTCCTTAAGTGCAAATAAAATACCCCAAAACAAAATTCAGAAAATGTAAGATACAGGGTTTGATATAGTAGAATTCTGTTTAATCCTTGGAACCCAACTTTCCACAAGAAGATCCATCTCCATCAAATCCAGCAGGGAGTGCGCTTGCCAACGAGGCTTGAAGGGTTGTATTCATTATGATTGCATTAGTCTCTTCATCATCTTTTTCTGAAGCTCTCTCAGTTTCTTATTCTGGGTCAGGATCATCTATCTGCTCCTCTGTAAATCCAGAAATAGTTTGAGTCATCTCCGGTGCATCCATAGTTTCCACAGTGCAAAAAATTGCGGACATATCAGTGGACTTTAAGTAGTCCACTTCATTTTTAAGTTTTGCACTTTATGCTCGTGGTACAACAACCTCTTATGTGGCTCCTTGGTCTTGTTCACAATTTTTTATCCTTTCTTCTAGATTTTCAATTGTTGCATTCAATGGTGCCAAAACATTATCTCGTGCGATTTAAATCATTTCTGCAAAAGAAGGTTTCCAGCTTTTGAGCCTGGGATTCATCTTATTTTTCCAGTTGTCCCAGTTGGATCAATGAAGTAATAGTGATCGAAATACTACATGTACTCGAAGAAATAGATCCTGGCATTAGACATCAGCGGGAACACCTGATGAGTTAGCGAAAGAAATAGTGGAGCTAATTATCTTGGAGGCCTAAAAATTTGAGTGTGTTCTGATACTTCTGTACGTATGGAGCTACCGTATTGGGTTCCCTTTTTCTTCTTCTCTACTTGGTCTTTTAGATATTTAGGTTCTATCTTTTGGATATCTCTGGAGGGTGAGGGAGTTACTTCCATATTCTTTGTTGCATCTGTAGGAACTTTGGCTCTTCTGTTGTAACAACCCTCAAAATGAAACAGGACAAGCTAGATCCTATCATGAGTTTTCTGAGTTAATAAGGTGTTAAAATGATGAATAATATCTTTAGAATTCAGTTTGAAGAGTTTTAAAGTCGAACGTCAAAGACCGACCAAGACGTTCAGAAACTAGCCTTGTGTTTGTGCTAGTGTGTCCTTGTTTGTTGTGCATATATTTAGGTGTTGTTTGGAGTATAAAATCAATGGGGGTTACCCTAGAACCTAGAGGTACATAGCTAGGGTCAAAACATCCAAGGACGACTCCCCAAGTACAAACCAAAGGGTCCTTGAGGAAGACCCAATGTGTGGCAAGAAGGCTGCTAAAATAGCCTGTTTATGGCAATGCCTGCGCGTCGTGCAACTGCCATATAAAAGGAAAAAATCTCTCCTTGCAATGCGGGCTTGTCACGAACCATTCTGTCTTGAAATTAATTCAAGAACCAAAATATGGAGGTGTCCCCACGACGTACAGCCATGTTCTTGAATTTGGTCGCGTCGTTTTTAAGTCAACTTAGACTTGGTTAAAGGGTCCAATTAGTGTAGGGTCTTTTGGGTACTTTGCGGATTATTTATGGACCGTTATTTAGTCACTTTAAACTCCAATTCACCCATCAAAACAAAACCCTCAAGTTCAAACTAAAACCTCTCCAAAACACTTTCTCCAAAAACCTTTATTAATGAAACTTTGAAGCTCCATGGAAGATGGTCAACTTCTTCAAGTTTCAACATTAATTTTTTGGTATTTATATCAAATAAGGTATGGTAATTCATCCTTGATTCTTCTCTCATTCAAGGAGCCAATCCAAAGGCTTTTCAAAAAGGGTTTCAAATCCTACATTCTTCTATTGCCAATTCTAAACATTGGTTCTTGCATTAAAAGGTTTTAATGGATGAATTATGATGTTTTAAAGGCAAATTTATGGTTTTATGATTAAAAAAAACTCAACAGACTGATGATCATGCAAATACTCAAATTTTTGACTTATAAATTGGGTTTGATGAATATGATTAGACAGTGTTAGAATTGTTTTTTTCTTATGTTGTATTGTGATTATCTACTACCATTTATGCCTTATTATGATGAATTATTGGAGAATTGATAAAACGTGGTCAACGCTTTGATGAAGGGTAGGTTGATCTATAATGTGTAGTTCTTTTTGAATTGATCTTGAGTGATGTGGTCCACTTATGGTGGCGGTGTTTACTTGATGTTTATGAATATATATATATAAATATATATATATATATATATATATATATATATATATATATATATATATATATATATATATATATATATATATAGAGAGAGAGAGAGAGAGAGAGAGAGAGAGAGAGAGATAGATAGATAGATAGATATATGATTTGTGATTTTGGTTTTGAAGGCATTGACTGTGAAGTAAAGTGATGTAATGATGTATATGCATGAGATGTCTTATGAAGTTAAGAACGTGTGTCTTAAAGATGCTATGTCCAAATGAAGTATGATGTGAATGTGATTCATGATAGCGTGTGAATTATAACGAATGTAGTATGAGAATGTTTAGAAGTGAATGTTATGAATGATGGTAGTTATGTGAAAGGTGTTCTCACATATACTCAAATACACACAAAGAATGAATGAATGAAGTTAAAGAATGAACGGGGGATGTTGGGAGTATACAATATTCGTGAGTAGAGATATAGTGTCTAGTACAACCCCTAATATCTTATGAACTCCAATGAATGAAAAAGAGGGATTTGGGATGTACACTCTTCGTGAGTTGAGATAAAGTGTTTAGTAGCAACCACATTATTTCCAAGAGATTTCCAATGAATAAATGATAGGTTGGAGGTTGCATAATCTACGTGAGTTGAGATTTGGTGTTCAAAAATAACCTCTAGGGGTAAGTAGCCTTTGTTAGTTGAGATGTGGTACTAAATAGCTATCCCTTAACCTACAGTTAATGAATGTTTAAGACTCTGTGGGGGAGTTATGCTTACCACCAAGAGGATTTGAAGAAGGGGTGTGTTCATTTCGTTATTCGAGATGTTTTATCCAATGTACCTATGAAGATGAGTGCTCCTTGTTAGTAAAGAATGAGTTACTTAGTAGCAATATCCTTATCCCTTAACTATGCGCCCGCATAGGTGTAGCTATTGAAAAATCCATGTAAAGCCTAAAGAGTATGACCCTTGTAACAATTCGAAAATCTAAGGTGTGTTCTAGAGCCTAACATAGGTGTCAAAAGGTTTATACAGTGTTTTAAGGTCTATTTTATTGTATATATGTCATTTATAAATGCTAGAAAACAAAATGTCAATGAACGTCCATGACATCTGGAAACTAGTTCAATAAGGTACTAGCGTGCCTTAGCCTATTTGACTAGCTTTTAGGAGTCGGAAGATGATGAAAATTGGTGGAAGGGTTTCTAACACGTATTAGAGTAAGTTCATAGTCAAAACATCTTGGCACGACTCCCCAAGTACCAACAAAGGGCCCTTGAGAGGACCCTTGCAAAGGTGACCAAAAATTGTTAATGGACAGTGTCACCTACGGATGCCACAGACGGTTCGTGCTCCAATCGACAGGGCTTTGATTGCCTTCGTCGATGGTCACTTAGACAAAATCTTAGAAGGGTCATGTTTCATAGTTTGTGAACTTAGTTATGGATGTGCAGTATGGAAGGGATAGTACCCGTCTATTGACCCACGATCCGTCGATCGTGGTGTCGTCTATGGGGCTGTGATTTTGCGTCACGTTTATAATTAAGTCATTTAATTAGTTATCTTAGTTAGGAGCTTAATTAGGGGTTAGGTAAGGTCCAATTAAGTTAATTAACAACCTATATAAAGCCCATAAGCTAATTAGACTAACCTAAGCTCTCACAATTCACAAACCCAAAACTCTCTTCCTTCTCTCTTCTTTCTCTCTCTAGTTGAAGAACTCCATTGAAGACCAAGCTAGGGGTGGGTTCAAGGGATGCAAAGGGTCAAATTTCTCCATCAATATTCATTAATTAGTAAGGTATGTGATTCCTTGCACCTTTGAGACTTCTTTCCTCAAAGGGTTCCATCAAATTGATTTCAAAAGTTGAGTTTTTAAGTGGGTTTTCATCAAATACAAAATCGATGCCATGAATTAAATTGTTTATGATTTATTTTAGATATTATGAGTATATTAACATGTATTTTAAGTTAATTGTGTTATATCATGATGGATTGGTCTAGTTGGTAGAAAATGACCTATTACATTTAACCCTAGGTTGTGATCTTGATACGAATTATGTAATGTTGGTTCAATTGATTTGGTTATTAGTTGAGTTACTATTCTATGATGTTATTGTATCAATTATTAATAGATTAAGATGAATTATAGGAATATCATGCTAGTTCTTGATTAATTTATCTAGGGTTTGAAACATGTTATGAATTTGACCTAAGTCTCTTATCTTAAGCTATGAACTAGTAATGAATTGTGATGTAGTATTTCAATTGGCCTTGTTATCATGTTGGTTATTGTTGTGTGATGATATTACTACCCTATCGGGTTGAGCTAAGGGTTGATGGTAAGACCTTGATGATGAATTATGAAGGAGACTTGGTAAGTCTTGTGATCCCTATTCTTTACTTCAATTGTGGTTACTTGAGATTATGTGATAATGTTGCATTGAATTATATCTTGTATTAGGATTGATACGGTTTGTATGATGTTGAATTGAAATGTCTTGACTATGGTTGTGATGTTGACTAAGATGTAAATGTTATAAGGATGGTGATGACTACAAATGTGCGTTATCATGAATGACTATGTAAATGTGCTAACCTCACTTATATGAATTGTAATGAAAGGATTTATACTCATGAAACTCTTATTGAGCTATGATGATGATGATTATACAAGGGATAGACCCTATGACCTAAACTAATCTATGATTATTAATAAATGCTTAAATACATTTCAAAAGGGATTCTAGCTTAGCACCGAGTGAACTAGAGTGAGGAGTGTCCCTTCCCACATAGGGAAGGTAGGATGACTAATGTACTCTTGAGGTTGGAGACTATAATGCATGTAGTATAAAGAGGTCCCAATTATATCTCTTAGTTCTTGAACAATGTTTCCCCCATATGAATACTAGCTAGTGGATCCACGTAGTTGTTATGTTTATGTTTTGGTACTACCTTGGCAAGTAGTCCATCTTCATTCAGTGTAGGGTTCCATGACACCGGATTCCACATTAGCTCGTGTGGTCTATGTCGATTAAGTCAAGATGTTCCCAAAAGGTAAATAAATGAATTTATGAATGAACTCTAACTAGGATGACCTAAGGGGTTTAGCTACGTCTAGGTAGGGGTATGAGACTCTACCTAAACATTGCACTAGTTAGCCTTAAGAGTAGTCTTAGGAGGTTGTTCTTATGTATGTATATGCTAATGAATGCAAATAGTGATAATATGATGATCTGACATGTAAATAACATTATGTGATGTTGGTTGCTTCTATGAACATGTATTTGGTCTCTATTGTTAAAGTATGATGATATGTATTCTTAAATGATATGCTATGTGAAGTTGTATATTAGTCATGGTTATTGTTGGGATTACTTGATTGAGTAAGGTTATGGGGCTTTTCTTCGTCATTGTACTTGTTGACTTAATGAGGGTTCATGGGTGATTTTCGTGCTTTGCTTATGTTGAAATGAACTCTTGTCTATGCTTGTTACTATTATAACTTGATGATAGAGTTGCTTTGACTATGTGTCCAATTATATGATATGCATGTTGACTTGACTAGACTTAGTATTGTTGGTCTTGTGATTAACATGCTTTAGACTTAATAAATATGCTTTATTGATTGGTATGGTTTTCTTGGATATGAATAAGGCTTTATAAATATAAATTAGCATATTTTAATGAAATGTCCCTTTTTAGCATGATTTCATCTTATATGTGCATATGGTCTCATACTTTGTACAAGTGGTGTACTAACCCCATTGTCTCCCTTTTCCCCAACATTTTAGGTTCTGGTCATTGAAGGATTGTGAGACAACTTTGAATAAATCTAGGAATTTCTCAATCATCCAAGTGGGTAGGTCCTCACTTTACGAGGGCTATGCAAATATCAAGCTTATGAAGTTGTTTTAGTCTTAAGGCTCTTATGTTCTTTCTCTTTTCATTTAAGTACGGATTTTATATCCTATATGTGGCTTTATTACATTGATGTATGTGCTAGGCCCAAATTGATATAATCTTGTTAGATGGTAAAGAAATGAGACACTCTTTTAAGACAATGTTATATCTTATATACACTTATGTGCAATAAAAGTAGAAGACTATGTAATCTTCTTATACGAAGGGTCTATGTATACTCGATATGAATATATTATGTGTATGTAGAGGTCTATGTAAACATCCCTGTAGAAGTAATGAAAAGTTTTAAAATTTCAGAATTTTTAACCTATCAATAAAAATGATGTATGTTAAGAGGCTATTCTTAGTCCTCAAAGAGGATGACAACGCCGGTTACATCTGGGGGGTGCTTCCCGAATTTGACAACCCTATCTTAGGCAAGTAGGGATCCCTCATCCGGTAGGGGTTAATACCGGGATTCAATGTTTCGCTCTCATGGTCTATGTCGGTTAAAGCTAGCCCCCACAAATGAATTTAAATGAACTAAGTCTTCTTAAGGGTGTACTACTTAGGGTAGGTGGTGGTATGGGACACTATCTATCCATTTCACAAGTAGACATTTGGAGGCAGTCTTGGTGTGTTCTTATGTGAAGATGTATGAATGGGTCATTAGATGATGTAAATGAAGTAATGTAACTTTAGGTCTAATGTTAAAGAAGGCATGTTGATGTTATGTCTTGTATGATGAAAGAAATGTATATGATGAATGTGAGGTGCCTAGTCTAAGGCAATTCTCAAGGACCACTAAGGTGGGAATAGTAGTATGGGATACTACGTTCACATTGCACTAAGTGTAACTTGGGAGTTGTCTTGGAGGATGGCTTTATGTTAAGTTCCTAAGTATATGTAAGTTTTTCTAAGAGTCTTTAGCAAATGAATGATGACTTGTTGAGTTGGAATGGACTATGCTTATCCTTGGTAGCCTTAAGGATCACTTAGGTATGTATTGAAGAGGTTGTATGGGCGGCCTCTTCATGTCTTACTTAGGTGTGTCTTATGGTAACTTTTGATAGGGAGGTTTATGTGATAAATGGTTTAATGTAAATGTCACTTTTTGTTGAGATTTATGAAAGTGTTACTTTATATGATGCATGGTCATTTATATGATGCTTTGTAAAGTTGATTATGATAATTTTACTTAAATAGCATGAAAGACTTATTTCAACAAAAATGTCCTCTTTTGCATGATTTTGCATAATGCTACACTTAGTACAATGTTTGTACTAAGCTCATACTTTTCTATACTCTATAAGTATAGGTTGGAGGCAAGTGGAAGTTTAGGAGGCAAGCTTGGGAAATCGACTCTCTCAAGATTGGTATACCATCATATATATTCAAGGACATAGTCTATGTTTCTTTAGTTTCTTCTTTAAGACTTGTATAAGACTTATTATATATTTCTTTCAATGTAAAGGGTCGTGACCCTAAGATATTTAAGATGTGTCTTTAAGTTGGCTTATGATGTTGACACTTGTTCTTTAGTATTTTATAAAGGAGTTTCTTATTTATATTATTGTGAAAAGTATCAATTCCGTAATACTTTTCATACTTATGCAATAAATGATAGCTAAGAGGCTTGTGCAAGACCTCCGTGAGGTCAGGTACGCCGTGTGGCGACTCATGAGTGCTC
Organism: Solanum sitiens; assembly: GCA_016801875.1. Lineage (NCBI taxonomy): Eukaryota > Viridiplantae > Streptophyta > Magnoliopsida > Solanales > Solanaceae > Solanum > Solanum sitiens. The sequence continues at coordinate 2,707,642 of JABWTJ010000080.1, forward strand.
CTTTCTCCAAGGGTGTACTTGCGGGTCATTACAAAATCACTTTTTCAGTTCATCTTACATATAATACCTTCAAGGACATGATCACAACACATAAAGATATGCAAGAATCTAAACACCACTACCATAAGTGGACCATACTAATCAACACAATTCATTATTCATACTATGCTAAATAGTGGAAAATAGGTCAACTTACCAACTCTCCAAGCTATGATCATCTTGATCAATTTCCAGCAATTCATAATCAATTGACATAGATAACATTAGTATTAAGCAATACACTATAATCAAATCATAATTATATCATCATCTAGTCAAAATCACAAGACCCACATTATAGGTTAATCTAAATGATTTAGGAGATCATGGGATCTTCATGAAATTGTATTTAAAATCATGTTAAAAACAGTGATCAAACATAAATCCATCCTTAGAATGACTTTGAAATCGATTTGACAATGAACCCATGGCTAGATTGAAAAATAGGATATTTTACTTTAGATTCATATTGAGAAACCTTTGAAAGAACTCCTTATATGAAAGATTAACTAAGAATCAAGGGTTACCATACTTTAATAGAAGAAAAGCCCACACATGTGGAGAAGAAAGCACTTCAAGATTCATCTTCTTTCTTGAGCTTGAGTTTTCCCTCCAATGGAGGTTTTGAGAGAATTTGGAAGAGAAAAGGGTTTTGGGATCTTTTATTTCTCATTGGGTATTGGGATTTTGACTTGGTAAAGGGGTTAGATAGGTCATAAAAATAGTTTATAACCGACTCCCAAGTTACCAAAATACCCCCATACTTATTTGGAAATTTAGACATGTCAAACTTGACTTTTAAACGATGCAACCGAATTTGGGAAGTGACTGCGCATCGCCGAGGCAACTCCTAATTTTGCCTTACTAAATTATTGAGGCAGTGAGCCTTGTGTCAGGCGTGACGCATAGGCAGACTGAGTGCCAGACGCGCGACGCATGAGGGGCTCCAGATCTTGGTGCACCATGCTGCCTTGGGCAGCTTTGATACTAAGTAGGAAGTGTAAGAGCCAAAACATCCTGAAACAACCATGAAGTCCGGTGACTAGTGAAATTGATGCTAGTGTGCCTTTGCATGTTTCAATGGGTGTTAGGAGTCGGAATTTAGTCAAATTTTGTAAAAAGGTGTTAAACATGTATTAGAGTGAGTTTAGGGTCGAAACATCCGAGTAAGACTCCCCAAAGACCACCTTAAGGGTCCTTGGACAGGACCCTAACATTTGACCCAAAATTGTCAAATTCACAGTGGCTAAACGACGGACCAAACGACGAGATGTCGATGAGTCAATGGCCCGTCTATGGTTTCATAGTTCAATACTTAGACAAATTCCAAAAATGTCTCAAAACACCCTCTCTGTCACAAACGAATGCCTCATAGTACGACGTCGTCATCTGGTCGACGCCCCGTAGATGTGGGTTCGTCGATTGAGGGTCGGCTAGACTACCTAATTTCTTAGTTAGTAAGTTAGTTGGTAAATTTGTTAAGTGATTAATTTAGGATTAAGGGATGGTTAATTAAGTAAGTTAAAGGACTATATATGTAACACTTCGGAAGTTCCATTACTCAGACTAGAGCTTTGCCTACTAAATAATGTTTCAAATGATGTTTCCAGACCTATATTGATGTATTAAACTCAATTAGAAAAGTTTAGAGCCAAAACAACAAAGAAAGACCTTGACGTACGGAAACTAGCTAAATTGAACTAGTAGACGTCCCTATGTTTGGTGAAGGTTTCGGGGTATCAAATGAAGTCTAAAACTTGTAAAAAGACTTTAACTAGGTAAAATATAGTACAAAGGGTCCAAATGTCCGGTAACGACTCCCCAAGGACCGCCCAAAAAGTCTTTGAGGAGGACCCAAACATTGGCGAGCAAGCTGCCAAAGCAGCTTGCGACAGCCAAGATGTGGAGTTCCCTTGCGCGTCGTGCAGCCAACACAGGCTAGGAAAATTTTTCCTTGCAACACGGGGACTCCACGAGGCTCACTCCCTCGACCCAAATTTTCAGAAAAAGAATTAAAATTGTCCCCGCGACGCACAACCACTTCCTAGATTCATCCGCGTCATTTCAAAGTCAATTTAACTTCACAAAAGACCCATTTAAGTGAGGTGTCTTTTGGGTATTTTAGGGGACGGGTTTATAATGGTTTTAGGTCATATTTAAACCATTTACACGCACTCCAAATCAGAATTAACAAATCCCTCTCATTTCTCTCAAAAACTCTATCTATTCAACCACCCTTGAAAAACAAGCAAAGCTTGAGGAAGAAGACTTAAATATTTTCATTAAAAATTCTTCGAATAATCGTCAATAAGGTATGGGTTATTCACTCTTGTAATTCCTTTCCCCAAGAGGTCCTTTCAAAGATGATTTCCAACAATTCAATTCCTAGTATTTTTACTCTATAAACGGGTTCTCTTCCAAACATTAGATTTATGACTAATGATTAAAAACTATGATTTTCTATGGTTAATTCAGTATGTATTTGTTGGGTAATTGATATGCAATGTTGGGTTTTTGTGTGAAGGATCTTCCTTCTCTAAAAAATGGATTCGGCTATGTTATATCGATCACTTAATGTTATGAAAATATTGGATTGGAACTATGGCTTGAATGAACTCATAGATTAACCCTTTCCCTTAACCCGAACTATGAATTGTTCTTGTATATGACTATAGTTGTTGGCACTGATTATGTTATTGAGTGTTTGACTATATTATTGAATGATTAGGATGATTTGAATGTAAGTTCTTGATGAAGATTCTTGGAAGCAATGGGTAAGAATTCTAAAGTCATGATTGTTATATTATGTTGATGTTGGCCTATAAATGATGTCGTTATGCAATTGAAGTACGTCAAATGATGCTATGCATATATGTTGGGCTATGACTATGTTAAATGTGGGATCATTGTAAGGATATGATAATGCAAGTGGTTGATGTCCTCTTTTATGCCTTACACACTATGATTATGATATGTTAAACTCACATATGAAGGGTTGTTATGAATGGAAATTCTCATCTAAACCTAAAGAGCTTATGATCATGTTTATACGAGGAGTTAAATCTCCTATGTACTATGATAAGTTTTATGATAAATGATGACTTAAAGGTTATTCAAAAATGGACTTTAGTTTAGCACCGATGAACTAGATATGAGAGGTGTCTCTTCCCTAGTTTCAAAGTAGGTTCACAATGACTCTCATGAGTTAGAGGCAGCCATGTAATGTGGAACTATGGGTCTCTAATATATCTCCTAGTTCTTGAACTATGTTTCCTCCATAGGAATACTAGCTAGTGGATCCACCTAGAATGATATGTTCATGTTTTGGTTATACCTTGTCAAGTAGACCACCTTCTTTCGGTGTGGGTTTCATGACACCGGATTCCATGTTTAGCTCACATGGTATGATGTCGGTTAAGGAGATTGTTCCCTCAAGTAAAATGAAAGACAAGTAAATGGACATTTACTAGGGTGACTTGAGGAGTCTACTTTTTATAGGTAGGGGTATGGGAGTGTACAAAGACATTGCACAAGTTAACTCTAAGGGAAGTCCTAGTAGATTGTTCTTATGTAATATGATAACATGAAATGTCTAATGCATATGATATATGATGTTGCTCTTATGTTATGTTAGTTATGTTGATGAACATGTGTTGGTCTATATTAATATATGTGGTGATGACTACTTATGATAGAAGTTATATGAAGCAAAACATTACTTATGGTCTCCTATCTCATATTTTTTTATTATATGGGGTTATAGGGGTTCACAAGATCATTGCACTTGTAAGCTTGGGATGAGATTATTGGTAAGTGTTTTGTATGTTATGTTTAAATGACCTAGTCAACATGAAATGTTAATATGACTTTATGATGATATGTATTTGGTTATGATCCGCTTTATGTTGTTGTGATCCTTATCTTGTATATGCTCTCTTGTATGTGCATTAAAAGTTTTCAAATGACTTAGCATGCTTTCTAAAGAAATGGTCCTTTTTTTATGCATGTCCTTAAATGTTTATGTGCATATGCCCATACTTAGTACATGTGGCATACTAACCCCTTAATTTATATAATTACAAATGTAGGGTCCGGCCACTAAAGATTAAGAAGGTCGATTGAAGAAGCTTAGAACTCTTTCTCCAAGTGTTGGTAGGTCCTCATGTTCGGGGATGCTATCTTTTCGTTATTATATCTTATGATGACTTTGGTAATTTTAAGAGATGCTCATTATTTCCTATTTTCATTTGGATTCTATATTAGTAAGGCCTATATGGAATATTCATATTTTATTGGCTAAGTCCAATACTAGTGTTCTTAGATGGTTTTTATGTGAAACAACTTTTAGACATTCGTATGTATGTTTATCATGTTTCTATAAGAAGATCCTAAGTAATCTTCTATGTGAGAGATCTAAGTATACCTCACTTAGTATATGTAAAAGTTTTTAAATTTTTCCGCATTTTTAATTGATGATATGTTATCACGAATGTTAAGGTCTTGTCTGCGTCCTCTAAGAGGACGACGACACCGATCGCGACTGGGGGATGCTCTCTGTTCGTGACAAACTTGGTATCAGAGAATGAGGTTAAATAACCTAGGGTCAATGTCTCACTAAAACCACATTTATATAGTGTCTTGTTCATGGTTGTGAAGCGCACAACAATTATGAATGAGAGGCTATGCAATGATTAGGAAAATTAACTTTTCTTGGTAATCCTATGTCGTGCCTTTAGAGTTGTGACACAATGTTTCTTTTAGCATCTAATCCCTTTCTTGTGGGTATAGGCGATGAACACAAGAAGTATAGCCGCTAGAAGAGTAGAAGAGGAGGTTGCTAATGCGGGAGCTTCTCCCCAAGGCAATTGAGTTCTTCCTCAAGAGCAAGATGTTGATATTGATCAAGTTCTGGGCAATCCTCCAGCCATGACGGATGGTGAAGTGAGGGTAGACCTTCTCCAAATGTCCCAAGCCATCACCACTCAAGCTCAAGCCATTACGTCACAAGCTAACCAAGAGGTTCAACCTCAAGAGAACCAATATGCTATTACTATGGCTACTCGTCTAAGAGATTTTACGAGGATGAATCCTCCTATGTTATTGGGATCCAAGGTTCATGAATACCCCCAAGACTTCCTTGATGAGGTCTATAAGATTTGTTTTTCTATGGGGGTGAGTACTACTGAAAAGGTCGAGCTTGCTGCCTATCAACTCAAGGACGTGGATCAGACATGGTACAACCAATGGGAGGATAGTCGGGCTTTAGGAGGTGGTCCCATGACTTGGGAGATCTTAAAAAAGGCATTTCTTGACATATTCATCCCAAGGGATCAAAGGGAAGCTAAGGTTGAGTAGTTCATCAACCTTCGTCAAGGAGGTATGAGTGTTAAGGAATACTCCTTAAAGTTCATTAAGCTGTCCAAATATGCTCTCTCTTTGGTTTCGAATGATAGGGATGAAATGAGTGTTATGTAACGGGCGTGTCCGAAGAGCTTTAACAAGAATTTCGTGCAGCTATGCTTCATGAGTACATGGATCTTTCTAGGATGATGGTTCACGCACAACAAGTAGAGGAGATTCGTCTAAGGAAGAGGAATAAAGAATCTAAGAAGACAAGGTCTTTTGAAAGTTGTTCTTCTTCTAATATTAGGCTTGATATTCAAGACAAGCCTAAGTTAAAGAAGATGTTTTCGAACAAATTTCCTTCAAATTTCTCCAATACTTGCAATGATAGGGTGTCTAACCCTAAATCTGAAAAGGGGAGAAATGTTGATCCACCAAGAGAAAGACCAACTTGTGGTAAGTGTGGTAAGAAACATGTTGGTGAATGCCTTGTTGGAACTAATAGTTGTTATGGTTGTGGCAAAGCTGGTCATAGGGTGAAAGATTTTCCTAATGTGAATAGTTAAGTAAAGGGGAATAGCCAAGCTAATCAAGCGTACCTAGCTCCGAAACTCCAAAAAGGAACCGTTTTTATGCACTCAAGGCTAGGGGTGACCAAGAGAGCTTTCTCCATGTTGTGACTGGTATGTTACAAGTCTTTTCTATTAATGTTTATGATTTGCTTGATCCAGGTGCTACCCTTTCTTTTGTTACACCTTTGGTAGCTAGGAAGTTTGATATACTTCTCGATGTTTTAATTGAACCCTTTTTGGTTTGTACCCCAATGGGTGACTCGGTAATTGCGAAAAGAGTCTATAGGAAATGTCTTGTAATGATGCCCAATAAAGTTACTCTTGTTGATTTGGTAGAACTTGACATGTTTGATTTTGATATCATATTGGGTATGGAATGGCTTCATGCTTGTTTTGCTTCCATAGATTGTAGAATGAGGGTAGTGAAGTTTCAATTTCCAAATGAACCCATTAGATAGTGGAAGTGGGGAAATTCTATGCCAAGGGTTCAAATCATTTCTTGCTTAAAGGCTTGTAAGATGATAGCCAAGGGTTTTCTATACTGTGTGGTGAGTTTTAAAGATCTAAAATGTGAAACTCCTTCTATTGATTTAGTCCCCGTAGTGAGGGAATTTCCGGAGGTTTTTTTTATGACCTTCCTAGAGTTCCTCCCGAACGGGAAGTTGACTTTGGCATTGACTTATTACCGAATAACAACCCCATTTCAATTCTTTCCTATCGGATGGCTCCGGCCAAATTGAAAGAGTTGAATCCCCAACTCAAAATTTACTAGACAAGGGTTTCATTCAATCTAGTATTTCTCCATGGGGTGCTCCGTTCATGTTTGTGAAGAAGAAGGATGGGTCCCTTAGAATGTGCATTGATTATTTCAAACTCAACAAGGTCACCATAAAGAACAAGTATCCTCTCCCTCGGATTGATGATCTATTTGATCAACTCCAAGGTTCTAGCTACCTTTCCAAGATTGACTTAAGGCCAACATATCACCAACTTAGGGTGAGAGGTGAAAATGTACCCAAAAAAATCTTTCCGAACTATATATGGTCACTATGAATTCCTAGTGATGTCTTTTGGGTTAACAAATGCCCCAGCGACGTTTATGGACCTAATGAATAGAGTTTTGCAAGATTACCTCGACTCATTTGTTATCGTGTTCATTGATGATATTTTGATATACTCCAAGAATAAAAATGAGTATGAGAGTCATTTGAGTTTGGCCTTGCAAGTCCTCAAAGAACACCAACTTTATGCAAAATTTAGCAAGTGTGAATTTTGGTTGAGGCCGGTTGCTTTTCTTGGCCATGTTATCTTTGGTGAGGGTGTAGAGGTTGATTCGAAGAAGATGGATGCGGTCAAAAATTGACCTAGACCTTTGACTCCCACTGACATAAGAAGTTTGTTGGTTCTAGTTGGGTACTATAAAAGGTTTGTTTATGGATTTTCGTCCATTGCTTCTCCTTTGATAGCTTTGACTCAAAACAAGGTGAAGGTTGAGTGGTCAGAAGCTTGTGAATAAGGTCTTCAAGAGTTGAAAGACAAGCTTACCTCCGCTCCAGTGTTAACTTTATCGGAGGGTAATGAAGGCTTTGTGGTGTATTGTGATGCTTCCCGAGTGGGCTTGGGATGTGTCCTCATGAAACATGGAAAAGTGATAGCTTATGCCTCTAGGCAACTCAAAATTCATGATAAGACTTATCCGACTCATGACCTTGAGTTAGCAGCTGTAGTTTTTGCCATGAAAATATGGAGACACTACTTATGTGGTGCACATGTTAATGTGTTTACTAACAATAAAAATCTTCAATATGTGTTTACAAAAAAGGAGTTGAATCTCCAACATAAAATATGGTTAGAACTTTTGAAAGACTACGACATAAGTGTCCTTTACCACCCCGGCAAGGCCAAGGTGGTTGTGGATGCTTTGAGTCGTATGACTATGGGTAGTGTGGCTCATGTGGAAGAAGAGAAGAAAGAACTTGTGAAATATGTTCATAGGTTGGCTCATTTCGGTGTGCGGTAAGAAGTTCTCCCATTGGTGGTTTTATGGTCCATCATAACTCCGACTCATCATTAGTGGTTAAGGTGAACTCTAAGAAACATCTTGATCCTCTGTTAATGGAGTTGAATGAATCGGTTCTTGGTAAGCTCAATTATACATTCTCCCAAGAGGGGGAAGGTGTTCTTAGGTACCAAGGGAGATTATGAGTGTCGGATGTTGAGGATTTGAGAAATCGAATTCTAGAAGAAGCCCATGGTTTCCGTTATTCTATATATCCGGGTGCCACAAAAATGTATCATGACCTTAGGGAGGTCTATTAATGGGATGGTTTAAAAAGGGACATAGCGGAGTTTGTTTCTAAGTGTATTAATTGCCAACAAGTCAAAGACGAAAATCTAAAACTGGGTGGTTTAACCCAAAATATGTATGTTCCTACTTCGAAGTTGGAAGACATCAATATGGACTTTGTTGTTGGGTTGCCTCGAACCTGGAGGCAAAATGATTTCAATATGGGTTATTGTGGAAAGGTTAACCAAATTTGACCACTTTATTCCCGTTAAGTCTACTTATACAGCCGAAGATTATGCAAGAATCTACATTAATGAGATTGTGAGTCTTCATGGAATTCCTTTGTCCATCATTTCTGATAGAGGTGCCCAATTCACCTCTCATTTTTGGAAAGCTTTTCAAAAGGGTATAGGTACTCAAGTGAAGCTTAGCACCGCTTTTCATCCTCACACAGATGGTCAAGCGAAACGTACCATCCAGACACTTGAATATATGTTAAGAGCATGTGTTATTGATTTCAAAGGAAGTTAGAATGATCACCTACCATTGATTGAGTTGTCCAATAACAAAAGTTACCATTCGAGCATCTCCATGGCACCTTTTGAAGATCTTTATGGTAGAAGATGTAGGTCTCCGGTTTGATGGTTTGAGGTGGGCGAGTCCTCTCTACTTGGTCCTGAGATTATCTATGAGGCTGTAGAGAAAGCTCGAGTCATAAGAGATAGATTGAAAACAGCCTATAGTCGGCAAAAGTCTTATGCCGACAAGAGGATAAGATACCTTGAGTTTGAAATAGATGATCATGTCTATTTGAAGATTTCACCTATGAAAGGGTGATGAGATTCGGTAAGAAGGTGAAGTTAAGTCCCGATATGTTGGTCCTTATGAGCTATTACAATGGGTTGGAAAAGTTGCCTATGAGCTGAAACTACCTAGTGAACTAGCTTCGGTTCATCCAGTGTTCCATGTCTCTATGCTCAAGAAATGCATAAGAGACCCGGTGTCTATTTTACCTATTGAAGGTTTAGGGGTGGATGATAACCTCTCCTATGAAGAAGTTCCGGTTGATATCCTAGATCGCCAAGTTAAGAAGTTGAGGAACAAGGAGGTTTCCTCCTTAAAAGTCCTATGGAGGAACCATCTTGTTGAGGGTGCAACATGGGAGGCCCAAGCCGACATGAAGTCCCGATACCCTCATATTTTTACTCCTTGAGGTTAGACATTCCTCTGAATAAGGATAATAATGAATAATATGAAATTGACTTGTTTTATAAATAGGTGCATGTTTTGGTAAAGGTAGTGCCAAATTGAGTTTTAAGAAAATGCCTTCATACTCTATTTTTGCACTTTTATGAAATACATATGCATGTTGTCTTTTTGAGATTTTGTTGTTTTGATGTTGTCTTAATAAGAATGAAATCATGGTAACTCTTTGATGTATTTTTGAGCTCATGTTGATGTTAAGAAGGTAGTTTCTTATTATGTGTTATGAAATGTTGAGCCCTTAGATGTTGTGCATCATGAATTTAGTTGCTAGGTGTAATTTTGTGGTATGTGTTGAAAGGAGTTGTTAAGTACTCCTATAAGTTGTGACTCATTATTATTACATGTTGTTGTTGGTTCGGTTGCTAGTATTGAGTCTATCCTTACCCTCCAAAAGCTTTTAGTGTCATTCTAGGACGAATGTTCCTAAGAGGGGGATAATGTAACACTCCGGAAGATCCATGACTTAGACTAGAGCTCTAACTAATAAAAATTGTTTTAAATGATGTTTCAAGACCTATATTAATGTATTAAACTCAATTAGAAAAGGTTAGAGCCAAAATGACAAAGAAAGACACTGACGTCCGGAAACTAGCTAAATTGAACTAGTAGACGTCCCTATGTTTGGTAAAGGTTTTGGGGTGTCAAATGATGTAAAAAACTTGTAAAAAGACTTTAAATAGGTAAAATATAGAACAAAGGGTCCAAACGTCCGCCCGAAGGGTCCTTGAGGAGAACCCAAACATTGGCGAGCAAGCTGCCAAAGCAGCTTGCGACAGCCAAGATGTGGAGTCCCCTTGCGCGTTACGTAGCCAACACGGGCTAGGAAACTTTTGCCTCGTGACATGGGACCTCCATGAGTCTCACTGTCTCAACCCAAATTTTCATAAAAAGAATCAGAATTGGCCCCGAGACACGCAGCCACTTCCCAGATTCGTCCGCGCCGTTTTTAAGTCAATTTAACTTCACAAAAAGACCCAATTAAGTGAGGGGTATTTTGGGTATTTTAGGGGACGAGTTTATTATGGTTTTAGGTTAGTTTTAAACCATTTACACGCACTCCAAATCAGAATTAACAAATCCCTCTCATCTCTCTCAAAAACTCTCTCTATTCAACCACCATTGAAGAACAAGGAAAGCTTGAGGAAGAACACGAAGACTTCAAGATTTTCATTCAAAATTCGTGGAATAATCGTCAATAAGGTATGGGTTCTTCACTCTTGGGATTCCTTTCCCCAAGGGGTCCTTTCAAATATGATTTCCAATAATTCAATTCCTAGGGTTTTTACTCTATAAACGGGTTTGTTTCCAGCCATGAGATTTATGACTAATGATGAAAAACTATGATTTCCTATGGTTAATTAAGTATGTATTTGTTGGGAAATTGATATGCAATGTTGGGTTTTCGCGTGAAGCATGTTCCTTCTCTAAATAATGGATTCGATTAAGTTATATCTAGCAATTAATGTTTTGTAAATTTTGGAATTGGAACTATAGCTTGAATGAACTCATAGATTAACCCTTTCCCTTAACCCTAAATATGAATTGGTCTTGTATATGACTATAGTGGTTGGGATTTTTTGTGTTACTGAGTGTTTCACTGAATTATTGAATGATTGTGATGAATTGAGTGTAAGTTCTTGATGAAGATTCATAGAAGCAATAGGTAAGTCTTCTAAAGTCATGATTGTTCTATTATGTTGATTTTGGCCTATAAATGATGTTGTTATGCAATTGAAGTACGTAAGATGTTGCTATGCATATATGTTGGGCTATGAATTTGTTAATGTGGGATATGGTAAGGATATGATAATGCAAGTAGTTGATGTCCTCTTATATGACTTACACACTATGATTATGATATGTAAATCTCACAAATGAAGGGTAGTGATGAAAGAAAATTCTCATATAAACCTAAAGAGCTTATTATCATGTTTATATGAGGAGTTAAATCGCTTATGGCCTATGATAAGTTTTATGATAAATGATGAATTAAAGGTTATTCACATAGGGACTTTAGGTTAGCACAGATGAACTAGATATGAGAGGTGTCTCTTCCCTAGTTTCAAAGTAGGTTCACAATGACTCTCATGAGTTAGAGGCAGCCATGTAATGTGGAACTATGGGTCTCTAATATATCTCCTAGTTCTTGAACTATGTTACCTCCATAGGAATACTAGCTAGTGGATCCACCTAGAATGCTATGTTCATGTTTTGGTTATACCTTGGCAAGTAGAACAGCTTCTTTCGGTGTGTGGTTTCATGACACCACATTCCATGTTTATCTCACATGGTCTAATGTTGGTTAAGAAGATTGTTCCCTCAAGTAAAATGGAAGACAAGTAAATGGACATTTACTAGGGTGACTTGAGGAGTCTACTTTTTATAGGTAGGGGTATGGTAGTGTACAAAGACATTGTACAAGTTGACTCTAAGGGAAGTCCTAGGAGATTGTTCTTATGTATTTTGATAACATGAAATGTATAATGCCTATGATATATGATGTTGCTCTTATGTGATGTTAGTTATGTTGATGAACATGTGTTGGTCTATATTACTATATGTGGTGATGACTACTTACGATAGAAGTTATATGAAGCAAAACTTTACCTATGGTCTCCTATATCGTTTACTTGATTAGGTGGGGTTATGGGTCTTCACATGATCATTGCACTTGTAAGCATAGGATGGGATTATTGGTAAGTGTTTTGTATGTTATGTTTAAATAACCTAATGAACATGAAATGTTAATATGACTTTATGATGATATGTATTTGGTTATGATCATGTTTTATGTTGTTGTGATCCTTATCTTGTATATGCTCTCTTGTATGTACATTAAAGGTCTTCAAATGACTTAGCATGCTTTCTAAAGAAATGGTCCTTTTTCATGCATGTCCTTAAATGTTTATGTGCATATACCCATACTTAGTACATGTGGGGTACTAAACCCTTAATTTATATAACTACAATTGTAGGGTCCGGCCACTGAAGATTAAGAAGGTCTATTGAAGAATCTTGGAACATTTTCTCCAAGTGTTGGTAGGCCCTCATGTTCGGGGATGCTATCTTTTCGTTATTCTAGCTTATGAAGACTTTAGTAGTTTTAAGAGATACCCCTTATTTCCTTTTATCATTTGGATTCTATTCTATTAAGGGCTATATGGCATATTGACATCGTATTGGCTAAGTCGAAGACTCGTATTCTTAGATGGTTTTTATGTGAGATAGATTTTAGACTTTCGTATGTATGTTTATCATGTTGCCATAAGATGAGCCTAAGTAAGCTTCTATGTGAGAGGTCTAAGTATACCTCACTTAGTATATGTAAAAGTTTTAAATTTTTCCGCATTTTTAACTAATGATATGTTATGACAAATGTTAAAGGCTTATCTTAGTCCTCTAAGAGGACGACGACGACGGTCGCGACTGGGGGTGCTCTCCAATCGTGACAATATAAGCTACCCAAAGTCATAGACTAACTTAACACTCCATTATTCCCAAACCCAATTCTCTCAAACTTCTCTCTATTTTCTCTCTCAATTCCTAGACCCACCATTGAAGTCCAAGATTGAAGGTTCACTTAGGGCTCCAAGACTCATGTTTTCACCATCAATATTCAAGGAAATATTAAGGTATGGAAGCTATTCACTCTTGGGATCTCTTTCCCCAAGAGGCTCTTCAAAATTGATTTCTAATGATGTCCAAAAGATGGATTTTCCTCCAATTTCGTGAATAAACTTTCAAATTGAATTAATGTTGTATTGTATTGGTTCATACTGTTAATATATGATTTATTAATGGTGAAATTGTTGTAGCTCTTAGTCTTTGACCTAGTTTCCATGAAAGTTTTATGATTGAACCCTTTTCCCTAACCCTAGCTATGAATTGGACTTGAACATGACTAGGGTTGTTATAATAGACAATCACTATAATATGATTATACCAGGGGTTAGTCTCCTATGGCCTAAATTAAGATTGATGATTAAGAATGACTTAAAGTTATTTCAAAAAGGGACTTTAGCTTAGCACCGAGCGAACCAGATATGAGAGGTGTCCCTTCCCAATGTGCGAAGGTAGGTTCACCATGGTTCTCATGAGATGGGGACTACAATGCAATTTTTTATAAAGAGGGTTTCTAATATATCTCCTAGTTCCTTAACTATGTTGCCTCCATAGGAATACTAGCTAGTGGATCCACCTAGAATGCTATGTTTATGTTTTGGTTCTACCTTGGCAAGTAAAGCACCTTCTTTTGGTGTAGGGTTTCATGACACCGGATTCCATGTTAAGCTCACATCGTCTATTGTCGATTAAGGCGATTGTTCCCAAAAGTAAAATGAATGAATTAAGTAATGAATATGAACACTAACTAGGGTGACTTAAGGGGGTTCTACTTAGTGTAGGTAGGGGTATGTGATTCTATCTATACATTCCACAAATTAGCCTTGAAGGGAGTCCTAGGAGGTTGTTCTTATTATATTATGCACTTATGATATCATGAAATGTGTATATGTTGGTTCTATTTGATGTTGCTCTTATATGAAGTTGGCTTCACTTAATGAACATGATATTGGTCTAAGTTGCTATACATGATGATTACTATTCATGATGATTATTGCATTTATGAAAATTGTAATATTATATGCCAAACGAATCTCAATATTCATGACACTCCTCTTTAAAAAAGATGATTGAAGTAAACATCTGTTCTTTTAAATTTATACTTGTAAGAATTTTATATTAGTTTTATCGTTAATTTCTATGATCTAATAAACTGTCTTTCTAATTTATCCACAATTTCATCAATAGTCATAGAAGACTCTCCTGAACTATATAGATCTTTCAAATCTTTCATGTTGTTCTGCATAGAAATATTAATACTATTTAAAGAAGGCAAAACTTATGAAGATATTAATCGAACAAATGCAATGTGTATGTTACTAAAAAAAAAGCATTAATTTCCTTACATAGTGAGTCTCACTCTCTTGAGATGACCATCATTTTTCCTTAGAGTAATAAGTATGCTTATAAAACTCGATTATGTCAGGCTCCACTCATTCAGGGTTTATTTCACCCTGTAAAAAAGAAAATAAATTAAAATAGTACTAAAATTGCATTAGAAAAAATAAAATAAAAGTGGTATAACTTACTATTTCGGCACGAGCAGCTACAAAAGCCTTTGAGCCCATGAAATGATTAGATTTAAGCGTAGTTCGATTCTCCTTATTTGTCGCATCGTTTCTACAAAAAGTTGTAAATATTGTAACTTTAGCAACAACAAGAGTACAATGTCCAGATTGATGATGAAAAGTATATATCAAAAACTATAAGGATAATATGCAAAGGTTAGCTAGAAGGAGTGATATTTGCAATCAAGATGTACTAAAATGGATAGTTATACCGAGATTAGTAGAACTGGACAAAATATATACTTGTGATAAATTGGCAAACTGGAGAATGGATATATTATTACAATGTCAATTGTGTTACAGCCAACACCGGGTCTATTCAATGTTTGTTCTTTGAAAGCTATTATTTTGAACACATATGACTTAGACTGGTCAAATTAATGCACATCCAACGAACATATATGAAATGGGAGGAGGAACTCAAATGGGAAGAGAAGTGATGTAAATGGAGAAGTAGCAGGGATGTGATTTATAAGATAGTATCAACTGCAGTAGTATGTTATATCTGGATGGAAAGAAACCAAAGATTATTCTAGAAGAAGAATAGATGCATTGAAGATTTTCACAAGCCATTCCCTAGAAGGTTTACTTCAAGATTACATGAAGCCACAGATTAGGCACCATATACACATGTTTAGATGTTATAAATAGTTTATACTAGTAGAAGAAAATAGATGACTAGAATAATAAGAAGCTAGAATGTACAGGCCTGCTTGTCTTGTTTTAACTTGAACTGTAACTTCATACTTGGTAACCAAATTTATTTATTTATATTAAAAGAATAACAACGAGAATAAGATCAATATAAATTACCTTATGCTCTGGATTGATCCACATGTCACAAAGCCTAATCCAATTTTCAGGGGTCAACTCTGGCACTTCAATTTTACGAGCTTCTTCCTCAGAGCGTGCACTTTCAAATAATCATTTTAACTTGTAGCGCCATTGTCGACTTCTAATTTTCAGAATATCCTCACAGCTATCTTTCACGTAATGCTCGTCTAAATTAATCTCAAACCTCTCGTTAAAATAATTAAGTTTGAAGAAACACACAAAACGATCAAATTCCATTTATATTAAAATAATAATGATCATATCTTCTAACATACTAATTAACCTCAAACTCAAGCGCCCTTGGAAAAAATTGTCCCTAGCTTGTCGTCCAATAAACTTGTACTATACCACAAAAAGTAATTGCAGTTCATGTGTAAATGCTCTAGAACAATATGGTGTAATTTTTTACATCAACAAAGAGTATCTGACAAGCATTAAAATGGGCAGAAGAGTTGGAGTGGGCACTTGCACATGCAAAAGATAAGAGGCTGCTAGTGGAATTAGCTTAAGAGGCTTGGCAGCATAATGCAAGTTGTTATCATCTTCAGGGGATTGTACAAGATATCTTCTTCAAAGGATCCCCTGAGGAAGAGTTAAGGAAGGAATCATGAAGAGATGAATGTATACCCTTAGTTGTATTTTTAGTACCTAGTAGTTGATCACATGTATTGGCTGTTTGTTTTTTAGTATGCTATCTTTTGCCGATAAAATTCTTATTATATTTTTGAAAAAAAGAGAATAGGAATCTTAGATATAAAAGAGAAAGAGACCATTAGTAAACTTCCTACTACATAGCATTGTAGATAATATCGCTGAGTAGTTCGTCAAAAAAAATAGATGGATGAATAATAGTAGTACCCAAAAAAAGAACTCAGTATAATCACTATCATGTAATAAATTGATCAAGAGTAAATAATACTTACGTGGCATCTAATAAGTGTTGCATCTCTGTCCTCTATTGTGAGTTCCTTCCACTTATTTGGAAGCGGAAGAAAATTCCGGGCAATTACCTCCAACTCACTGGATAGTTTTGCTGATTGAGTTGGTTTAGTTGGCCTTCCTTTACGAACTGAGATCTCTATCTTCATCTTGCCTCCCATAGACTTCTTCAATTTTTTCAATACCTTTCCCTCTAGTCTTGCCACGACCTTTCCTGATTCTAATGGAATCATCTGATGAAAAAAAATCAGTTCAAATATCACCTAAAATCTATGAATTTTGCACATATGGAAGTAAGGTACACGATAAAGAATGAACTATCTAAAACATTTGCTTTATTGTTTTGTATGCTAACAAATAACTAAGCCAAGAGATTCATTGACAAAACAAACAGAATATAAGAGAGCTAATAGTATCTTTTTTAGATCATTTAGATCATGCCGCTATTTATAAGTTCCGCCGATTTCATAAATTGGCGTTGATTCTAAAGGTGGAGATCATAACACCTATCCATCCAGAAAAACATTCAAATTGTACATATTGGCAGAGAAGGTATCTTTACCTACCTATCTCTATGCCATCATAAAGCAAAGGAGAGTTTGGTCAAACATAAATCAAGACTAACAAATACAAGTTATGATGAAGAAGTTGTTACACGTTATCTATTGCAACATTTTTAACTCCAGTCAATTTTTGTAACATATATAACATATTGATAAAGCAAAATCAATTGATATTACTCATACAAACATTCAATGGCGTTGAGGTTAAGAAAAATGTGTGCAAGATTATAGGTGATATCATGAAATGCTTCTAAAATGTTAAAATATCAATTATAACCTCATAAGTTAAATCCACATATCTTGAGTTGATGATTGAATTACTATAGTAACAATTGAGATAATCATAAAAATTATTCGAGCAACTCGAAATTATAGGAAAGAGAGGAGAGAAATTAAAGAACACAGAAGAGATGAGTACACTAAAAACTACTATTACAGATTTTGTACTTTCACTATTTACAACTCCAATTGTGTATTGTGAATATGTGAGTTCTGAAACAGCCAGCTAAAATTTCTAGATTCACTTTGAAAGAAAGAAGCTCCAATGCGTTTAAAAAAGAACAGTGTCATGTGTAGAATAATCAAAGCTAAACAAGCTTCATTTCTCAATTATCATTAACTTCTTATCAGTAACTTGCTAATCATGTCCATCATCCGAGGTTGAATGGTTTTCACTAGAGTGAAAAGAACCAACTTCATTTATCCTACTACTTTATTTGCCTAACTTGATTCTCACCATCCTCAAATCCGAGCTAATGTCCATTTTCTCGTTAAAAGTTTAACATAATTGGATGTTTCAATATCTAATGTTTTTGGTTGAAACTTGGCCAATAACTTAATAATAATAAATTTAATAAAATATGTTACCTCTATCAACAACAGGGCTAATGTTATTTGATTCATTCAGTGATTGAGCGACTTGAATAGTTTCCCCTGTAAGTGTAGTTTGCTTGAAGACACGTCCACCCGATGCCATTGATTTGCAGAATTCTACAAAAACCATAATATGTAATTTAGTAAGTTCATAAGATATAAACTCCATTGGTTTAATAAAAATAGTTATATAAAAGTACCAATCATTGACAACTAAAGAAAAATCAGAAAAGACTAAAGGTTAACAATCTGGAAAGTCTCATACACGTCATTTATAAATAGGAGTTCACTATCTTCTCGTCATAATAATAATTGAACTATTGAAGCATCACTATATATTAAAGAACCAGTATAACATATGAAAGAGAACTAAATGCAAGAAATGTCCAAATTTGAAAGCACAAAAACTTTTCTGCAAACTTATATAAGATAAGGTATTAAGAAGAGGCTTTGGATCTAATAGATATAGCGCCTCATGAAGAAATATTTGTTTGCTTCAGAATTTTTTAGTTGCCCTACAAAATATTCATTTCAAATGGTTTTGATTCAATTTATGTTAATTCAAAGTTCAACCCTATCCTAATTCTAAGAGACAGGTTCAAGAAGCATCATTTTGACAAACTTCAATATCATTTTTTCACACTCACAAATTCTCCATAAAATAGTTACTTGAGACAGAGGGGTGATTATAAAAATGGACCTTGAAAAAAGCTAATATGCAATAACCTTGGTGATTCCAAATGGCAATTTATTTTTAGACTGGGTGTATATGATAGGTTGTACACAAAGGACAGACTATACATATGGAAAATAACTAGAGATCATGTGTGACAACTACGCAGACAGGAGGATGAGAGCCTCTGCAACTTGTTCTTCACTTGCTTAGAAGCACAGTGAATATGAAGGAGGATCCTAAGGTAGCAATGTGTCCATGGGAGTATGAACTGCAATGGGCTAGTCATCATGCAAAAGGGAGACATCCAAGGATGAGGTCGTTGGGATGACATTGGTAGCTACTGTATACTACCTATGGAGAGAAAGAAACTTTGTACATTTTCATGACAAGAAAAATTGACCAAATGCAATGGGTTAGTCATCATGCAAGAGGTGAACGTCCAAGGGATGTGGTCTTTAGATGACATTTGTAGCTGTTGTATACTACCTATAGAGAGAAAGAGATTTTGAACATTTTCATGACAAGATATATCCACCAAATGCAATAGGGAAGCAAATAGTGCAAGGGGTTAATTTTAGAAAGGCAGTCAAGACACACACGATAACATGGTTGGAGAATTTCAACTACTACCCAACATGGAAGTGGCAAAACATAGCCAAGGTCATAGTGACTGTGTGATACATAGCATAGGTAGTAGTTAACATATAACACAGAGGGTATTTGAGAATGACTGAGAATGGAGCATGTTGCTCAATCCCAAGTCATTTTGCTTGTACATAACTCCAATTTAGGAAATAAATATCAGTTAGTAATGAAAGATTAATATCATGTTTTCACAATGTATCTCCTCTTCCCTCGAAATACATCAATAGAAGCAAAATGTAGGACAGTTTTGCTTACATAGAAGCCCTAGATTATGCATCACTAGTATGTGCCACACACCAACTGTAAATATATATGCACACCCTGCGAAACTGTAATCTACATAGTGAATTAGAGTGTTTGTATTTCAAGATTTTTGTTATTTTCTAGTTAAAAATATGATACAAATATAAAGGAAGATCAGTGGATATGTTATAAATAATCAATGAACAAATCATTAAATATACGATTTCGACATATATTATCTGTTTAATATTGTTCAAACATAAAATAGGAGGAAAAATACATACCACGTCTTCTTGTTTAGGTTTTGAAATTCTTCTTCACTTTGCAAATCAACTCTTTTGGTTCCTTTTCATATATATATCTTAGTGGTTATGCTGAAATTCTTTTGGAGCCAAAAATCAAAAAAATTAAGCGCCAAAAGACAGTTTCTTTCTCCATTTTCTCCATTCTGTATTTCTATTTGGTGGTGAATATGAAAAAAGTGAAGTAGTGCTTCAAACTAACTCAGAAACATAGGAAGTAGAGAAGTACGTGATCAACTTTATTTTAAACCTAACATTTATTTATTTCTCATGCTAATATTTACAAAGTAAATTACCCACACAAAAGGACATAAATGTCCATCAATACCTTAGAAATAAAATTCGAACACAAAAAGACACATATTACAATGTTATTTATCAAATTAAACAACATATTGTCGAATCTATAGACCTATAAGAAACATTAAGTCGATATGTTACCGATTGGACTAACATTGGTAGCTCCTTCAGCTGAAAGCCAAAATCCTTGGCCTGATATTTCTGGTTGATTATCCTAAGAAGTAAGAAAACATTGAACACTAGAGAACCCATTCCAAAAATTAGAGGAGTTGAGATAAGATTAACACATTGGACCTGTTTTGTCTTCCATCAGCTTCGATTTTGTTGCCAAACAAGGTAACTAGAGTAGGAGAGCTGGTGAAAACATCAACAATCGTATCTGAGATGACATGCAAAGATACATATCTCTGAAATTGGATATGAAGATCTCTACATGAAAATGTGAAACTTCTTGAATGGATTAAATTGTGCACTTCAAAGATAAAAACATCATAAAGTTAGTACAAATTGATACTAAAGATATTGGGGGAAAAAGAGATGAAGAGGTTAGTAAAGAAGAGAGGTTGGTTGAGAAGAAAGGAGCTGGAGAGTTTTCAGATTTTCTTAATTGGTTTTTCAGCTTTTTCTTCATATTTTGTGCCTATATTTGCGCATATTTTTCTCTTTGATATTTTCACACACAAATATGTATTTGGGCCCTTTTCCCATTTCAAATAAATAAATAAGAAATTTGAGGATGCTATGTTATATGTTTTTTTTTTAGTTTATTTATTTTATTTTGACTTGACATAAAATTTTAAAAGTAAAAAAAATATTTATCGAATGATAAACACTTTGTATTTTAAACACACACACACACTCTTTGGATAAAAAAAAAAACTATAATTGGGTTGGTTTGGTTTCAACTAAAAAAATCAACCCGAGACCAAACCAACCCGACATTATATATATAATTTTAAATTTTTATTTTACACGTAGAAATACTTACTTTGATATAATTTTTAAATATTTCTTATACTTATTCATAGTTTTTATCTTTTAATTTATTTATTTCATGTTTGGAAGTTAGAATTCTTAATGACTAATAAAGATTATAGTCCATACATGTTGGTAATTATAATAAAGTTTAAATAAAAATCAAATTAATACTAATGAAAAAAGAAAATTAATTCAACACTAAGAATGACAATAATATTGAATATTTATTTTTTAGTTTTACATGAATTTAGATAATTAAAATACATGATCTAATTTTACTTGCTTTTAATATTTAGTCATGTAACTAATACTTACTAAACTTATTTTAGAATGATTTAGTACTTTAAATTATGATCAATTTCATTATAACTTATTAATTTGCAATATTTGTTTTAAGCGATTTTATTATTATTATTTTGTTCGATATTATAGTGTCATTATCATATCATATTTTTTGTTATTTTTTTCTTGAGAAATAACTTAGATAGTTGCATTTTGGTAGGACTAAAGAAATATTTGAAGTACAAGTAAATTATGTGTTTGTATGAATACTTTATCGAAAAAACCCGAAAATCCAAAAAAAACCGAAAAAACCCGAGTTTTATTGATTTGATTTGGTTTGTAAGTTCTAAAATCCGAGACAAATGGTTTGGTTTGATATTTAAAAAACCCAAACCAATCCAATCATGTACACCCCTAGCGCAGACCTTACTAAGCAATTAAAAATATGAGTACAAGCTTTTTTAAAATTTAAAACATAAAATATCTAAGTAGCACTTTGTTATATATTTGAATATTCAGTTAAACATATAATATCATATTTCATATATATCTAAATAAAATAAAACATACTAATAAATTTTAAAAAACATCAATATATATTCTGCCTTATATTTAACAAGATCCCTTGTGCTATTATGTTGGTCTAGTATTTTTATGGTGGTGGATAGTGTATTGCTAGTTTACTACCTTATTTATTATTTATTTAGTCGTTTTAATTTATTTTTAAATTTTTTTATATATTTCATGTTAAGAAAGAATATTCTTTTGTCACTTTTTTAAATTCAATTTTCATACAGATTACATATTTAATCTAACACCATAAATATAATATATATTTTCTCAAACTCTATAATAAATTAAAATCAGACAATCTGAATAAGTAATTACATATAAAGTTGTTTCAAAGTAGTAGGAGGCACATTAATTATTGTTTGGACCATATGCTAGCTCATGAGAACATTACTATCGATATTAATTTTTAACATAACTAGTATATATATATATATATAGATAGATAGATAGATAGATAGATAGATAGATATAATTCAAATAAAATAGTTGTTAAATATTACATTAACAAAATGTTAGAAAAAAGTCAATCTTAAATAAATATTAACATATTTGGATTACAAATAAATATTTTAAGTTTGATAGAAATATATATTATATTATGAATATCATTGAAGCATCTAAGACATGTGATCTAATGTCAAACGATGTCCAAGTAGAGTAACATTTTGTGGGTTCGAGTCTCATATTTCATTAACTGGCAAAGGACGCCTCCTTAAACAATTTTTACTTATTATATCAAATTTAGCTAATAATAAAAATATAATGTAATAAGTAAATTTTATTTTTAAATAACAAAATAAATTAAATAGAATTACAAATATCTTCATTTTTTTAATATCAATATCATGAAATAATAATTTTTTAAAAAGTAATGAACAATTTTTTCCACATAAGAGTAAGTTCAGCCTAATCAATAGTTCAAACTTTTTATTTCCAAATTTTGATACCATACAGTTTTTAAAATTATTTTTAATTTCTCTCATTAAATGAAAAAAGGGTTTCTCTTTTCCTTAATTAAACAATTGTGGTCAATAGCCTTAGGCGTTCAGAAATAACTTTTGCAGCTACATCGTTTGTTCTTCCTCTCTCACGTTGTCGCTGATCGTTTGTTCTTCCTCTCTCACGTTGTCGCCGTCATATTTCTCTAGCCTTCGTGTTATCGCCATCAGCTGCATTCGGGCCTAGTAAGTATCCTATTTTACTTTAATCTTGTTCTCTCCTCATACATTGCTGGAACTTTCCTCAACCTCTTTCTTATCATCAAAATACTACATTCTGACTTATGAACAGATTTGTCAAAAGATTGAATTGAAGTTTGATTTATGTGTGGATTCATTAGTATTTATCTAATTAATTTGGTTACCTTTGTGTTCTTGTACTCATTATTGAATGGAGTTTCTCTATTGATTTCGGGCAACTCATATCAGTAATTTGACAGAGTTTTATCTTTTGGATTAACCTTTGGGTTCAAATAATGCATCTGAAGAAAGAATAAATGAGGACTTGTCCTACAAATTACATAAAAGACAACTTTAATAAGTAGAAAATCATGACACATATGTCTAATATGTTAAGAAAGGACTTGTAATCTAGTTCCCGAATACACTTGGACGGAGTAGTACTTTAGTTTAAAAAAATGGTAGTATAAGTCAGTAGAAGTTTGTTTATCGTGCGCCGAGAGAAAAACCCCTCTTTTTGTCAAATAAAATTAGCAGAGTATTCAGGAAATTCATTTGGCTCACAAGCTTAAGCTTATGATTGCTTCATGTTTTGCTTGAAACAGATTCTTTTTTTCTCTTGTAACCACTAACCTTGCATCCTCTTCAATACAAATTATTAATTCACCAAAAAAAGGGATACTTAGCTACTGTAGACTGGCCGGTTACTATCTTTTCTTCGATTACTATTTTGTTTGTATTGTTATTGGTCTTCTTTTCCTTTATTTATGGCATGGCGTCATCGCTATTAATGTATTTCTTTTCATGCTTGATTTCGATATTTTTTAGTTGAGCCGATGGTCTATTTAGCATCTCTACCTTGTTAGGGGTAAAATTGTGTACACACCACCTTTCCTAGACTCCACTTGTTGGATTACTTGTGTCATTGGCATTTCCAATATCCAAGGGATCCACTTTTCTGTTTGTTGGTTGGCACACGTAAATATCCTCTAGCAGTTTAGTCTATGAGGCGTGGAGGTGTAAGGAGAATACTCATGTGAGAAAAAGAATGTCAAAAGAGGATAATAATGTAATGGGTATGTTCTCAAATGTTGCATAGCTGGGAGAATGGAGAAAATTTCATAAACTATACGTAGTAAGGTTTCAACCAGAATTGCAGATGGTGTGGTAAGGCCTAAAGCTCAAGGGTTGTAGACATCCTGTAAAAAAATCAAAGACTAATATTATTAATAAAAAAATCACACCATTTTAGGACATTCATAAGTGGACGATCATATGCGCGAACTTTTAACTCCCAGTCAAGCTAGACATCAGAATCAGAATAGCCTAGGTGTATTTCTTTAAAAATCTTCTTCGACCATCGATGTAAAGGCATTCCCACAGCTATAATCCATATTCAGCCTTAAAGATCTGGAGATGCATCCAGTTGTTGAACTCCATCAATCGTGCGGGAATATGTTGTTGTTTTCCACCTCCATGACGCACCAATATATCTTTTACTAATGACTATCTTTCTTCGATTACTGTTTTGTTTGTTGCTGCCACTGATCTTATTTTCCTTTATTATTAGCATGACTTCTTTACTATTGTGAGGAAAATAATGTCAAGAGAGTATAAGGAATGTAATAGGTATGTCCTCTTGCATAGCAGAAATAATGGAGAACATTCAATGAATTACAACCTTTCTACCTTCACAAGTTAGGGGTAAGGCTGCGAATGCACCACCTTTTGTAGACCACACTTGTAGGATTATACTGTGTATGTTTTTGTTTGAAATCCGTAGAAGCTGTTTTTCGCTAGTATTCCAGCATTGATGGAATATTTATTGTAATCTTTATTTTAATTGAAAGAATCTTGCATGTGCTTCTTTTACAATATTTAATGGGTAATTGTTATGTTTGTGCAGTTGATCATGGATAAAGGATGGATGCATTAACCAAAATTCTCTAAAAGATATGTTGAGGGTGTCCAATCTTTCATGCAACTTGTTCGATCTCACTTTGATAGAAATTCCAAAGTTCGATGCCCATGTCAAGACTGTTTGAATGTTTTTTTTCAAACACAAGAAGTAGTGTATGACCACCTATTGATCAAAGGAATTATGGGAAGTTACGTGCAATGGATATACCACGGGGAACAATCATAAATGAAAGATAGCAATGAATTAATTTATAGTGAAGATGAAAATGAAGAACATGATAACCATGAGGGAATTCACACTATGTTAGAAGAGGCAAGTGGTAGATCATTTGTTGATTTTTCAGAGGAGACAACGGGTAATATTGTTTGTGGTAATATGAGTGAGAAAGAAGCTAAGAAGTTTGACAAATTGCTTGAAAAAGCAGGACGTGAATTATACCCCGGATGTAAGAAATTTTCAACGCTTTCGTTTGTTGTAAAGTTATTACACTTGAAATTGTACAATCAATGGAGTAATAAATCATTTGATATGTTGTTGGAGTTGCTAAAAGAGGCATTGCCTACTAATGAAACACTTCCTAAGTCATATTATGATGCTAAAATCATGTTGCAAGGTATAGGATTAGGATATATTTCGATCCATGCTTACAAAAATGATTGTGTATTGTACTGGGCTGAATATAAAGATAGGCAGGAGTGTCCACATTGTGGTACTTCCAGGTGGAAAATTGATAATGGAAGGAATAAGAAGATCCCCCATAAAGTTATGCGGTATTTTCTATTAAAACCTAGACTTCAAAGATTGTTTATGCCTAGAGAAACAAGTGTGGACATGAGGTGGCAGAAAGAAAACATCTTGAAGAGGAAAATGTGTTAAGACATCCCGCTGATTCTGAAGCATGGAAAGAGTTTGACAAAAATCATGAGTGATTTTCACAAGAACCTCATAATATTAGACTTTGTCTTGCAACGGATGGTTTTAACCCATTCGGTAACATGAGCACATCAAATAGCATGTGGCATGTCATTCTCGCTCCTTATAATCATCCTCTTTGGAAATATTTTAAGGACCCATTTATGATAATGTCATTGCTTATTCCTGGTCCTCAAGCACCACGAAAAGATATTGAAGTTTATTTTTCATCCTTTGATTGATGAGCTGAAAGAGTTATGGAGTGATGGTGTAGAGACATTTGATGTATCAACTGGAAAGTGCTTCAAGATGCATGCTGCTATTTTATGGACCATAAATGACTTTCCAGCTTATGGTCAGTTCTTAAATTACTTACTTTTCTAAATGGCTTACAATATATACTATTTATGTATCAGACTATTAATTAATATAGTAAAATCACCCAAGGGTATAACTGTTTTGATCAGTTCATGTGCCTCTCTTTCTTTGCTTTGAAATACTCTCTGATACCCCTCCTTCCACAATTCCGTGGCCACCATTCAGAGAATCTCATTTGTTGGACATCTCCCTCTCCATCCCGTCATCCATGTTAGATCCTATTTCCATTCCTTGGGAACTTTATCTCTTCCTTGCCAATTCAATAGCTTCCTCCACACATATAATGAGTAAGGACACTCAAATAATAGTTGAGCCAGAGTTTCCACCCCATTGGGACATAGAGAGCATGCAGTATTTGTGATAATTATCCACCTTGCTAGCCTATCTTTGGTATATAATCTCTGCAATACATCCATGCTGAAGATAAAACACCATTTCGGTGCACCCAAGATGATTACAAACTAAGTTTTTCCATGTAACTTTAGGAAAGTTCCCTTGCAGCTTTCTATACATCTTCTTAATTGAAAAGTCTTTCAACTCCATATATTGCTCATAAGAAATTCCAGCTGCCTCAAATTATTTTTTACTCTTAAAAAACTTCCTTAGTAGCCATGATGCCTGTGGTGGGTCAGTGTCCCATATATGGACCCACCTTACCCAATGTTTGTCCTTTTTGTGACTCAAGTTCCACATCAGCTTAGAATAACAAATTTATTCCACTGTTCCACACTTATTAGATTTAACCCACTAGAAACTTTGGTTTTGCATAGTGTTCCTAAGCTATAGGTGATTTATTACTATTTTCTGCCCTTCCAGTCCATAAGAATATCTACTCGTAGAAGTAATTCTTGTAAGTATCTTCTGAGGTAGCACAAAAACCTAAGACCAGAAGGTTTGTACTGAAAACAGGATCTACCCCTCCCCCCCTCCCTCCTATTTACCTTGAAGTAGTAATAGGCCTCTACCAGTACTATCATTGAGGCTTCTAATTTAGTTTTAGGATTTCCTAGGTTGCAGTATTTTGAGTTTGAGTTACCAGTCTTTAGACAATGCACCCTAGCCTTTGGCTTTAAGATATTATCTTCAACATGATTCCTATGTTCTAGCTGACGTCTTGTCTCTTTCTCTTCATTGTATAGATCTTCTGAGTGTGCGCATTCCCCTATCATATCTTGGATCTCCCAAACTTTCTCCCTCGCAGCCAGAATTTTATGGTCAATATTTTTAAACTCTCTAGAATTCAAATTCCTTAGTGATATCTTGACATTTTTAACTTTCTCCAAATCAGGCCAAGAGAATGGACCCACACAGTTCTAGGCACACTCAACTATTTCTTTGAAATCTGGATGATCCGCTAGGTTGTTTATGAATTTAAAAGGTCTCTTCCACATGGGACCAATATCTTCCATTTTTATTGCAAGAGGGGTATGGTTAGAGAATTGAGTCTTTTAGGGGTCGTTTAAGAGCTTTTAGTTTCTCCCATATATTCTTCATCTTATTTGTAGTTTTTCTTACTTTCAAGATCTCTTGTATAATATCCACAAAGGATATATTTTTGACCTAGACATAAAAATATCTGAAAGAGACTTTACTTTTTAAGTTGTTATTGTGTGTTTTCAACTGAGCATAAGCTTCACCGAGTAGTGAAGGTTTTTAGATCCCTTGAGCTAATAGTTGTAGTGCATCCCATGAAGATTTCCTTTGTTCTAAAGTGTTGAATGCATATATAATTGTGAATAAACATTCCCTTATTATTTTTTCCATGTATGTTGGAATAGATGAGTTTTTAATGATCTGGAATTATTTTGACACTGTACCTGATGTCCCATATAGTCCAGGCTCTTTCCTATTATCATACTTAAGGTGTTTTCTCTTTAGATCTTCACTTAAGTGTGATTGCTTTTCAGGATACTATCTTGATATTTAATCCATCAATTACTGTAGAGAATTTTGTTATTCTGCATGTGATATGCTATAGTAAAGGTTATAAACTACTACTGAACATATTTTTTTAATGAATTAGGTAATCTCTCTAGATAGAGCACAAAGGGATACATGGCATGTCCTACTTGCAATAAGGATGCATCTTCACAAAAGATAAGAAGTAAAATTTGTTATATGGGTCACCGTCGGTATCTTGACCCTAGTCACTCATGGAGACGAAGCAAGAAATTTGATGGTAAGAAAGAAACAAGATTGAAGCCACAAGAACTCTCAAGTGATGATGTCTTAGAATAATTGAATTTGCTAAGTACTTATAGATCTGGAAAACACTCAAGTAATAAGAAAATGAAACGCCGTCCTGAAGAGTTGAATTGGGTGAGGAGAAGTATTTTATTTGAGTTACCATACTGGAAGAGCTTGAAGTTGCGGCATAATTTAGATGTCATGGACATAGAAAAAAAATTATGTGAGAGTATTTTTGGGACATTATTGAATATAGATGGGAAAACTAAGGACACATATAAAGCAAGACAAGATCTAAGGATATGAACATCAGAAAATAACTATGGTTGCAATATGATGGTTCCAGTTGTACAATGCCAGCATCATGTTATGTTATGTCAAAAAAAGAGAAAAAAAAGTTTTGGGCATTTTTAAAATCAATCAAATTTCCTGATGGTTATGCTTCAAATATCTCAGGGTGTGTAAGTGTGGATGATGGTAAGATAGCTAGACTCAAATGTCATGACTATCATGTTTTGTTACAACGAATGTTGCCTATTACTCTTCGTAGATTTGTAAATAAAGATGTTTCCTTAGCATTAATTGAGTTAGGTCATTTTTTCCAACGATTATGTTGTAAAACATTGAGAATAGATGACTTAGAAAAACTTGAAAAGGATATAATTAGTATACTCTGTAAGCTTGAGATGATCTTTCCACTATCTTGTTTTGATGTTATGGTACATTTGACTGTGCATTTACCTCGAGAGGCTATGTATGGGGGGACCAGTATAGTATCGTTGGATGTACAAAATTGAGAGGTTCTTGTGCAAGCTTAAGTGTTATGTACGAAACAAGGCACGCCCAGAAGGTTGTATTGTAAAATGTTATATTATTGATGAATGTTTGACATTTTGATCTATGTATCTTACTGACATCGAGACTAGATTTAATCGTGCACATCGAAATGATGACGGATCTAGAAGCAAAGATGAAGATGTTCTAGACATATTTTCAAATAGTTCTAGACCATATACAGATGGGGTATATGATGCCATATTAAAGAAAGATTTTGATATGGCTCGATGGTATGTGCTAAATAATTGCGAAGAAGCAGAACATTTTCTTCGTTAAGTAATTCTTCTATACATCTAGGTAGATATTTTATTATTTTAAATTATTTTTAAATAATTTATTTATTGCATGCGGAGAACATAAAGAAGAATTGTTGAAACAAGTTGTTGTGAATATAGAAGATAAACACCGAGAACAATTTCCTTTATGGTTCAAGAGAAAAGTAAGTGATTTTAAGATAATAATCTTGTTATTGTGTTTTAATTTTATTTTTCATTACTAATTAAATGCAGTAATTTTTTGTTGTAGATTGTCCAATTATATAACAAGGAAAAGTCAATATCTATCGAGAAACTATATCCTTTGGCTATAGGACCTGATGTGTGTGAAAGAACATATACTGGTTGTATTGTAAATGGTGTCAGGTTTCATGTTCAACGACGCGATGAATTGCGTAAAAGTCAAAATTGTGGTATAGTTGTTGCAGGATACCATGAAAATGAGCTAATTGATTTTTATGGTATTATAGTTGAAATCCTTGAGTTAGAGTATGTTGAGAAAAATCGAGTTCTCCTATTTAAGTGGAAGTGGTTTGATCTTCGCAAGAAAACAGGGATGCAAAAAGATAATAATTTTACGAGCATTTGTGTTAAAATATTTTTGTATGAACATGATTCTTTTGTACTAGCTACTCAAGCAAAACAAGTTTTTGATATTGATGATCCCAAAATTGGGGGAAAGTTGGCGAATTGTGCTCAAATTTCAAGATAGACATTTATATGATGTGCCTGAGAAGGAAAATTCAGAGGCAGAAAGTGATGAGTTGCATATTACAAATGATGAAGTGTATCAAGATATTTCACTTGAAAATAATTCAATTGTCAATGCTACAGTGGATATATTGAGTCAACTACATAGAGATGATGTTGATTCGATTATCTTAGATGCAAATGTAATTAAATTGGAGGCTCAAATAGAACAAGAAGTTGAAATTGATCACAATGAACATGATTTTGACCAAGATGATGAAACTATGATAGACTACATCAGTGATCATGAGGAGAATGAAGCTAGTAATAGTACTGATGATGATGAAGTTGATAGCACATGTGATGGTGACGACATTGATTTGTGATGTAACCTCATAATAGTAAGTTCAATTACTTAATATAGTTCTTCTAAATTATATATATCTTGCTTGAATATTGTCAAAGTAGTGGCCTTATCAATACACCAAAATTATTTTAGTGAATTTTTTTATCAAGTACCTTAAGCTAATAGCATATAAAAGTGAAGCAACCTACAAATAACTTAAATTTCCTTAGTTTTATCCTTCTTTCGTGTTTTTTTTTCATTCCCTACTATTTTTTTATGTAGCCAAAAATAAAATTCTTTTTTTTTAAATTAGTTTTTTACTTTTAGAGAAAGCTCCGCTAACAATTTCAGATTTTTCTCCTTCGTGTAGGGATCTTTATGGACTAAATGTAAACAAAGCAGAACAAAAATGCAGGTTTGCCTCACAAAGTTAACTATTCTAATATTATTACCTTGTTTAAATTCATTTGAATATGCTTAGATTTTGGTTTGAGCCCTGCAAATGAATAAGCATGTCACTTTTTCTGCATACATTGCCTCGTCATTGTAAACTTATTTTGATGAATCAATAATTTGATGTTGTTCTATCCACTCTCTAATATGTCCAACAAACGTTTCTCTATAAAGACAAGGCAGTGCCATGGGATTGACATATTGGTAAGCACTTATATTGTCATCATTGCTTATTTCTTCTTGAAAAACTTGAGCATGACCTTGGCTACTAGTTCTTCTTGAACCATTACCATGTTTTTGGAGCACTTAGAATCCAATACAACCATTCATATCTCATAAGCAACTAGTAAATTGTTTGTGAGATCCACAGTTTTTTAAATGTACATTAGTGATAAATTGCTCATCATTGCTATGAGCTCTATACATATGTCAAGTTTTATTCCCTTTTCTATTGATGGAAACAACTTCATTTGAATCATACAATTCAATATCAAACCACTTATGTATGTGTAAGTCCTTTTTCAAATTCTTAGAAATTGTGAGTTCCCTAAAATCAACATGTACATAGGGCAAAGAGGGTTGTTCAAAAAGGTAAGGTAAACACTTGAGTGTCCTTACATCTTAACCAACTAGCATTGTATGGGAGATAAGTGAAGTCACTCCCTCATACTATCATAATACTTTGGAACCAACTCCTCTCGAATATTTATAGTAGGAACCAACTTCTATTGAAACATATCCTTTGAGCCTTCTACTTGGGTTTTTTCTCATTCCCTTATTTAGACTTGCCATCCTCAAAGATAGACTTGTTCAGTGTAAAAGGGAACAAAGTAGCTAGTTACTGAAATTTCTTATGACGAATAGTCATTCGATTGGGAAGCGTCAGCTTTTCCTTGTAAAACATTTCATCAAACACCTTGCGCTTATCAGTGTCACATTTGTATTTCGATTGCTCAGCAAGATTTCTGGAAACAAATGTCTCTTGGTAGATATACGACAAGTAACCCTTGTGACTGAGTACCAAAGTTGTTTTGAGTCTATCCTATTGGTCATGGGTGAGTCAGTTGTACTTTCGTTATGCCATGCATTTGTTCAACCACATAGAAGCAATACATCCACTTTACATCTGCCACAATGTTACGATGAGTGGTCGTATTGCTTCTACACAGATAAACATATGCAAGGCATACAGAAAGTAGAACAGGCTCACCGAGGATTGATAGGGTAAAAACTCAAAATAACTTTGGTACTCAGTCAGAATGGGTACCTACCGTAAATCGACCAAGACACATATGTTCCTAGAAACCTCCCAAACAATAGATTTGGTATGATAATGTATAGGTAAACACTTATTATAGTAAAACTCTAAAAACTTTGCGCATCTTTGTTAAAAAAATGGTGGATACCCATCTTGTTTCATAATTACCATCACTTCGCAAATATTTCAAATACCCTTCAAACCCATCACCGAAACTCTTATTTTCTAAACCTTTGAAGCTCGTTTCAAGAAATCTAAGCATAACGGCAGTTGTATCATCTTAATTATAAACCTCAAACTCAGAAGTTTCAACATTGTTTCAAGAAATATAAAGATAGGTTTTGTATTCTGATGGTGTTATGGAGACAGTTGAAGTACAATCCTTTAATTTATATAGCATCTCAAATTGCTAGGAATGTTGAGTCTTACAGGAAGGCTTTGGAGGGCTTGAATCCCAATTAATGGTAATGCTATTAAGGGTAATAATAATCTCAAGATTTTGGAACCTTTGAGAGGCCTAGGTTGTGAAGCTATTTAGGTTAGTGAGAATGAGTTCAGATTGGCACTTCGTGCTGGGTTTGATCCTACCAAGTGTAGTTTTAATGGAAATGAAAGTTGTTAGAGGACCTAGTGCTTCCCAAGAATGTGTGCTTGTAAACATCGACAACGAATTTGACTTGGATAATATTATTGTAGTTGCAATGCTTGTTGGGAAGATGGATCACTGTCTAAATTCCGACATGTGTACATATTCAAAGACCATTTGAGATACTCTAATGGTTTGTAAAATTGTTGTTTCTTTTAATCACTGTAATGTGATAGGATGTCGAATTCATAAATTTGCTTCATAGTTTCGTTCTTGTCAACGTGATATGATTTATTTGAATTGTTCCAGCTAATGAATTTCCTCTTAAAAAAATAATTTAAACTGATATGATAGTTGGTATTTATTTCATTACCAAATTATTGATTGGATTATACTTACATGAAATGTTATTGTTATCATTTTCGAAAAAAGTCATTTATTACATGATATTTTTGGACTATTATACTAACATGTTTTTGACTTCTACCCATTAAAAATGTGTATGTTTAAGTGTTATTATTCATTGAGTTAGTGACTCACTCTCCACTATATTTTTCTTACAGAGACTACAGGTGACATTAATGATGCTTTCTTTAGCTAGAGTGCATGCGTTGACAAATGCACGTGTGCAGGCATTGCTTTGGATCGGCAATAAGTTATTTATTTGTTATCGTGCTTCTATTTTAACTTTTAGAACCATTCATTATTCAATGCACTAAAGTTATGAGTATTCTTTTGATATTAGTGATTTGTGATAGACTTCTTTTCATTTTTGGAGATGAATTTAGTATTATTATAATCCTAATAGATTGTTGATGAATATTATGATTTGTTTTGATGATATTGGTTTGATAATGTATAGAATTTAGACAGAGTTTTTTTTATATAGGTCCAAAAACAAGCAAAATGCTGCCCAATTTTATGTAAATTTTCATTAAGGCTTGCCTTTGGGACACAAGTAATGTAGCTAGTGAACTCATATCATTCATCGACACAAAACAATTATTCGTGGGTAGTAATATTACTGAAATTATTTAAAGTTTCTTATAATTGAATAAGATATTATGACAATATATGATTCTGTTGTTAAAATAGATATAGAACGGTTGGAGTGAATATTTTGTTTGAAATTAGTTTGTAAGTTTAGTGATACTAATTTATGATGATACTTGTGTTGTTAAAATATATTGACTAGCTTTGTTTAAAGTTTTTTTTAATTCAAACTATCTTAATGGTGTTAAGACATTTTATCCTTTTTATTGTATTATTGTTTTTATCTTGTCTGCAATATTGTCTAATATTTTAGAACAAAAAAATTATATTTGTGTGGTGGGTAATATATAATCTTTTTCTAAATTTTTTTTGTGAGTTAAAAATGTTTTAAAATTACTTATGTTATAATTAGAAGTATAATTTTTTTCTGTAACCAATAATTGCACTACTCAAGTACGAAATTTAGGTTGTAGCTATTTGAACATACATTTTTTTGTGACAAAGTTCTTTGTAACTAAATAGTAGGTTGAATAGAGACAATTGTACAATTGTCACTAATTGTTTGACCTATTAGTGACGAAAATCAAGGTTACAATTGAATAATAAAAATTTGCGGCTAAAGTTTACGATGATTAACTACAATCTCTAGTTTGTCGTTAATGTATCAACATATTTTTTTCAACAAAGTTATTCATATCATAAAATTTACTAATTTAAGGACAAAAAATGATTCGTCACTAACATATCATTATATGTTTTGCGACAAAAATAAATTGTATAAAAAATTACCTAATTATAAGACAAAAAATGAGTTGTTACTAATGTATCAGTATAAGTTTTTGCAACAAAAGTTTTTTTGTCTACAAAATTTACTAATTTTAGGACGAAAAATAATTTGTCACTAATACATCAATATACCTTTTGAGGAAAAAAAAATTTGTATCCAAAATTTAACTAATTTGGAGACAAAAAATGGTTTGTCGCTAATTGGGAACATCATTAGTGACATAATATCGTGTCACTAATAATTTCAAATTTGTGTCTAATAGTCCTTAATAAATGGCGCCAAATCAACTTTTGGTGGGAAACTTTAGTGGACAAAATTTTGCTACGAAGTCTTATGTTTTGTCACAAAATATAAGTGACCCATATATTTAAGTACAAAATGTATTTATTGTCACTAAAAGCGAACAAATAGAGACGAAATTTGTGTCGTAGCTAATAATTTCGTAGCTATATATCATATTTGTTGTAGTGATACCATAGGAACAATCTTTGAATTATCTTTCCAATGCCTCTAAGTTTGATAAGTTTCGAGTTTGGATGAGTGAGATATGACATTTTGAAGTTAGGTTGTCCAGTTAAGGAACGTTAGCCGAAATATATCTTTTGAGTATTGTTCCGAATTTTTAAATTTGAGTATTTGAGTTTTATGAATTTACATTCAGTTTTATGCTTTTGTATGCTTGAGATAGTCTTCCGCTTGTAGTTAGCTAGGAGGAGGGTTCACTTGGGACAAGTAATGGTTATCAAGTGTCGGTCACGTCCAAGGTGTAAACTCGGATCGTGAAAAAAATAACTTGAGAAGATCAATTTGCAATGAGACTATTGGTGAAAATATTCAATAACTCGTGTAAGTGAATTTTTGTTAAAGTTGTAGATGCATAGCTAAGAGACTCAATCGGAGATTGTTCTGGCGTATATATTATTAATCATGTATTGAAATATTTTAACTCTAAAAATTGTCATGATTAGAAGTCTAAGTGGGAGACTGTAGGGATTTATACTAGTAGTAATATGATTAGATATAATAATTATTTTACTTAACTTTAGTAAAAATTTAAATGCATCATGTATTCGTTGATGTATTTTATTACTTGTATAGTTGGAAAAAGTACTAAAATATCGAATTTAGTACATTAATTTACACGGTCTAAATCTAGTCCTTTTATTTACAACACTAAAATTTTAATTACAAATATGAAAATCTATTAAAAATAAATTATTGGCTTGGTGGGCTGATTTAACGGGATTCATAATTATTATTTTTAAGTGACAATCATAATTATATTTACGTATGTTCCTTTATTAAATAGTAGAGGAAGTGTCATTCATATTCACAATATATTTGTCAAATTATTTTATTACTCTTTTCTGTATTACTACTTAAGGAATGTTAGAGGTATATCAACTGAGACATGAAGGGAGTATGAATGTTCTTAAATACTAAAAATTAATTCTTATTTTAGTGTTTGCATTTCACAAGGTTTTTGGGTTTCGATTTCTCTTTTTCCTGTTCTTTTTAATTTTGAATTTATGGTCTTCGTCTAGGATTACCAGGACACAAATTTTATTCAAGACCTTAATTTACTCAGTTCCAAAATTCAATCACAGCTTCCCCTACTAATTAATATACATGTCCTCACTATATATGATAATGATTTATGCTATGTCGTTTTTAATGTAGGCAGCTATACTCTTTTTTGTTAGAACAATTTGTATTTTCTTTTTTAGTCTATGTTAATTCTACGTTCTGCTCTATTGTATCGATGGTATAAGAGCCATCACCTTTCGTTTCAAGCAGATTAGGAAGACACGTGGCCACCCAACTAAAAAAGGGGTACCTCAGAAAAAGTTACCTACATGAAAGGTACCTAGTGTGGAACAGTCGAGGCTCTCCCACATTAATATCAAGATTTTGGGGTGTGGAAGAGTGCATTTCAAAAATTTATATATGAAAGTTATTGTCGATATATATGATCTTGGGCAATGGATAACTTTTGTGTTGAGTTAGGCGCAAATGTTCATTTCTTTTGTATAATAAAATGTAACATGAAAATAAAATGTATGGCTTGCTATTTATAAATAGTCAATGTAAAGTTGACAAAGGTCAAAACAGGACTCTCGGTGCAATTATAGTTGTGTCCAAAAGAAATTAAGAAAAATAAATTTTGAGATAAACACTAGAATGTATGCCTTAGATTTGAATATATGATCTAAAACAGATGTTGAACCCATTTGTCACTACACTAGTATCATCCCTTGTGTCTAGGGGATTAAAAAATTTACATATAATTAGGAAGATTAGGTTTCCTTAATTGCACATATATTCTTTTAACAAAAGGATCGAATTAACAAGTCAATACCTAGTTCTGCAACTTAATCATAGCGCTAATTACTAATAACTACCTATTCTAAATGAAACTGTCTTCTCTGAATAGTAGTGAGTACAATAAAATATATTGTCAAGCTAATTGTTTTCTTCAAAATTAGGGGAGAAAAAAAATCAATTTTGATTATAACTGCTAACTACCA
Source organism: Solanum sitiens (assembly GCA_016801875.1). NCBI lineage: Eukaryota > Viridiplantae > Streptophyta > Magnoliopsida > Solanales > Solanaceae > Solanum > Solanum sitiens. Next base: position 2,744,875 of record JABWTJ010000080.1, read on the forward strand.
TTTCTAAAATTAGGGTGAAGTAAATTCAAAACATAGCATTAATGGGTGGAAACCAAAAATGTGATGTACGTAACATATTTTCTTCCAAGGAATTTGATTTCTAAAGAAATGGTTTTTGAAAAGCTAAATATAACTATGTGAGATTGAGAATTTTTGTGCTTCTACATACTGCCTTTTTGAAAAAAGTTTTATTTTTCAGAAGATGAGTAAAACAAAACGACATAAGAGAATGCAACTTTTCCTACAAAGAAAAGAAAAATCTATTGTTGGCTAGAGGATACACCTTGGGTTGCCTCCCAAGAAGCGCTTGATTTAACGTCGCGGCACGACGCATGATCCTTGATTACTCAGACTTCATCAAGGTAATATGCCTCAACCACCTCATGGAAACCCTCCGCATGCCCTAGGTTGATCTTAATTCTTTGCCCGTTGACAGTGAACTTTGCACCTTGCTTGTTCTCCAATTCGCTCCATGTGGAAACACTTTAGTAATAAGGAATGGTCCCATCCACTTGGACTTGAGTTTGCCCGGAAACAAGCGTAGACTAGAGTTGAATAGAAGCACCAAGTCCCCAATCGCAAATTCTCGCTTTTCAATCTTTTGGTTGTGGTACTTCTTCATCTTCTCTTTATAGATGGATGAACTTTCATACGCTTTTAGGCGAAACTCATGAATCTCATTCAACCCATTAAGTCTCTGTTCCACTGCTTCATTCCAATCCATCTTCAGTTTCTTCATTGCCGACATGGCTTTGTGCTCTAACTCAACTGGCAAGTGACAAGCCTTCCCATATACATGTTGGTATGGACACATACCTATGGGGGTCTTGTATGCAGTATGGTAGGCCCAAAGAGCATCATCAAGCCTCCTGGACCAATCTGTTCTATTAGCATTTACCGTTTTCAATAGAATTTGCTTGATCTCTTGATTGGACACCTCAACTTGCCCACTAGTCTGTGGATGGTATGGAGTGTCCACATTATGGCGAACCCCATATTTCTCCAATAGCCCTTTGAACAACTTATTGCAAAAGTGAGACCCACCATCACTAATAATGGCCCAAGGTCGGCCAAATCTGGAGAAAATGTTCTTTTTCAAGAACGCGATGACACTCTTCCCTTCATTGTTAGAAAGCGCTATGGCTTCCACCCATTTTGACACGTAGTCCACCGCCACAAGTATATATTTCATCCCATAAGAACTCACAAATGGGACCAAAAAATCAATGCCCCATACATCAAATAACTCAATCACTAGAATAGGATTTAAAGGGAGCTCTTGCCTCTTCGAAATTCCTCCATATCTTTGACACCTATCACATGACTTGGCGAACTCATGAGCATCTTGATGAATGGTTGACCAATAGTACCCACACTGCAAAATCTTATGGGCAGTCCGGACACCACTATGGTGCCCACCCACAGGCGAGGCATGCCTCCAAAACACTTAACATCTCAACAGTTGGCACGCAACGACGAATAAGCCCATCAGCACAACTCCGGTATAAGTAAGGCTCATCCCAAAAGATCTTTTTTACATCATGTATGAACTTCTTCCTCTGATGGAAGGACAAGTCCGATGGGACTATATCACTGGCCAGATAATTTGCACGGCGAACCATGGAATCAAGTCATGAGAAGCGGCTAATACATGCTCACCAGGGAAGGTATCATCAATTTCAGACTTTTTACCCAACTCTCGCATCGCTTCATCCTCCAATCTGGAAAAATGATCGGCAACTTGATTTTCTGTCCTTTTTTAATCTTTTACCTTAAAATCAAACTCTTACAATAGTAGCACCCATCTAATAAACATTGGTTTCGCATCCTTCTTTGTCATCAAGTACCTTAACGCGGAGTGATCAGTATGCACTATGACTCTCGTACCAAGATAATAGGAGCGAAATTCTTCAAAAGTAAATACCACCGCAAGAAGCTCTTGTTCAGTCACAGTGTAGTTCTTTTGTGCTTCATTTAGGGCCTTACTTGCATAATAGATGGGGTGAAGGATTTTATCCCTTCTTTGTCCCAACACCACACCAAGCGCAACTCCACTAGCATCACACATCACCTCAAATGGCTTACTCCAATCTGGAGAAATAATGATGGGCGCAGACACCAACTTCTCCTTCAACTCTCCAAATGCCTTCAGAGAGGATTCATCAAAATAGAATTTACATTCCTTCTCAAGTAATTTGCACAGAGGATGTGCAATTTTTGAGAAATCCTTAATAAACCTTCTGTAGAAGCCCGCATGTCCCAGAAAACTTCTCACACCTTTTACATAAATGGGTGGAGGAAGTCTCTCTATAACTTCAACTTTTGCTCGATCAACCTCTATATCCTTTTATGAGATGCGATGGCCCAATACTATACCTTCTTTCACCATAAAGTGACATTTTTCCCAATTTAGCACAAGATTGCAATCTTCACATCTTTTGAGAACCTCGGCCAAGTGACTCAAACACCGATCAAAGGAGTCGCGAATAACTGAAAAGTAATCCATAAACACCTCAATAGTGTCCTCCACCATATCTGAGAATATCGACATCATACATCTCTGGAAAGTGGCCGATCCATTAAATTACCCAAACGACATCCTCTTGAATGTGAACGTCCCATAAGAGCAAGTAAAGGTGGTCTTCTGTTGATCCTCTGGGGCAATAGAGATTTTATTGTAACCAGAATAGCCATCAAAAAAACAATAACAACCTTTTCCTGCGAGCCTATCTAACATCTGGTCCATGAAGGGCATATGGAAATGGTCCTTCTCGTCCATGCATTCAGTTTTTGATAATCCATACAAACTCTCAATCCAGTCACCGGCCTCATTGGAACAACCTCGTTCCTCTCATTGGTCACTACTTTTATTCCCCCCTTTTTGGGCACACACTGAACAGGGCATACCCAACTACTATCTGCAATATGATATATGACTCCGGCATCCAACCACTTAATGATCTCCTTCTTCACTACCTCTTGCATAGGTGGATTCAATCGTCTCTGGTGCTCAATATTTGTCTTGTGATCGGGCATGAGTTGGATTTTGTGTGAATAAATACCGGGAGGGATCCCAATAATGTCCGCAATAGTCCAACCAATGGCTCGTTTAAACCTCTTCAAAACTTCCACCAAACACTATACTTGTTACACATTCAAATCTGATGTAATGATTACCGGCAAAGTGTCATCTCTACACAATAATACATACCTCAGGTGAGGTGGTAGAGCCTTAAGCTCTAATTTTGGAGCCTCCTCAATAGATGGTCTCGCGGGTGGAGACTCACGATGCTTCATATCAAACTCCAATTTCTTTGGTTTGGACCAATATTTGCTTCGTTCAAGTGTCGCAACCAAAGACCCATACTCTTCAATTCCATCACTCTCAAAATTCATGATCACTGCCGCTAGTGCCTCAACACCTAGGCGCTCTTCGATTTGAACCTCAGACGTACTCTCAACCCTGTAGGATATAACAGATACCGATTGGATCTCACCACTTTTCTTCATAGACCTACAAATGTTGAATGTTGCTTCTTCATTGTTCAACCTAAACTTCATCTGCCCTTTTTTCATATCAACCAAGGTGCGACCCGTAGCAAGGAACGGCCTCCCAAGAATAATAGGGACCTCAAAGTCCACCTCATAGTCAAGAATCACAAAATCGGCCGAAAATATAAACGACTCCACTTTCACGAGCACATCATGGAGTATCCTAATGGGCCTCTTCATTGTTCGATCGGCCATCAGTAACCACATTGCAGTGGGCTTTGGGTCACCCAAACCCAATTTCTTATAAATGGAAAGAGGCATGAGATTTATGCTTGCACCTAGATCACATAGTGCTTTGGCAAAGTATAATAATCCGATGGTACATGGAATAGTGAAAGCGCCCGGATCTTCCTTCTTCTGCACAAGATACCTTGTAGCAATAGCACTACAATGTTGCATTCGTTCATCATCCTCAAAACTTACCGATCTCTTCTTTGTAACCATATCCTTCATGAACTTGGCATAACCGGGCATTTGCTCCAAAGCTTCTATCAAAGGGACATTGATGGAAAGTTGCTTCAACATAGTGATAAAATGCTAGTATTACCATCTCAGTCTTCTTCACCAATCTCTGAGGGAATGGTTGAGGTGGTCTAGGAATGGGGACCACTTTCTGGGGTACCTCTGCTTCTTTCGCCGCTTTGTCCACCAATTCACCAGTAGTTTCCACAACCTCTTCATCTTTTCTCACCTCATCTTCTACCACAGATGGCTTAGGTGGATCAATAGTTTGCTTACCTCCTCGAGTAGTGACTGCCATGCAATGTCTATCATTTTTAGGATTTTGAATAGTATTGCTAGAAAGAGTGCTTGGTTATCGTGGGTTCACAGTAGTGGACAATTGGGCCATTTGTAACTCAAGATGCTTAATCAAGACAGTATGTGCATCAAAATATTGTCCAATATTATCCAAATTACCTCTCAATTCCTTGGCATGCTCATCACTAGCATCAAACCTTGTCATCATCTTCTGCAACATATCTTCAACTCGCGCCATACTACCTCTACCATCCCTAGGAGCAACTTCCCAATTTTGAGGTGGAACTTAGGGCCCACTTCGATCATTTCTATTACCATAGTTACCCCAGTTGAAGTTGTTGTCGCGGTTGTAGTTTCCATCTTGAACATACTAGCCCTCTCTGTCATAATTTCCATAGTTCAGACCTTGATTTCCTTGACCTTGACGCCAATTCTCCTAATTGGAGCCTTGGGCATTTGGCCGAAAACCCCCCGTCTGATTATTCACTGCATAAGTATCATCTTCATAATAGTATTCATCCGTTGGCGGTGGTGGTTTAGTCAAGTAATTCACCGCATTAACCTTCTCTGCACCTCCAGTGACATGTTTCAATACAATCCCAAGCTCAGTTCTCATTTGAGCCATCTCTTCACGAATCTCATCTGCGAACGGATTGCGTGTAGCTTGCAGTGCAAAGGTGTTTCACCCAGTGTCCGACTTTCTAGTACTCCAAGACTTATTGTTGTGAGAGATTTTCTGCAACTTCTCTGTGATCTCTGCATATGTGCACTCACCATAAGAACCACCCGCAATAGTGTCGAGCACTGCTTTATTATTATTATCTTGTCCTTGATAGAATTACTCTTTCAACGACTCATCATCAATGCGGTGGTTTGGGACACCTCTCACGTAAGCAGTAAATCTGTCCCAAGAGCTACTTACGGACTCCCCAGGTAGTGCCACAAAATTGTTCACTCTATCTTTGTGGTTGAGCTTTTTGGACACCGGGTAGTACCGTGCTAGGAACACAATCCCAGGTATAGATAGAATTATAGAGTAACTCAGTAAACTATATTGCGGCCTCTCCCGCCAGTGATAGAGGGAACACTCTCAACCCGATGATGTTCATGTCTAAGTCTGGCCTCCCTACACAACTCTTGCACACCGACATTAGTTTGGCTATGTGAGCGTGGGGATCCTCAGATGATAGCCCTGAAAACAAACCCCTTGCAGTGAGCATCTGCATCAAGCTACTAGTTACCACGAACGTGTGCCCCTGCAGTAGAGGAGGTAGGACAAGAGGTCTATCAGAATCAGTGATATTAACGTTGCCCCTATAGAACTCTTGAGGGTGTGGGATGGGAGGCTGCATCCTCAAAGCATCATCAGTCGGATTTTCCGAAACCACTTGATTGTAAGCATCAATCGGTGGTGGGAGCTGGGAATGATCCCATCACCTAAATTAGATGGGTACTGTTGATTATTCATTCTTCAAAATGTACGGTTCAGTTTAGGATCGAATGGAATTATTGGTTCTCCTTGACTCCGTGTACTTGGCATACACTAGAGCTAGACGTGAAAGAAACAAAAACAAAAGAAAAAGTAAAATCAGGATATTGTTGACTAAATTTCAGTAATGTTATTAAGGTTAATCTAAAAGACACTTTCCCCGGCAGCGGCGCCAAAATTTGATACACTCAAATTATACCTCTCTAAAGAAGTATAAGTGATCGTATCATGTAAAGAACCCAACTATTAGGTTGGGGCCGATCCCACGAGGAAATGATTTAGACTTAACTTCAATGTACGATTACTTCTATTTAGTAAAGCCTTTCCAAAGAAAAGTAATTAAAAGGGGGGTTTTGTGAAACAAAAGTATTTCGTTATCTCTAAGTAAAACAATTAACAGGAGTAAATCTTTAGTATTTATCAAGTTGTGAGAGAAACTAGGGTGTAAGTGTTTCACATAGGTTCATAACTCCATATCCCTAGCTATAACAATTCTTTCCTAGTGTTTTGCATGCAAAATGATAAGTTAGGTATCGCTAAGTCCTTGGTCCGGCACTTAGAGAATTTCACCTGATGTACCGTGTTTTCACAGTACTTTCAATATTTTTTCCTTAAGTTTAGTGTGTGTCTAAGGCCTTTTTGTAGTAATTTTAATATATTTTTATCTGTGTTTGCAAGAAAGCTGTCCAAAATAGAAATCCAGAAGACTGTGCTAAAATTAGTGCAGAAGTAATGACCTACGAAGCCATCGACGGTTCATCGACCCATCGATGGTCGATAGGTGGTGATCGTCGACTGGAGGTTCAAGCATTTGGAAGCAACTCAGGGAAATATGACCAAGTGTGGGGCTACGGAAGGATCGACGGTCCTTCGACTGATCGATGATCCGTCCTGGCAAACCGTCATTTCTAACAGAGAGTAGTCACAGTACCCGACTTGAAGAAATCACTAAGTATGGAAGGACAGAGGCATCGACGGACCGTCAGTGAGACAATAGACCGTATTATTGGTCCGCCGATTGTAACAGAGAGGATGCAAAAGTGAAGGCTGAAGAAAAAGTTAAGTATGGACCAACGGAGGCAGTCGACGGGCCGTCATTCCATCGACGGACCGTCAGTTGGGTCGTTGACTGAAGACGCATTTTGGGACAAATTTTCCTTATTTAGAACTCCTTTTAATTTAGGATTTTATTATTATAAATAGTGTTAAAAACCTCATTTTTGGGGTTAGACTTTTTATTATTTTTTATACTCTTGTTATTGGAAGTTGAACTTTGGATTTTGGGAATTACTTCAAATTTCCGAAATTGATTCTTATAATATTTTCGTTAATTCAAGTGGTATTTCTGGATTTTCTTCAAACTTGTCAAATAAGCACATGAATTCTTGTTTAACAACCATGAATTGTGTAATTCTAAGCATGGGTAACTAAATCCACAACTAGGGTTGTGGGGACCATGGGTAATTAACAAGATAAAACTAACTAAATAACAATTCTAGAATAGGTTCTTGCATGTATTGATAATTCTTTTGTTTAGAATTCATTTTAACAAGTGCACGCGTTAGAACTTGTCCTATTTCTACTTGCCGGACCAAGGAGGTAGTTAATAGGAAAAGAATTATCAACATAGATTTAGTATACACTATCTAATAGGCTAGTCTCAATTGGTGCGAAGTAGTAACTTAGCCATACATTGAATATGATGCTTAATATGAGGTAAAGGTAAGGGTTAGTACTTCTACACACATAGCCGGACCAATGTACGGGGTGAAATTCTCTATTTGCCGGACCAAGGAATTAGAGAAACATAACTTACCACTTTGCATGCAAGACACTAGGAAAGAGTTGTTATAGCTAGGATTATCGCGTTATGAACCTATGGGGAACACTTACGCCCTAGTTTCTCTCATCACTTAATAAAGACCAAAGTTTTAATCTTGCTACTTGTTTACTTAGAAATAATTGAATATTTTTGTTACACAAAACCCCCCTTTTAATTAACTATTTTCGGAAAGGATTTGACTAAATAGAAGTAATTGTATATTCAAGTTAAGTCTAAATCATTTTCCTCGTGGGATCGACCCTAACCTACTTGTTGAGTTTTTTACTTGATACGACCGCTTATACTTCTGTAAAGAAGTGTAATTTCAGCATGGGGCAGGAGGTTGCCTCCTCAGATCACCTTCACCAGGGTTCTCAACCATCACTTGGTGATGAGATCAACCGTCAACTTCCTCCGCCGGTTGATGCTCATAATCAAGTGATGGTTAAGAACCCTGGTGAAGGTGATCTGAGGAGGCAACCTCCTATCCCACGCCCTCAAGAGTACTATAGAGGAAATGTTAACATCACTGACTCTGACGGGCCACTTGTCCTACCTCCTCTACCACATGGTCATCCTTTTGTGGTAACTAGTAGCTTGATGCAGATGCTCACCGCTAGAGGTTTGTTTTCGGGGATACGATATGAGGATCCACATGCTCACATCGCCAAACTAAGGTCGGTGTGTAAGAGTTGTGTAGGGAGGCCTAACTTGGACATGGACGTCATTGGGTTAAGAGTGTTCCCTCTCTCACTGACGGGAGAGGCAGCTATATGGTTTACTGAGCTTTCCTATAACTCGATCTATACTTGGAACCAATTGAGGGATGTATTCCTAGCACGTTACTATCCGGTGTCTAAGAAGCTCAACCACAAAGATAGGGTGAACAACTTTGTGGCATTACCAGGGGAGTCAGTAAGCAGTTCTTGGGATAGGTTCACCTCATTCTTGAGAAGTGTCCCAAACCACCGCATTGATGATGAGTCATTGAAAGAGTACTTCTATCGGGGGCAAGATGATAATAATAAAGTAGTTTTTGATACGATTGTGGGTGGTTCCTATAGGGAGTGTACTTATGCAAAGATCGCTGAGAAGTTAGAGAAAATCTCCCAAAATAATAAAGCTTGTAGCACTAGGAAGTCGTACACCATGAGAAACACTTCTGCGGTGCAATCTACACACAACTTAGATGCAGATGAGATTCGTGAAGAGTTGGGTCAAATGAGAACTGAGCTTGGGTTAGTGTTGAAACATGTCACCGAGGGTGCGGAAAAATTAAATGTGGTGAACTATTTGTCTAAACCACCACCGCCGGTTGATGACTACTACTATGAGGAAGATTCTTACGCAGTGAATGAGCAAACGGGGGGTTTCCATCCAAATGCCCAAGGCTCCAATCAGGAGAATTGGCGCCAAGGTCAAGGAAATCAAGGTCTAAACTATGGTAATCACAACCGAGAGGGTCAATATGTTAGAGATGGAAACCGCAACAACAACTTCAACCGGGGTAACTATAGTAACAGAAACGATCAGAGTGGGCCCTATGTTCCACCTCAAAATAGGGAATTTGCTCCTAGGGATGGTGAAGGTAGTGTGGCGCGAGTTGAGGATATGTTGCAGAAGATGAGGAGGAGGTTTGATGCTAGTGATGAGCAAGCCAAAGAGTTGAGAGGTGATTTAGCAAATATTGGGCAAAAGGTGGATGCAAATGAAATCTCAATCAGGCATCTTGAGTTGTAAATGGCTCAATTGTCTTCTAATGTGAACCCACGTCAACCGGATACTCTTCCTAGCAATACTTTTTAAAATCCAAAAAATGATGGACATTGTATGGCAGTCACTACTCGATGTGGTAAGCAAACCATTGATCCACCTATGCCGTCTAGCGTAGAAGATGAGATGAGAAGAGAATATGAGGTAGTAGAAGCTAGTGGTGAGTTGGTAAATGAAGCGGTGAAAGAAGCAGAGATGCCCCTAAAGGTGACTCCCATTCGAAGACCACCACCACCATTCCCGCAAAGGTTGGTGAAAAAGACCGAGGATGGTAAATATCGGCGTTTTATTAATATGTTTAAACAGATTTCCATCAATGTTCCTTTGATAGAAGCTCTTGAACATATGCCCAGTTATGTCAAGTTCATGAAAGATATGGTCACTAAGAAGAGATCGGTTAGTTTTGAGGATGATGATCGGATGCAACATTGTAGTGTTATTGCTACAAGGTCTCTTGTGCAAAAGAAAGAAGATCCGGGTTCTTTCATTATTCCATGTACAATCGGGTTAATACACTTTGCTAAAGCATTATGTGATCTTGGGGCAAGCATAAATCTCATGCCTCTTTCCATTTACAAGAAGTTGGGTTTGGGTAACCCAAAGCCCACTGCGATGCGGTTACTGATGGCTGATTGAATAGTGAAGAGGCCTATTGGGATACTCCACGATGTGTTAGTGAAGGTGGAGTCATTCATATTTCTGGACGATTTTGTGATTCTTGACTGTGAGATGGATTTTGAGGTGCCTATTATTCTTGGGAGGCCATTCCTTGCTACCGGTCGTGCCTTGGTTGACATGGAGAAAGGGCAGATGAAGTTTTGGTTAAACAATGAAGAAGCGACTTTCAACATTTGTAGGTCCATGAGGCAGAGTGGTGAGCTCCAGTCGATATCTGTGATATCCTATAGAGTTGAGAGTTCGTCGGAGGTACAAATAGAAGAGCGTCTTGGTGTTGAGGCATTAGCGGCAGTGATTATGAATTTTGAGAGTGATGGTATTGAAGAGTATGAGTCATTGGTTGCGACACTTGATCGAGGTGATATTCGGTTTATACCAAAGAAGTTGGAGTTAGATATGAAGCATCGCGAGTCTCCACCCGCGAAACCATTTATTGAGGAGGCCCCAAAATTGGAGCTTAAGGCTCTACCAACTCATCTGAGGTATATTTTCTTGGGAAAAGGTGACACTTTGTCGGTAATTACTGCGTCAGATTTAAATGTGCATCAAGTAGAGTGTTTGGTGGAAGTGTTGAAGAGGTTCAAGAGAGCTATTGGGTAGACTATTGCGGATATTATTGGGATCCCTCCCGGTATTTGTTCACACAAAATCCAACTCATGTCCGATCATAAGCCAAGTATTGAGCACCAGAGACGTTTAAATCCACCTATGCAAGAGGTAGTGAAGAAGGAGAAGTGGTTGGATGCCAGAGTCATATATCTGATCGCTGATAGTAGTTGGGTATGCCCTGTTCAGTGTGTGCCTAATAAAGGGGGAATGACTGTGGTCCCTAATGAGAAAAATAAGCTTGTTCCAATGAGGCCGGTGACTGGATGGAGAATGTTTATGGATTACCGGAAATTAAATGCATGGACTGAGAAGGACCATTTTCCTATGCCCTTCATGGATCAAATGTTGGATAGGCTTGCAGGAAAGGGGTGGTAGTGTTTTCTTGATGGTTATTCGGGTTACAACCAAATCTCTATTGCACCGGAAGATCAAGAGAAAACCACCTTTACTTGTCCTCATGGAACTTTCACGTTCACGAGGATGCCCTTCGGGTTGTGTAATGCACCAGCTACTTTTCAGACATGTATGATGTCTATATTCTTCGATATGGTGAAGGACACCATTGAGGTGTTTATTGATGATTTTTCTGTTGTTGGTAACTCGTTTGATTATTGTTTGAGTCACTTGGACGAAGTTCTCAAAAGATGTGAAGATTGCAACCTTGTGCTAAATTGGGAAAAATGTCACTTCATGGTGAAAGAGGGTATTGTATTGGGCCATCACGGAAGGGTATAGAGGTTGATCGAGCCAAAGTTGAGGTGATAGAGAGACTTCCTCCACCCATCTCTGTAAAAAGTGTAAGGAGTTTTCTTGGGCATGCGGGCTTCTACCAGAGGTTCATCAAGGATTTTCCAAAAAATTGCACATCCTCTGTGCAAGTTACTTGAGAAAGAGTGTAAATTTTATTTTGATGAATCCTGTCTGAAGGCATTTGGAGAGTTGAAGGAGAAGTTGGTGTCTGTGCCCATTATTATTTCCCCGAATGGAGCAAACCATTTGAGGTGATGTGTGATGCTAGTGGGGTTGCTCTTGGTGGAGTATTGGGACAAAGAAGGGATAAAATCCTTCACCCCATTTATTATGCCAGTAAGGCCCTTAATGAAGCTCAAAAGAATTATACTGTGACTGAACAAGAGCTTCTTGCGGTAGTATTTGCTTTCGAAAAATTTTGCTCCTATTTGCTTGGCACGAGAGTTATAGTGCATACTTATCATTCTGCCTTGAGATATTTGATGGCAAAAAAGTATGCGAAACCGAGGATGATTAGATGGGTATTACTATTGCAAGAGTTTGACTTTGAAGTGAAAGATAGAAAAGGGACGAAAATCAAGTTGCCGATCACTTGTCCAGATTAGAGGATGAAGCTATGCGAGAATTGGGTGAAAAGGCTGAAATTGATGATACTTTCCCTGATGAGCATGTATTGGCCGCTTCTCATGACTTGATTCCATGGTTCGCCGATTTTGCGAATTTCTTGGCTAGTGATATTGTCCCATCGGACTTGTCCTTTCATCAAAGGAAAAAGTTCATGCATGATGTTAAAAAGTTCTTTTGGGATGAGCCATATTTATATAGGAGTTGTGCCGATGGGCTTATTCGTCGTTGTGTTCCGAAAGATGAGATTCTTAGTGTTTTGGAGGCATGCCATTCCTCACCTGTGGGTGGGCATCATAGTGGTGTCCGGACTGCCCATAAGATCTTGCAATGTGTCTACTATTGGCCAACCATCCACCAAGATGCTCATGAGTTTGCCAAGGCATGTGATAGGTGCCAAAGAGAATGAGGTGTTTCTAGAAGGCAAAAGCTCCCTTTAAATCCCATTCTTGTAATTGAGTTGTTTGATGTGTAGGGCATTGACTTTATGGGCCCTTTTATGAGTTCTCATGGGATGAAGTACATTCTTGTGTCGGTTGATTATGTGTCAAAGTGGGTGGAAGCCATAGCACTTGCAAACAATAAAGGGAAGAGTGTCACCGCGTTCTTGAAAAAGAACATATTTCCAGATTTGTCACCCCTAGGGCCATTATTAGTGATGGGGGGTCCCACTTTTGCAACAAGTTGTTCAAAGGTTTATTGGATAAATATGGGGTTCGCCACAATGTATCCACTCCCTATCATCCACAGACTAGTGGGCAAGTCGAGGTGTCAAACAGAGAAATCAAGCAAATTCTGGCGAAAACGGTGAATGCTAGTAGAACGGATTGGTCAAGGAGGTTTGATGATACTCTTTGGGCCTACCGGACAGCATACAAGACTCCCATAGGTATGTCTCCTTACCAACTTGTATATGGAAGACTTGTCACCTACCAGTTGAGTTAGAGCACAAGGCCATGTGGGCGATGAAGAAACTGAAGATGGATTGGAATGAAGCTGCGGAACAGAGATTAAATGGGTTGAATGAGCTTGATGAGTTTTGCTTGAAGGCGTATGAAAGTTCAGCTCTCTACAAAGAAAATATGAAGAAGTACCATGACCAAAAGATTGAAAAACACGAATTTGCGGTTGGGGATTTGGTGCTTTTGTTCAACTCTAGGTTGCGCTTGTTTCTGGGCAAACTCAAGTCCAAATGGATTAGTCTATTCTTGATCACTCAAGTGTTCCCTCATGGTGCGGTTGAGTTGGAGAACAAGGAGGGTGCACGGTTCAAGGTTTATGGGTAAAGAATCAAAATCTACCTTGGGCATGCGGAGAATGCGAATGAAGTGGTTGAGGCATACCATTTTGATGAAGTCTGAGTAATAAAGATGCTTGCATCGTTCCGCGACGTTAAATCAAGCGCTGATTGGGAGGCAACCCAATATGTATCCTCTACCCAACACTAGGTTTTTCTTGTCTTAGTAGGAATAGTCGCATTATTTTGATTTTTACTTATTGTTTTGTGTAAATTTTCTTTATTTCTTTTAAGTCTGTTGGTTAGAGAGTAGTTTAGGATCCGTGTCTAAAAAGTGTCCAGAAAACACAAGAATAATGGCTTATTGGGTTCTAAATGTGCAGGGACCAAATCACCAGAAATCTGCATAAATTAGTCTCGTGCACTGATCAACGGACCAATCGACGGGTCGTCGTCCCATCGATGGACCGTCGATGGGGTCCGTGGATCCCAAGTTTATTTTTCAATATTGTCTAAGTTAGGGCACAATCGATGGAGCAGTCAATGGAGCGTTGATTGACTTATGGTCCGTCGACGAGAAATCGTAAGTTCCCCAGATCCAAGGACTCGACCCGACCTAGCCGACTATATAATGAATTTAAACTCTTCATTTACTTCCCCACCTTTTCAAAATTCTCCCCCCAACCATTTCCCTCACATATTCCCTTACTCCCCCACTCACTCGCACACTAATTCACCCTTAATCCTCTCTGATTTCATACTCTCTCATCATCTCCACATTCCCAAAACCCTCATTCCCCAAATTCCCATCTTTTTTTCATCTTTTCGGTCGGTGTTCAAAGACGACCTTAGTGTTGATCATTGCAAAGTTTACCCTCACAGTCACTCCACTACAGAATACAGGTATGTCCTTCTCATCTGCTCCCTGATCTCATGTCATTTGTTTGGAAACCGAAGTGCTAGCATGTGGGTCTTGACTTAGGGACAACCTTTCCTGATTTAACTGTAATTTGAGAGTTTCTTGTCCCTAAGAATGATGGAAAATGTGTGGGGTGGGGGTGAAATGAATTTTGAATGGGTTAGTTTTGTAGTTTTCTGACTTAGGGCTTTTTAGTCTCTTCGAATCTACGATTGCAATTGGAATAATCGAAGCCCTAGGAATGACGAAATGATGTGTTGATTGCTATAGAATATGTTGTTCATTGATGTGCTTGAATTTGTGTATGTGTGGGGTGCAAAGGGTGTAGACACAAATTTGTCTATGACCGACAGTACGAGACCCCGTCTACGGAGAGTCCGTCAATGGGGTCCGTCGATAGCCATACCTCAACCTAGTTTAACTCTGGAACGACGGAAGTGGACCGTCGATAGCCATACCTCAACCTAGTTTAACTCTGGAACGACGGAAGTGGACGACGGTCCGTCGATTATCGACGGACCGTCCTGCACATCCATCGTTTCTAACAGAACCTTTGTCTCTAAAGCTTTCTAAAATCTTGTCTAAGTGTCCAATGACGGAAGTGGACTACGGTCCGTCGATTGATCGACGGACTGTCCTGCACGTCCATCGTTTCTAACAGAACCTTTGTCTCTAAAGCTTTCTAAAATTTTGTCTAAGTGTCCAACGACGGAAGTGGACTACGGTCCGTCAATTTATCGATGGGCCATCCTGCACGTCCGTCATTTCTAATTGCAACTACGGTGGACTTATAACTTCTGAAATGTACTAAGTGTCTACCGACGGACCCTATCGATGGACCGTCGTTTCATCGACGGACCGTCGATAATGACCATCATTCAGTTTTGCAGTTCTGCACTTCACTGTGTTTTGTGTTCCAACTTTTGTGTTTACTTCTTTCGAGTGTGTTTAATGATTATACTGGAACTAATAACCCTCCTTTGTAGGTGCAAATGGCCGTAAGCCCGATATTGTCTACTCTCGAGGACGATCCAAGTCTGTCGCCCCTTTAGCCGGTTGGTGATTGGTTCCTTGGATGATGAGACTGATCTCGAATGCATGCCACCAGGCACCCGGACACCGACACCTACTGTTATGACCACTCGGGGCACGCCCAAGAAGATGGCTTCCGGCGTAGTCACTGCCTCCCAGCCTGATGAGGAGCGCACGCTGACCGGCATAACGTATGGGTCTGCCGTGGGTCCTGAGGGAGCGTCTGGCTCCGAGGAGGCTTCCGTGTCTGAGTCGGCCCACTCTTCAGGATGGCATGGTGCCACTGTTCCTGCTGCACCTGCCCACTCTGCCTCGTCTGATGAGGTCGATAGTGCGGATTCTACTCTAGCACCCAGTTTGACGTCCCTACACCGATTGCTGATCAGCCCAACCGGTGGTGCGTAGAAGGCCAATACCAGGTTTACAGGGATGCTAAGCTGCTCAATGATAAGGGGGTCATGACTCGAACTCTGACAGTCGAGCGGCGGGTTCTTACAGGGAGTCTCCACACGGTCCCTGCTATACATGATCTCTTCACCAGCCATCAGCTCGAGTGGATGGCTAGGGACGCTACAGTGAGGAGTTAGTGCGAGAGTTCTATGCTTCTTACGTAGCGACTCTCCGGGCTTCTTTGTATAGGCGGTCTAATCCCGCCAAACAGGCACCACTTACCCATGTTCAAGTCCGTGGCCGTAGGGTGGATATCTCTTTGCCCACCATTCGTCGTTTCTTATACGGTGCTGATACAGATGTCACCAGGGAACCTCTCACCCCCGAGTTTGACTACCGTTGGAAACTGATTAAGGAGGGCCATTTCCAGCGAGACAAGGTTGTGAGAGAGACCACCAAGAGGTGGATAGCCCAGCATATTTTTGTGGATCGTGAGGGTGCAGACTGGGTGTTGGAGCCCAGAGGCCTTATCAAGAAGGCCAACCTCACATTTGTTGCCAAGTTCATCTGGCTATTGGTCCGCCACTGCCTATCCCCCACAGCCACTGACAACATTCTTACATGGGATAGAGCAGTTTTGGTTGCTGCTATGGTTGCGGGGTTCGAGGTTGATTTTCTGAGGTTGTTGCTAGCAGTCATCCATGAGAGGGCCTTTAAGGTCTCGACCACTTACCCCTTTCCCTGTATGATTTTTGAGTTGTGCAGGTCTGCTGGAGTGCCCATTTGGCACATTGATGTTCTCAAGACTCCTACTCGGACAGTGGACATCGGTCTCATCCGGGATGAGGCCAATGGGGCGGCACCCAACAGAGGGCCCAGAGTAGAGGTGCATCCGTTAGGTGAGAATTTGGCGGACACGGTTGAGCAAGCCTAAGGGGATGATCAGGATACATTAGAGCCTACTGACACCACCCCAGTTGAGTCTATATCGGGCACTAGCTGAGCCCCGAGTTCCTCCCGATCTACACCATCAACAGCACTGGTCCCGATTGCTAGGGTCCAGAAGTTAGAGGCCCAGATGGCGACATTGCTGCATCATATCCAGCCTTGGATGCAGAGGTCCATTGCTGAGGCGGAGGATTGGATCGAGAAGAAAATTGCCCAGCAGACTGAGAGAAAGATTCTGGTAGTCCACCAGCGCCTTGATGCGTTTGAGTTGAGAGTTCTCGCCCGGTCAACCCCTACTATTGATTTGACTACTCTCTAGGCTGCTGTGGCGAGTCTGAGGGCTGATGTGGATGCCATTATGGATGTACGGGTACCTGAGCCTGAGTTTACACCTGTGGAGCTTGCTGAGAATACGGTGCTTAGTGCACTGTTCTAGACCACCGCTGTGCCACCGCCTCTGCCATGTGAGCGTGCCAAGAGGCACTGGCCCAGAGAGAGTAATGAGTCTCGGGCTAGAAAGAAGGAGCGCACTGAGTTGGAGGCCGCGAGGAGAGCCTCTTTGGTAAATGAGGAGGCTCGGCAGATAAGGGCTCGTGAGTTGGCTGATGGGGCGTCTAGCTCCAGGCTTGAGGATGTTGAGAAGAGCACCACTGAGGGTGAGACATTGTTGCCGACACTACTGATGGTGTCCCTACTACTGATGGAGCGTGTTCTAGGCAACCGGACCCGCCTGCTTGTTGATCTTTGGCGCTATGCACCTCAAGTTTGCTTTACCTACCACCTTATTATTATATTTCTTATGCATTAGGGACAATTGCATGCTTTTTTGTTGGGGGTGGGGTAAATGGAAAGTGAGTGTTAGGGTGAAGTCTGAGTAGCCCAACTCACGATCCTCTCTTGGGGTTTTCTTGCCTGTGTTCTTTTGCCCCAAGAGACTGGTTATTTTACTGTTGAACCGGCCTGTTTAGTATCTTGTACAAAGTATGAATGTGAAATTTGAAGTATGATGGCTAAATACAATGATATCCCGTTCTAAAGAGAATGCTTGCATGATTAGGCATAGTGAATGTGAATGTGTTGGCTCTAAGCATGACATAGAGATACACCATTGCATGACCCTCAATCTAAACTCGAACTAGGTGTCCGATAATCTGGTAGGGTAATGAGGTGTTAAGAGAGTGTGAGGAAAGTAGCATACTCCACGGTTGGTACCTAGCCAGAACTTGCCCGGTTAGTCCTGCAAAAGTAATCTGTGTTAGTCAATTAGGAAAAGATCATAGGCCCTTGTTCAAATTATCCAATTTTTAGCCTAAATGAAAGAAAACCAAATGAAATTAATCCATGTTTGATCCAAATAGCTTGAGCTTAGAATGAACCTTTCTTTTCTACCCCAACAAATATTTTATGGGTATAATGTGTTGGCCCTGGTCCCTCCTTGGACATGTGCACCTCAACTTATGTCAAAAGCATAAGTTGAGGGTGGCTAATGCAAAAACCAATCTTATCTTGGCCCAGACCCAACCTTGGGTATTGTGTACCTCGACTTATGGCAAAGCTATGAGTTGAGGGTGGCTATTATGAGTAATGTTCCGAAAAGTGGGGTTGAGAAGATTATTAATAAAAAAAAAAGAGAAAAGAAAGAATGAAGAAGAGAAGTGACTCAATTAAAGCTGAAATCAAGTAAAGAATTTGAAAGAAGATAAAAAAAAGTAAGTAAAAATAAAAGAAGATTCATTTGCACAAGAAAAGGAATAATAGGGCATAATAGACAGTGAAAGAGGTAGGATGCTTAGCCGTAATGTCAAGGAGGGCAACAAGTCATTAAAATGTATCTTTATGTACCATACCTGACCCTGAGCCTACGTTACAAGCCAAGAAAGTCCTATCATGATCCTAAGAGTCTAATATGGTGAACTTAAAGTAGTGAAAATAAGGGCAAGCCTATGGCGAAAAGTATCAATTAGGTGTGAAGTTATTCTGAGAGTGAGTGTTGAATAATATTCCTTATACTCAAATTTGAAATCACTGTGTGAAAAAAGAGGATGTTGTTTTTTTTGAAGTGAGAACACTAGTTGCAATATCGGAAAGTTGGTGCCTTGGTGAGAAATAAAAGAGGAAAGGTATCGGTGCGTAGTGAGTCTATGTCATGGTGTGATCCACATGAATGAGCCTAGTGAGCCTAAGAGTAAAATCATGCACTAAAAGCAATAAAAATTCGGGATTGATAGCCATATGATTGTGAAAGCTTTAAAAGAGAGTACTTTTGTACAAAAGGATTGTGGTGAGTATCCAGATGTTCAGACTTATGAAACAAAAATCGACATGCCTTACTATTTGTGGCATATCCAATGAATACACAATCCACAGTCTTAGGCCCTATTTTTACCCTCTTAGGTATAGGAACTTGGACTTTGGCTAGACACCCCCACACTTGAAATATTTCAAGTTGGGTTTCTTACCTTTCCATTTCTCATACGGAATAGCATGTGTCTTTGAGTGAGGCACTCTATTGAGTATTCGATTTGCTGTAACGATAGATTTCTCCCACAAGTTATGTGGTAAACTTGAACTTATAAGTAATGCATTCATCATTTCTTTTAAAGTTCGGTTTTTCTTTTCTGCAATTCCATTAGATTGATAAGTGTACGAAGCAGTAGTTTGATGAATTATTCCATTTTTTAAATATATTTCTGCAAATGGAAATTCATATTCTCCGTCTCTGTCACTTCTGATCATTTTGATCTTTTTATCCAACTGATTTTCAACTTCAGTTTTATATTGCCTAAATGCATCAATTGCTTCATCCGTACTATTTAGCAAATAGACATAACAATATCTAGTGCAATCGTCAATAAACGTTATGAAATACTTTTTCCCACCACGTGATGGTGTTGACTTCATGTCACAAATATCAGTGTGAATCAATTCTAAAGGATTTGAATTCCTTTCAACAGATTTATTAGGATGCTTAGCATACTTAGATTCAACGCAAATTTGATATTTTGATTTATTGCACTCAAATTTTGGCAAAATGTTTAAGTTAATCAATTTTCGCAAGGTTTTGTTATTAACGTGTCCCAAACGTTCATGCCATAAACATTTAGACTCAAGCAAGTAAGAAGAAGCAAACTCTTTATTCATATCAACTGCAACTACATTGAGTTTGAAAAGGTCATCACTGAGGTAGCCTTTTCCTACATACATATCTTCTTACTTACTACTACTTTATCAGAAACAAATACACATTTGAATCTATTCTTAGTCAGAACTGGAATTGAAACTAAATTCTTTCTCAATTCTGGAACATACGAGACCCTGTTCAAAGTCACCACCTTGCCTGATGTCATCTTTAATAGGACCTTGCAAGTTCCTTCCACCTTTGCAACAACGGAGTTTGCCATAAACAACTTCTCATCTGTAGGTGCTGGAGTATATGATGAAAATAATTCTTTGTTGGCACAAACATGGCATGAGGCACCAGAATCTATCCACCATTATCTTGAATTTTCAACCAAGTTACATTCTGAAAGCATTGCACAGAGATCGTCTATTTGTCCTTCTTAGGACCCCGACATGCAGTAGCCCTATGACCATGTTTACCACAATTGAAGCAGTTTCCATTGAATTTCTTCTTAGGAGGATTGTTTTTTGGACCAGATGCGTTCTTTCTTTTCTTTACTTTTGTGGGATCTTCTTCAACAATATTTACTCCAGATATTGCTGAGTTACCACGTGACCTCTTTTCTGCAGCCTTATTATCATCTTCGATTCTCAACCTTACTATGAGATCTTCAACAGTCATCTCCTTGCATTTATGTTTCAAGTAGTTTTTGAAGTCCTTCCACAATGGAGGTAATTTTTCAATAATTGCAGCCACTTGAAAAGCATCATTCACAATCAATCCTATATTAAAGATTATGTGAGTATTAAGGAAAAACTTAATACTTCTAACATACACATTAAATAAGTTTATACCTTCAGCAAGGATATCATGGATTATGACCTACAGTTCTTGAATTTGGATGACGACGGTCTTACTGTCTTTCATCTTATAGTCCAGAAACTTTGCCACAATGAACTTCTTCATTCCGGCATCCTCTGTTTTGTACTTCTTTTCTAAAGAATTCCAGAGTTATTTTGAGGTTTTGACATTGCTGTACACATTGTACAGATCATCTTGCAGGCCACTCAGAATATAATTTTTACACAAAAAATCTAAGTGTGTTCATGCTTTAGTTACCAAGAATTGTTCTTCAGGCGAAGTATCATCCGACATAACACGAACATTCTCATTAATTCAAACTCAACATAGTGAGATAGAAGAACATCTTCTGCTGCCATCTCTTGAAGTCGACTCCAGAAAACTTTGCAAGTTTCTCAGTCGGTGCTAAGGCAGCATTTGAACGATTGTGTGCAACCGATGTTGTTGCAGCACTTACTGTTCCAGCATTCACTTGACTTGAATTAGTCATATTTTCTGTCACAAAATGGCAGATAATTTTAGTATTTGAAATACTAACAGTAAAGAAAAAATCTTTACACAGATTGTTTCTGATTTAACAATAAAGTTTTTATGTTCTTTTAATCGTTAATCGAATGAATTTTAAAAGTTCAAGCAAAGTAGAAAACCATAATGATTTTAATCTCCAGAAACCTCAAATACAGAAACTTATTAAATTTCTTAAGATTGATATTAACCTGTACTTATAAGGTTATTCAAAACAGAAACAAAAAATAATCCGAGTCCACAGAAACTACTGTGTCTCCTTAATAAATTTAATCCCCTCACTGTACCCGAGGTTATGGATTAATTTCTCCCAAGATAAAATGGATTAATCCTATTAAATAAATAGAGGTACCTCAAACTTCTTTAACTTCAGCGAACATAAGAACAACAACAAGTCACACAAAATCAGTCGATCGTTACTTTGATTTTGAGAGAAAAATATATGCAGAGAAGGAAAATTTCAGTATTTAAAAAAACAAAAAATGACTTCCTTTTATAACCATTTTCAGCAAGAAACGTGTCTGTTCAGAAAAATCTGTTTAGACCCGTTTTATCCAGAGAGTTGCGTCTTTTTGAAAAAATACAACTTTTCGGAAAATGTGTGTTGGGAAAGTAACGAAAATTGATTTATTTGATTAACAAAATTTGATTAAATAAATTTTGTCCAAAAATTTATCAATCAAATCCGAAGCCTAGCGACAACGATGGCGCGAGGGGGCACATTTGTCTTAGCTCTTTAAGAAGTAAAGGAAGTGTTTCCTTATATAAGGACAACAATTTCCCTTTCTTTTGCCGATATGAGAGAAATGACTTTTCATTTGCACTTTGCAAATGACTTTTTATTTTCCCTCCAAATTAGTTCCCTCACTTTTCATATTCTCTCTTTTTTTTTCCCATTCACACTTTGCTAAACCCAACATTAAGTAGTATTCTAAAAGTAAGATTCCAAACCTGGTTGTCTCTGACTTCTATTGGTTGATGTTGTATAATACAGGGAACAAGTGTCTCAAAGTATGACGTCTACCCACATATCACTCCAAAAAGATGTCTTCCTTCCATTTCCTGTGACAACTATGAAATTGCCTCATATTGTTTTCATTGATTCCTGATTGATCTCCACAGTCCCACTCAACAGGGATTACTTACTTACTTCTTTAGTGATCTAAAACTCCTCCATTCCATATGTTTTTTCCATAGTCCTCCTCCAGTTGAAATAAATGGCCATAGCCATTTTAAAAGGAGGATTTGATTCTGAGCTTTCAGATTCTTGATGCACATTCCCTCTTCTTTCTTATTTTTTATCAGAACATCTCACTATACTAGATGTTATTTCTTCTCCCCCTCCCCATTTCCAATATCTTCGGATGGAGTCTATATTCTTGGAGACAGTTACCGAATAAGGACATAATGTAATTTGACAACACACTATTGATTAGAGTCAACCTGCCCTCCACTGATAAATGTTGACTACTCTAGTTTACTAACTTCTTTTCACATTTTTCAACCAGTACATTATTCTACATGTTTATCGACTTACTCCTTTCTCCAACAGGTATCCCTAAATAAGTAGAAGTTTACCCTCCCACTTTACCTCCTAGTATGCTTATCAGTTCATTAATATTTTGTCACCTCATTGACTGGGTACACATAACTTTCCCCCCACTTTATGTGCAATTCAGTGATAACTTCAAAAAGGACAAATATGGATCCTAGGTGTTTTAGTTGTTCTATCTCTACACCACAAAAATCAGTGTGTCATTAACACACTGTAAATGGGAAATCAGTAGACCCAGAGTGTTCGCATCATTCATTATAAAAGTTGAGATTATGCTATTTGCTTGAGTTGTTAACATCTTGTCTCTCCAGTATATAAAAGGAAAGGGAAAAATGATCCCTTTGCCTCAATCCTCTTTCAGAAGGGAAGAAACTAAATGGATTTCCATTGATAAGAATTGAGAACTTGACTATTTTCACGCAAAATTTTAACCATTTTATCCACACAGTTCCAAAGCCTATTCTCTCAAGGGTATGCTATGGAATGTTCAACTGATGTGATCATAAGCCTTTTTCTTTGTCAAACTTACAGAAAATACCTGGAGCTTTTGATATGATCTTCATATCCACACACTCATTGACTATTATGATAGCATCAATGATGTGCTTACCTTTGATGAATGCCATTTGGTGAGAATCCACCAGTTTACTCATCAATTTCTTGATCTTTATTTAAGTATCTTAGATATAATCTTCTTTATACTACCAATTAGGCTAATAGTCCGAAATCCTTGAGTTCTCAGGCACCCACCTCTTTTAGGATCAAGGCTATGAAAGTTGCATTGAAGTTTTTTTCAAAATATAGCCTTGGCCGTGGAAGTTTTGAATGGTTTCTAGCAACTCCACCTTAATTACCTCCCAACAATTTATGCAAAAGGCTATATAAAATCCATCTTATTTAGGAGCTTTGTCACCTGCCTAAGCTAACACAATATCTTATCGTATGATTTTCAAACTATCTCTAAATTGAGTTTTCTTCCTCATGAATCATAACTTGTTCCCTATGATTTAATTGTGGCCTCTAGTGCTCCGTTTCTTAGTATATATTTTGGTAGAAACATATAATTTCTTCTTTAATTACCTCTGGATCCGACACCCTTACCCCATTAACCAGTATTGTTGTATCTCTTATGACGATTTGTTGTGCTATGAAAGAACTTGGTGTTTTTGTCACCCCAAAATGTCCTAGATCTTTACCTTCATGTCACTTCCTCCCGTTTTGTCACCTCTTCAAATTCTATGGCTAGAAAAACTCTCAAATAAGATTCATCTTTAGACAAGCTTCTCTGGTCTTGTATCACATCCAACTCAGACATTTGGTTTCAAGCTTCTCTTGTCTTGTATCACATCCAACTCAGACATTTGGTTTAGGATACTGCGTTTCTAAAGTCCCAAGTTTACTTGGACAGATTTTCTCCACTCTTTAAGTTTCCCTTTGAGGGTTTTCAACTTACACGATAAACTATAGTCAGGTCTCCCCACAACAACTTTAGCATCCCACCACCCTTTGATTTTCTCTTTGAAATTCTCTGTTTGCAACGACCAATTTTCAAATTCAAATTAGGACTGTGATTTTTCCAAGTTTTCACACTCTAGTAGAATTGTATTATGATCAGAAGTAACTCTTGGCAAGATTTATTGGTTGATTTTCTTGAAAGAGACATCCCATTCTTCTGATATTAGGAACCTATCCAGCCTTGTAACTATATTATGACTATCTTGTTTCCTCCAAATGAAACTAGCACCTGTGAGAGGAGGATCGTCAAGCTCCATGTCCTTTAAATATTTTGAGAAATCTTCCACGTCTTTTGTAATGATGTTGCAGTGCTTCTTTTATGATGAAATCTCACAACATTGAAATCTCTGGATATTGCCCAACAGTGGCGGAGCCAGAAATTTCTAAAATGGTGTCCATAAATAGCAACTTGTAATGTTAAAGGTGTCCAAATAGGTTATTTAATCATTTCATATATCATTTTACTCCCACCCAAGGCCCATTATGAAGTCTCCTCACTACTCCCAACTCTTCCCATGCCTCTTCCCTTTTATTTGTATAGTTTGGGGCATATGCTTCAGACAACTGCCAACTAAAACCTTGTGTTTTACCCAGGAAGTTTAGTGTGATGCAATAAGTTCATATCTCCCCAATTCCTCTATCCCATATGTGGCCATCCCACATAATGATAATGATCCCATTAGTGCCTCTAGCTTCGAGTTGTGCAAATTTTACCTCGGTCAGCTCCTGATTGCATGTTCCATTATGGATTCCAGGGATATGAAGATATTTTGCTACCATCGCTCTTGCGACTATATTGTTTGATTTTATCTCCATGTTGAAAGGGTCTATGATTTCTTTAAATGAGACCCATATTTCTCATTAATGAAATATGGAAAAATTACTTATATACACAACATCATTTATCATATTTTCCATTTTTCCCTACTACTTTAAAATATTTCAAAACTCTCTATTTTTCATCCTAAATCCAAATGTGCAGATACATTATTCCTCTCCACTGCAATCACATCTCCACTCCTATATTCACTCCTTCAATCTATCCTATTTTCACTCCCATAATCTGATCAATTATCTTTTCCATCCTAATCTGAATTTCAAAAGGTTTCTCTCTAGTTAATCAATTTCAAATATTTTCAATATAGTAGTTCATCATCTTTTACTTTTGTTGTTTGTCATTTTCTTTTTTCATTGATTTCTCTCTTTCATCTTCTTCTTCATTAATTTTTTTTAAAAAAATTGTCAATCGGTAATTCTTATCATCGTATTTTTCATCTAATGTAGGCAATGTTCTTAATTCTGACGAGATTTTGAGATCAACGGTTGAAAAATGCTAAAAAGGAAGAGAAAAAAGATCGAGTTGTTGATGTCTTCGGTAAGGCTTGGATCGAGATCCAAAGGTGAGTTATGTCTATTCGAGAATGACGACATTGCTTCAGAACTTGATTACACATAAACGACCTCTCAAAAGAATATTCATGCTACTACAGAAGCAAGTAAGCATAAAAATGTATTAGTATGATCAGAAAATTTTGTATTATAATACATTATCAAATGCTTGATACATCAAAATTTGATCGCATATGACACATTATCAATTAAATATATCCCTGACTTATAATACATGCTACTTCTTTAGGATGATGAATCAAATCAAGGCCCTCGAGATCTTAATGAAGCAACAATGAATGAAGATAAATAAATAGTAATATCATGTATAATGTATCTTCTGATAAAATACAATCTTACGCAAACAAAATAAGATACATAAATAGTTATATATCATGGACTAATTTGTTACGCATGATACACAAATTCGAATTTATATTAAATGTATCTGATACATAACACTTATCACATAAACATGTATCCATCAAAGTTATGTATTTTTTCAGCTTTTTTGTATGTTGTATCTGTATAGTGGATAAATTAAAAATCCAGACTCTTGTTTCTTCACCTCAACAATGTATTTGATTTATAAATTTTTTTCTCAATTCATCGATTTATAATTCAGCAGCAATGGACTTCACCTCACTTTAATAGATTTCAGAATTTCTCAAGATCAAGAAGTTCATGTTGTATTAGTAAAATTTGTTGACAAGATTGATTTCCAAATTGAATTTTTGAAAGAAGAATTTTAAATTTTGAATAATGCTAGTGTGTTATAATTTATAAATTAATGTATTGTTCTAAAACCAAACAATCATGTATCTATCTAAAATCAAATAGTAATGTATCGATATCTTGACCAACAACACTTTTATCACTTTTGTATTGTTCATACCTCACCTAACTTTTCCAGATTTTGGACTGTCTTGACAAGATTGACGAGTTCATGTTGTATTAGTACAATTTGTCGACATATTTAATTCAAAAACTGAGAGTTTTTGGAAAGAATGAGAAGAAGAAATTTAAACTTTGAATAATTCTAGTATGTTACATTTTATAAATTTATGTATCTATCGATCTAAAACCGAACACATTATGAGCAATCTTTACTACTTTAATGTATCATGTAGGATTACAATACTTATAAATATACTAAATATTTTTAAAATATTATATATCATAAATAATATATCCATCTTGAGATCACAAATTAAAAAATCATACTACAGAACATAATACATGTAATTTCATATATTTCATTATTAGATCTTTTTACCCTAAAGTTAAAGTTATAAATAGTAACGTATCATGCACAATTTTATGGGCATGATACATAACTATACAAAAGTTGATACGTTTAAATTTATCCAGTTGCTATATCAATGTTGTGTTCTTCTATTTTGCAGAAGAAGAGACATTTCGAATTTAAAATTTAGTTCAAGTATATAGTCAATGTTGATAAAGGAGGAAAGGGTCATAAAGGCAGCAGCGACGCGAAGAGAAATTTTGAGAGACATTATCGATCATGCACTAATAAACTCAGATGATGGAACAACCTGCAAACATTCAAAAAAGACAGTCAGCAAACATTCAAAAGCGTTCATGCTTCAGCCACAATCAATCATAGGGCACATTAACGCATAGTTATACATTTTTTATCATATTAATGCATCTACTAGACATTTGAAATATATAGCAATACAATGATTCACAATATCTCAAAGAATAATATACATTAATGTATCATTCGTAATAATGATTACTACAACTACTTGATACATCTAAATTATTACATTGGTTGTATGTATCATATTCACAGCACTAGCTTGATACATGTTATAGAAATTAGTGTTACTCTCACATAGAGATACAAAATGTATCTGATATATATTAATTCTTACTCTTTTGAAGTATGTATCACGTACAATTCATTACGTTTATTTATTTTGTTATTTCATGCTTAACTATACACATTCTCTCAAAATGACTTATGGAGTACCACCAAAAAATCTGTACAAATACTACATACAAAATTAATTTTACACTATAGACAATTTACAAATAATATATCATGAATATCTTATCAATATCATATAATCATCAAAAACAAAAAATAACTATCAACAGAATACATCTGCTAATAATAATCATAGTAATGTATCATACAAGATTAGGGATAGAGATTAAAAAAAAAGTCACTTACCTTTTTCTATCAAATTGCTTTATCAAAGTTATGTGTCTCTCTACCAATCTTCTCTGTTGTATGAATACATAAAGGATACATTGCAAATTCAGGCTCGTCTTTTTCACCATCAAATAAAATTTTACACCTTTATTGTTTTTAGTTTTGCATGGAGATGAGTTATTACCTGTATCTAATTTCTAAAATTTACCTAGGCTCATCGATCTCCAAGTTGACTGAAATGGCGGCTTTGAGATTGACAATTTCATCACTTTTGTAACCTTCATAACTCGTCATGCTTACCAAAATTTTTTATTCTCTCAACAAAATTGATATAGATTCATATTTTATCAGCCAATATTGTCGAGTAATTTAAATTTTTCACGAATTGGACTGCAATGGCGGCTTGATGAAGCTGATGAAAATTTGAATTTTGAAAGACATGAATCTGTTACGAATTGGAATGGATTGATAATAATGACTTATGCTTGAATCGTGGGATCTAGGATCAATTTTAGATTAATTTTCCTAATAAAGCGCAACAACCAACTGTTTTCCTTAAAAGGTGCAAGTGCCAGCTGTTACAATGTATCACATCTAATGTATCTGCATGAAACTTATGTATCCGAATGACTTCTATTTTAAGAAATTTTTATAAAATAGAAAAAAATAGAAATAAGATATAATTTAGATATTACTGATTTATGTAAGTTTTACAGATTTGGGTCAACGAGTTTGGGCCCAAACCCTTTTTATCCTTGTTTAGTTTCCTGACTGGTAGGTCATGTGTAGGATAAAATGATAAAAATAAAATAAAAAATTGGACCATCCCACGTAGTCCTCTCTTGGGTAACATGAGAAAAGCTGCTGCAAAACCTTTCTTTTATCCACTGGTTGGAAGCCAAATCCAAGCCTTTATCTCCGGTGTTATACTACCTTTCTTCTCTGACATAGACTCCTATAGAAGATTTATCCCAAATTTGGATGATGTAGCTAATTCCCTCTGAATTGATTCTCACCTCCTTCGGAATTATGTCTCCTCCTCCATCTTTATCCATTCTCTTCAAATGTCCCCCATTGCTTTGAAAACCTCTTTCGACCAAAGGTGGAGTGGTATACCTACTAATATTATACAGGATTGATTACCTACTAATAATTCACTTCTCAATTATATATGGTCTTTTTTAAAAAACAACAACTAACATAGCTTAAAATAAACAATGCTAGAGCACACAACTGGTCTCTTTAAGTTGTTGGATCAGGAAAGGATGCAATAAGAGTGAAAAAACATGTTTGGAGATTAATTTTATTTGGTGGACAATTTGGAAGGAGAGAAATAGAAGATGTTTTAAAGTCCACCTTTATTTTTGGTGTAACGAAGCCTGTATAGAAGAAGCAGAACAATATGTAGATTTGTTAGGATCTTTGTGAGTAATCTAGAATCCTAAAAGTTTTTTTGGAGGCTTCCAACATTAATTATGAGGAATACAATTTTATCTGTTTCAAAAAGAAGACAGACTAAATGATGGGTTATAACCCACCCCGCTCAATTTGACTCAACCTTTATTTTTTTATTTTTAGAGTGTTGTTAAAAATAATATCCACAAAGAAACACTACATATTGTAAATTTTATAAATTTATCCAAGTATTACATTTGCATATATATATATGTATAAACATTTCTTTTCCTTAAATGAAAATAGAAAAGAGTTGAATGAATAGTAAAACATGGGGATGATCAAGATTTATTATGTACTTGCATCTTCAATATGTAACCAGCAGGCTTCTTTCTCTTAAGCTTAATCATATGCCTTAAAACTTTCGCATAACGACTAACCATTTCCTTGAATTTAACCCCATTATTCTCTGCCTGTTTTACAACTATTTGATCTTGTCTTTCTTCTTCTTCTTCTTCTATAAAATGGTGTCCCAAAGAAGTCCCTCTACCTTCAATCAATTGCTTTAAACTCTTCTTCTCATCTAAATTGATCAACTCTTCATGATACTCTACACTTTCATCGACAACGTCTTCTTTCGTATTCAATGCTGTTTTTCTTGTTCTTTTTGACATACTAATATCATAACGAAGTTTTCTAGGAAAATTACATTCACTTTCCATTATATATTCTTTTGTTTGTTTTTAAGGTAATTAACCTTCTTCATCATTAAATAATTATAGACTACTTTACTATTCAACCTTTGCTTAAGGTGTAGTTTTGGACTCCTTGGTAAAATGTCAGTTTTCTTGGCAGGTTTTATTTCTTCTAATAAGTGTTATAGTTATACACTAACATCACTATTAGTATGGGTGGTCATCTTTACCTTTTATAAACGATAACAATAATATATATACATAGAGTAATCTCACAAAGTACGTGTGATTTGTGTGATTTGAGGAGGGTATAATAAGTTAGAGTGACTGTTTCCGATAGACCCTCGATTCAAGAAAAACAAGTACTACAAAGCACTATATATAGAGAGAAAAAAATAATTAAAAATGAGTCAAATATTATAGATAACGTAATCTGACAAATTATTCTAAACAATAGTCATTACAGATGAAACGATAACCAAAGCATACAAGAAACCACTGATAAAAAACGAAATCAAATGGCAAACAACTACAAGAGTAATAGTACGGCTAATAGTATAAAAAAATATGTCAGACAATGCACTTCTATCTAATTAACATCGATATCAAATTTCACATTTTAATTAGGGAGATTTCATTTACCTATGAATATACTTTAATTAGCTTAATAGTGTAAGTAAAATATCTATACCGTTGATATATGACTTTTAAGTAGCTAACGCTTTAAGTGCAAAGTTGTAATCATCAACAGTGAAGAGGAAATCTGTGAAACTTAAGATTGTATATTTGGCCAACCTTCATTTTCTTCAATTATTGCACATTGAAATTCATTTTAATTCATTTTCACGTCTCCTTTTTAATTTTTTTAATTAGAGATCATTCCTATTCCTTTCACCACAAATTAGATCACTTTTTTTTTGCTTTCCTAAAATCAAGTTTTGATATAAAATTAACCCACATTAGTTAGTATTTATATTAAATCAATAAATGCATAGTGTATGTTCGTACATAACTTTCAATATTTAACTATTAGTTAACCCACATTAGTTAGTATTTATATTAAATCAATAAATGCATAGTATATGTTCGTACATAACTTTCAATATTTAACTATTAATGGTTAAACTGTTGGGATATATATTATTAATCATATGTTTAGATATAAAATCTATTTATAAACTAATTATTTATTCAGTTTTAATAAAAAAAAATAGATCATATATTCGTTTATAGTGTCTGTTTACTTATATAGTAAATTGTTTAGTGTATAAAGCTTTAACTTATACACAGAGGATTAAATCAAGTTCTTATTAGTATAAAGTTTTTTTTGTTCACAATCTAAGATGGATATTGGACATGTCATCGGTACGATTGTAGCACAAGATTATGTATAATTTATCTGGATTATGGGAACATTATAATTCTAACTTCCTGTGTTAGTGCATGTTATATGTGTTGAACGGGACCAAATAGAGATAGCTGCTTTAGACTGGCTTAAAAAAACATATTCTCTAAACCATTAAATGTACTTCTATTCTTAATCTTGATATATCTATTATGATTTGTATACATTAATTATTGTTTTAATTTATTAAAAGATGAGATCCTTATATGGGTCAATATGCCTGGTAGATTTGATGATAATAATATACATTAGTGAAATAATAAGTTAGTTGATGAACTTCACGCTTCGATATAGAGATTCATGATATGCCTTTTTGAGAAGCTTATAAGTTTTCATCGTGTCAAACCTGACAAGTGAATATTGAATTCGAGACATGAAATAAGTTAAGCAGTGCTCTAAATATATTAATCATTGAATTAGATTTGTTAGTAATTTAATTTATTGATTAGTATCTGTAAATTACATAAATGTTTATGCTTTATACAATTATTGTTTTGATTTATTAAAATGTGAGATTTCTGAGATGGGTCAATATGCATGATAGATTTAATGATGATAATATATATTGGTGAAATAATAAATTAGTTGATGAAATTCATGTTTCGATATAGAGATTGATGATATGCCTTTTTGAGAAGTTTATAAGTTTTCATCGTGTCAAACCTTGCAAATGAATTTTTGAATTCAAGACATGAAATAAGTTAAGCAGTGCTCTAAAAATATTAATCATTGAATTAAATCATCAGTAATTTAATTGTTCTGTAATGAGTCGATCAGTTATTTAGAAAGTTTCATGAATCCACTATTTTATCCCTCCCGATATCGACCCTGACTCTTTTGTAATTGAGATTTGAAAATTGGTTTCAAACTTTGAGTTTAAAGTTGAATGTTTAGTAAGTTTTGAGTTTAAAAGGCTAATATTGTTAAGAAAATGGTTTTTGGTGTCTTTTTGAGTTTTGAGGGTCAAAATAGAATTATGTCGATTCCATCAGTCTCGAAATGTGCAATCTAGAGTGTGAGAGTTGTGAGAATTGTAGATTTCAGATTCTGAGTCCTTTTGAGGATCTCGGATCTTAAGTTGTGAAATTGTGAAGATTTAGCTTCTTTGAGAATTATTGAGTACAGTAGTTCACACAACGTTCACGTTATGCTCTGGAGATGGTGGCTGACATAGAAGCAGAATGAGTTTTTTTGTGATGGGTTGTCTCGTCTGTCTAGTAGGAAAGGCATGACAACTATGCTGATAGGAGATATGGACATAGCAAGGTTGATGATCATATACAACAGGTTGAGGAAGAGAAGATGAATGATAAGGATGTGTTTCGAAATAAGAGAGCTAAGACAGGGAATGAGTCCGGGCAGCAGAAGAGTAATGCCAATCGGTCATCTTTCCAATAGAAATAGAAGGGACTTGCTCCATCATCTTCTAGTGCACCTGCACCAAGGAACAAAAGTGAGTACAATAGTTTGAATTCACAGGTTCAAAGCTATACATGCCCATTCTCAACGTAGTATGGCACAAGGGGGTAGTAAGCATCCTGCATGTGCTAAGTGCGGTAGAAACTACTTGTCGTGATGGCTCCACAGGTTGCTTCAAGTGTGGCCAGAATGGTCGTTTTATGCGAGAGTGTCTAAAGAACAAACATGGTAATGGAAATGGGGGCAATAGAGCCCAATTTTCTTCAGTTGCTCCACCAAAAAAAGTTGCATCTAAAGGAGCGACTTCAGGGGCAGGCGGAGGAGGAAACCATCTTTATGCTATCACTAGTCGCCAAGAGCAAGAGGATTCTCCAGATGTTGTCACTAGTATGATCCAAGTCTTTAACTTTGATGTTTATGCTTTACTAGAGTTTATCCTTTGTAACTCTGTATGTTGCGATGAATTTTGATGTTCTTCCTAAGAAACTTAGTAAGCCCTTCGGTGTTTCTACACCTGTTGGTGAGTCTATTCTAGTAGAGAGAGTCTATCGTGATTGTACCATTTCCGTCAATCAAAAGAGCACCATGACTGATTTAGTTGAGTTAGACATGGTAGATTTTGATGTTATTCTTGTTATCGTCTAACTTCATGTCTGATATGCCTTAGTTGATTGTAATTCTCGAGTTATCAAGTTTCAGTTTTCTAATGAGCCAGTTATAGAGTGAAAAGTAGTTCAATTGTGCCTAAGGATCGTTTTATTTCTTGACTTAAGGCAAGGAAGTTAGTTTCCAAGGGTGTGTGTCTATCACTTAGTGCGAGTTAATGACTCTAGTGTTGAAATACCTTTTATTCAGTCAATTTCAGAAGAAAAAGAGTTTCCAGAAGTCCTCTAAGATGATCTTCCCGAAGTCAATTAGAGAGAAAGACTTTGGTATAGATATTCTTCTTGATACTCGTCCTATATCTATTACGCCATATACGATGGCACCACCAGATTTAAAAGAGCAGTTGAAAGATCTTCTAAAGAAAGGCTTTATTCGACCAAGTGTCTCACCTTCCAATCTTGCTTGTGAGTAAGAATGATGGCTCCCATATAATGTATATAGTTTACCATCAATTGAACAAGGTTACCATCAAGAATAAGTATCCTCTTCCAAGAATTAATGATCTATCCAATCAACTTCAGGGTGCCACTTTTTTATCTAAGATAGACCTCAAATCTGGCTACCATCAATTAAGAGTAAGGGAATATGATATTCCAAAGACATCTTGCAGGATCCGTTATGGTCATTATGTGTTTCTAGTCATGTCGTTCAGTTTAATTAATGCGCCATAAGTGTTCATGGACCTTATGAATAGAATATTCAAGCCTTGTTTAGATATGTTTGCTATCATGTTCATTGATAACATTCTAATATGTTCGCGAAATGAGGAAGATCATGCTAGTCATATCAAAATAGTTCTCCAAACTCCAAGGATAGAGAGTTGTATGCCAAGTTCTCTAAGTGTGAGTTTTGTCTTGATTCTCTGGCATTCTTAGTCCACATTGTTTCCGGTGATGGAATTAAAGTTGACACTCGGAAAATAGAGGCAATGCGAAATTGTCCTAGACCCACATCTCCAACTGATATTAGGAGTTTCTTAGAGTTTCCTGACTATTATAGAAGGTTTGTAGAGGGGTTCTCATCTATTTCATCTCCTTTGACCGAGTAGACTCAGAAAACAGTTAAGTTTCAAAGCTTGTGAAAAAAACTTTTAGGAATTTAAAAATGGGTTGACAACTGCCCTAGTATTGACCTTACCAGAAGGTACGCAAGGATTTGTGATATATTGTGATGTGTCCTAGTTGGTTTGGGTTGTGTGTTAATGCAGAATGGTAAAGTTATAGCTTATGCCTTGAGACAATTGAAAGTCCACGACAAGAATTACCCAACCCATGATCTAGAGTTAGCTGTCATAGTATTTGCTTTGAAAATATGGCATCATTATCTTTATGGTGTTCATGTGGATGTGTTCACGGTTCATAGGAGTCTTCACTATGTGTTTAGATAGAAAGAGTTTAATCTCAAACAGAGAAGATGGTTAGAGTAACTCAAGGATTATGATATGAGTATCCTCTATCACCCAAGTAAGGCTAATATTGTTGTTGATGCCTTGAGCAGGTTGTCAATGGGTAGTACTGCCTATGTTGAGGAAGAAAAGAAAGAGTTAGGGAAAGTGTGCACATACTTGCACGATTAGGAGTTTGATTAATAGATTCCACAAAAGAAGGTTAGTGGTGATGAATGGGGTTGAATCATCATTAGTGTCAAAAGTGAAAGAAAAGTAAGGCCAAGATCCTATTTTTCTTGAATTGAAGACAAATGTTCATAAGCAAAAAGTTATGGCTTTTAAACAAGGGGGAGATGGCGTATTGAGTTATCAAGGTAGGTTGTGTATACCAAGGGTGGATGAACTCCAAGAGAGGATCATGGAGGAAGCTCACAGCTCCAGATATTCTATTCGGGTTCCACAAATATGCATCATGACTTGAGAGAAGTATATTGGTGGAATAGTATTAAAAAAAAATTGTTGAGTTCATTGTTAAATGCCCGAATTGTCAAAAATTTAAAGTAGAGTACCAAAGGTCCGGTGGTATGGCTCAAAATATAGAGATTTCAGAATGGAAGTGGGAGATTGTCAATATGAACTTCATATCTGGTTTGTTGCGGTCTCGCAGGAAACATGATTCCATTTGGGTAATTGTAGGTCGAATGACAAAATCAACCCACTTTTTACCGGTAAAGACTACCCGTTCAGCAAAGGATTATGCCAAGTTGTATCTTCAAAAGGTAGTTAGACTTCATGGGGTGCCAGTTTTGACTATATCAGATAGATGTGCATAATTTATTGCACAGTTCTAAAAATCTTTTTACAGTAAGGATTGGGTTCAAAGATAAACTTAAGTACTTCTTTTCATCCTCAGACAAATGGTCAAGTAGAGCGCAATATTCAAACTTTGAGGGTATGATGGGAGCAGGTGTTATTGATTTCAAAGGTGATCACCTACCTCTCATTGAGTATGCTTACAACAATAGTTACCACTCTCGTATCTAAATGGATCTGTATGAGGTCTTTATGGGAGAAAATGCAGATATCCTATTGGATGGTTTGAAGTTGGTGAAGTTGGGTTGAAAGGACCAGACTTAGTTCATCAAGCTATGAAGAAAGTGAAAGTTATTCAAGAGAGATTGAAAATAGTGCAGAGTCGTCAGAAATTCTACACTAATGTAAGAAGAAACGAGTTCGAGTTTAAAGTAGATGCTTAGGTATACTTTAAAGTTTCAACCATGAAGGGTGTAATGAAACTTGGTAGAAGGGGAAGCTTATTCCCCGACATATTGGTCCTTACAGAACATCCAAAAGAATTGGTAATGTAGCTTATGAGTGTGAGCTACAACAAAAGTTAGCAGCAGTCCATATGTTATTTTATATTTTCACGTTAAAGAAGTTCATGAGAGATCCTTCACTTATCATACCAACTGAAGATACTGGTATCAAGGATAGCTTATCTTATGAGGAGATTCTATTATAGATCGTCAAGTTCGCAAGTTGAGGATAAAACATGTAGCATCAGTCAAAGTTCTATGGAGAAATCATTTTGTTGAGGAAGATACTTGGGAAGCTAAGGAGGATATAAATAAGAGATATCCACATCTCTTTGAGCCCAGATAAATTTCAGATCAAGGTACTAATTCTCTTCTTAGTAATCTTTAATTGATATACTGAATGTGTTATATGTGTTTTTTGGGTGTTTGAACTGAATGATAGATGTCACGCCCTTAGACTACTAAGAGTAATCTCATTCAAGAATGAATATTCCCAAGGTGGAGATATTGTAGTATTCCACTTTAGAAATAACTAGAAATAGAAAGTAATCGGTTTTGGAAATAATCAAATTTGGAAAGTTTGACAAAGTTAAGCTAAGTATGAGTTTTGGATCAACTTCAAACGACCATAACTCCTAGATAATAATTATTTAGGTGTGATACCAGATACCTTAGGAAATATCTTTGAATTATCTTTCCAACGCCCTTGAGTTTGCATGATTTCGAGTTCGTATGAGGAAGATATGCCTATTTGAAGTTGGGTTATCTAGATCAGGAAAGTCAAAACCGGATTTTAGAAGGGTATTATGGTTTTTTCATTACCCAATTAGTTGAATTCGTTTTGGTAATTGATTTGGGGTCTTAACTAATTGAATTCAGTTTATGCTTTATCAAAATAAGTTAGGGTTTTGTGAGAAGAGAAAAAAAGAGGAGAACAGAGAAGAAGAAGCAAAAAATTGCCAACTTCTTGAAGATTTGCTTGTTGATTCAACCAAGGGTTGACCCCTACGAGGTATGTGAGATCACATAGCGTTGGGTTCATTCACCCACGCGTCAATCATGATTTAATTCAATGAAATTATGTTCTTGAAAGCATAGAAATTGAGTTCTTGATGGGTTTTTGTTGAAGTTCAATTGAGTTCTTCGTTGAAATTGTTGAGGATTTGTTGATTCAAATTCATAAAATTAGATGTCATTTTGAGTAGATTCTTGCATATTTTTGTTATGTAGTCGAATATAAGTGTTTTGGGAAGGAACCACTCGAATCTAGAAGGTTTAGAGTTGAAAAGTGAGCAAGAAAAATTGAGATTTTCTTGGGGAAAGGGTGGGGCGCCGCACCACTCAGAGTGCTCCACATCAGGTTCTGTAGGAAGGGCTCTGGGACATCGCACCAGTCAGTGCACCCCACCACAAAATTTGTAGTTTTGGGGCTGGCGCCCCGCGCCGCTCAGAGCGCTAGGATCGTCAACCGTTTCCCACTTCTTTCCATAGGATTTACCTAAAAACATACCTATGTTTTATAGTCGATTTCTACACTCTAAGGTACGTCTAAAAAACATGAAATCATGAGCCTTGAATCCATAATTCAATTCAAGGAAAGTTAAGAGTCAAGTCAAGAGAAGTCCATAGAGTTTTCCAAAGGTCTTTTTACAAATGTTTTAACTTTGTTTTAAGACTTGAATAAAGAGTAAAGGTTGAAGTTCATTTCTTCAAAAGAGTATATGGGGTCTATGTATTTCCAAAGAGTTAAAAAATGATTTCACATTAAAATAAGAAAGGAAACTGAGATTTCCAAAAGATCCTTTGAGCTAGTTTTCATTGAAGGGTGCTTTCACAATTAAGCAAGAGAGAAAACACTAATTTCCAAGAGAGACTTTGAGCTATTTTCTGAGTAATTATCTCAAAACACAGAGTTATGTTCTTAAACATATGAACTAGTATATTTTGAGAGTAGTACTGAGCACCGATATGGGGGAGAGTTTAGACAAATCCCAGCCCGCATAAACCATATAGCCACCATGGATACAAAAGGGTCATACTTTTTAGATGATTCCTTAGTGTTTTTTAGAATAGACTAGTGGATTCACTTAGTAGTTAGAATCTATACTGTCGGCAAAATAATGTATCCTCATAATAGCTCTTACTTGATGGTTTTCAATTAGTGAAACTCCCACTGAAGTATTTTGTATTGTTATATACACAAAGTTACTTGTATTTTTATATACATCCAGGGCTTATATTGTATCTTTGCATACATAAAAAGTTAGTATTGTATTTATAAATACACATACTTGATATCCATGTTTTAAACGCTTTTCTTTATATTGCACTTATGTATACTGCTTTATATTGAAATAAGTTGCACTTATGTCTTGACTTAGAATTCCCCGCGCATGATCGTACATTCAATATACTGATTCCATTTGGCCTACATCGTTGTTATGATGCAGAAAAACATAACCAGAATCAACATCCAGCGCATCGTTAATTCTTGTTGAACTTCAGAATTTGTTGGTGAGCCTCCTTACTTTAGGAGGATCCCCTTTTATTGTTTTTTAGTGTTTAGTTCATTAGGATGTCGTGAGTCTTGTCTCAACATCTATCTCAGTTATTAAAGGCTTCATAGACAATTAGTTAGTTTATTTGTCATTATCTTATTGTTGGCTTATGTTGAATCTAGAGTTTGCCTTATTGGACAAATGTTTCCTTTACAACATTCTAGTTTATTACATGGATTTATCTTTGTTGAGTAAAGTCTTCCGCTGAGTAGTAAACCAGGCCAAAGGTTCGCTTGGGGTCAGAAATGGTTCTCTAGTACCAGTCCCTCCTAGGGTGTAGGCTCGGGGCATGACACGCAGGATGAGTTTTGAGCACTATCTCTTTTAAGAGAACTTTTTTAGTAATAATCTCAAATTTTCAGGATGAGAAAATGTTATTAAACATATGAGCATGACTTATAATATTGAGAGTAGCATTGAGCATCAATATAGGGATGAGTTCCGAAAACTCACAGTCCTCATAAACCATGTATGCCAACATGGGTAAAGGGTCTGTCACGACTCAAAAGGGCAGCCTAGAAGATATGAAACTCTCGGAGTGCGACAAGGCGTACTTGACCTCTCAGAGGTCTTATACAAGCCCTATGACGTCGTTCATTGCATACATGTATGAAAAGTAGTGCGAAATTAAAATTTTTCATACGAATAACATCTCATAATATCTTTCATATAAAACCATAGGAAAATACTAAATCTCAACATACGCCAATCTTAGACTCAAGGATACTTGGGACACGGCCCATACAATCAAAATATAGAAATACTTAAGTCTATTACAATACTTTAAATAAAAGAAGTCTAAAGATAGTTATGTTCTCGAGTCGAGTGAGGACATACTTCAACTTGGTTGAAAGAGTCTAGATTCCAAGCCTTGCTTCAAGACACGTCTCACCTTCCACCTACATCTTTAGAAATAGACAAAATGTATGGAATTAGTAAAATGCATGTACTAAGTATGGCATAATTCATAAAATTATTAGAAACGGACATTTATGAGAAACATACTCTTTTTTATTAAAACTTCATATTATGAGCATAGAAATCACATTTAAACACCAAGTATCACATTTAGAACACATTCCAAATCATAGCCAATATATAGTAACATCACAGTAACTTACAGTGACTTACAGTGAACTTCACAGTGATTTAACATATAACTAACATATCACAATATAGCTTCAAGAACATATCAAAAAACATAAACATAAGATCCTCCTACCAAAGGTGATTCTAAGGCTCACTTGAGTGAGTTATGAAGCGGCCGCCCATACAATCCCTTCACATACACCAAAGAGATCCATTAGAC
Source organism: Solanum sitiens (assembly GCA_016801875.1). Lineage (NCBI taxonomy): Eukaryota > Viridiplantae > Streptophyta > Magnoliopsida > Solanales > Solanaceae > Solanum > Solanum sitiens. Next base: position 2,784,758 of record JABWTJ010000080.1, read on the forward strand.
TATCTAATATAAGGTTATTCTCATTGCACACAATAGTATATAATATGACATTCTCCTCCCAAAGGTTATCATAAGACTTACTTAAGTAATTCAAGAAGAGATCGTCCGTACACCCTCTCCAAGCTTACCTAAATAATCCTCAAGACTACCTAAGTTTAGATCATGTCTACTTTGTCATTTTAGTTTCCCTATCTAGAGTTATTCTTAAGACTTCCCTAGGTAAGACATGAAGAGACCATTCTCATGCCCCTCTTCACACCTTAACTAAGGTAATCCTTAAACTACTCTAGGTAAGTACTTATTCATTAACAAGCTTTCTAACTTAAGTCATCATCTTCATTAATTAATTAAGAGACATTCAACACTTAAGGACATTCAAATAATGGTCTTGAAGAAGACCTAGGGACTCACACACTAACATCTTCAAAGCCTAATCGTGCAATGCCTAGATAGTGTCCCATACTACCACCTAAACTTCATAGAACTTCTCCAACACTAGTAGGTACCCATATGATGAGAATAGACAATAACTGACATAGACCATACTAGCTATGCATGGAATCCGAAGTAATGAACCTACTCCAATAGAGGGTGTTATACTTGTCAATGGTAGAACTAGGACACATCCCATGTAGGCACATGGTTAAGGACTATGAAGGGTTTCTTTGTTCTCTAATGTCATATTATTTAGAGCAACTCCCCTAACCTACTCACTTGGTGCTAGACTTTGTTCTCATAGAGTATTTCAATAAAGGAGCATATGAGTAGGTACCATAACTTGTTCACAGCCCAATCACATTACACCTTACCGAAGAGGGTCCACGAAGGCTACCTACAATGGTCAAGAGGATAGCTCAATGAATTTTCTAAGGATGATTTCATACAGTTCCAGCCAATCAACCCTAATTCCACCATTCACACACGAAGGATACCATTACGGCTTTCAACTTCAAGGATATCATAACCTTCTATCTAGGTTGAAGGCTCCACATAAAGGACCTACTTAACTATGTTCAAGGTCACATGTCAATCACACATACAAGACTAAGAAGCTTTAGCATACTAATTCAATAACACATATTCACATTGTACATGTATCAAGTAAGGGACACAAGTCAACCAAAATAAGACACACGCATACTTCATCATATCACATATAGCATATCATTCAAGAAGCACATAGGAATAACCAATGTCATCTATAGGTCACCCTATTCACTACTATAGTATCATCAATCTAAGTTATCACAAGTCTCATATAAACCATCAAGAATCACCATACTTCAACATCAAATAATACACATAATGACTTCACTATAACCTACTAGAACACATATATCATCAACTAGAAGAATTCATGCTTTCACATAGCACATAAGTCATAAAGACCTTCATATTACTCACATAATCAAGTTATAACACAATAAAGCCATAATACACAAAGTAATGCCGATGAGGCCACATTGTTTCATAAATTCATAAAGTAATGCCGACGAGACCACATAATTCATAAGTATAGCACATAAGCACCGCCACCATAAGTGTACCATACCAAACATCATCATCATCTAAGAACTATACTACACAATATAGAGAACGTTAGGTCAACATACCCCCATTCCAATCTCACAACTCCAATCCTTAGCCAAATCACCCAACACAATACCCAAAGGCCCTTACCAATGGCCATGATCACCAATTCAATCCAATAATCATAATATACTATGAATCAAAGATAATACAACATGAATTCATCAATTTAGAGCATCTGACTTATAATTCTAACATGGTTCTAACATAATTCAATAGCCCTAATCAAACTACACAAGAATTCAATAGCATAAAGACATAATCAATTCACTCATAAAATAGTCAAAACTAGGGTTACATGAATTGCATGATTTTATGGATTTTTTAGTCTAAAATCATCAAATTAACATCAATTCAATCAATATAGAATGATTCAAAACGTTATATGCAAGAACCCATGGCTAGATTACAGTTTAGAAGTTCATCTTTTTTAGAAGTCTTTGAAAAACACTTTGAAGATTGCCTCCTTGAAGAAAAGATATTCAAGGATGAAAATCATACCTTAATTGATGCTAAACCACGAAAATTGAGAAGATTTGATGGAGAATCCCACTTCCAAGCTCCAAGCTCCCTTCAAGCTTCAATGGTGTTCGTGAGAGCTCTTTAGAGGTTTTGGGTTTTGATTTTGAAAAGTGAATTCATCTAAGTATTTAAGACTTATAAACCCACTTAAAATATCCAAAATAACCTTAAGAAGTCGTCCAACTAATTTTAGTAAGGCTAGGTGAAAACCCCAAAATACCCCCACTTGGCCGAGACACCTGCAGAATTGCAGGTGTCAATCGAAGGTTGCTCACCAACGGCTCATTGCCCAACCAACGGACCGTCCTGTTGGTCCATGGTTTGGGTAAGAGGCTGGAAAAATGGGATATTAAGCTCCCTATCCTAAGTGTTGACGAATGGCCTCCACCTACGGGGCGTCGACCAACCTACTGGGCATCGATTGCCATCCGTAGGTGAGGCAGTTTTGGACAGCCTTAGCTCACACTTTGGGTCCTCCTCAAGGACCCCTTGGTTGGTCCTTGGGGAGTTTTTCCCGGACGTTTCCAACTCGAATATAGTCGTAAACATGTTAAGGACCTCTCACTTGAATTTCATCCAAAACTAACACGTAAAACTCAACGAAACACACTAAGGCACACAAGCACGTTTCAAGGTAAACCTTTCGAACGTCATGGACGTTCTTGGACGTTTGACCTCCAAACTTCGCAAAACTTTAGACACTGCCTCTCAACCTCATTTTAACTGATTTTAGTACTTCAAAACACCAAGACACAAGTTTTAGGCTCTAGTTTCACCTAAGTCATTTTAGAGGTGTTACATTCTTCCCTACTTGGACAACATTCGTCCTCGAATGACACTTGCTTCATTTTAGACACTATCAAGAGATAATAAACTCAAGACTAGCAGCACATAACCATACCACACCATACACATAACACATATTTTGGAGGAACACCAATTTCACATAATCAAGAGACTCAAAACACAACAAGAAGATAGAAACTAATCTACGACTCATCATGCAAATAAGACCACATATTTCATTTAAAATAGGATAAACTCCTTATCCATACATTATCATGCTTATATAAATCATTTCTATACACATTACAACAATTTTCAACCAAAGAACAATTTAGTCAATGTTCCAAAAACTTAATAGTGAGCTGCCAGGCATTACAGTGAACATGCTCAAAATTTCATAAATGCAACTTTTAAGCAATTGATAATGGAAACATGACAATGTGAGAGATAAAATCACATAAACTCAATTCACAACATAACTATAACTTCATAAAATACACAATGCAAGAAATCAATGAAATTCAATTCCAACAAGACTCCTAAACACCATGCGATATGCAACATGCATGCTACCATGACTTTCTAACTCTCAAGCTTGAATAGAAGAGAAGAGATGAGACAATCAATCAAAACTCCACTACTCATCATACTACCCCACTTAGAAGGAACTCATAACAAATAAAAGTATAAACTATAACTTACCAACATCCTCATCATCATCCGGCTCTGATCCTCTTGCCCGGAGTGCATAGAAGCCATTCTTCCTCGGAACATCATCACCCGGAACACTTGGAGGAACTTACTTACCTTCTTTTTCTCTAGCCGCAATAGTAGGAAATTCCCTCACCTTATGACCATACTTACCACAACCAAAGCAATTCCCGATACCCACTAGACATTTCCCATAGTGCTTCTTCCCACAAGTAACACACGTACCATTTTGAGAACCACTACCCTTCTCAAGTTTGACCTTGAGATCCTTAGGTTCATCTTGAATTGAAGCCCTATTCTTATACCTAGGTTGGTTTTGCTCACTTGGTCCACTCCTCTTCAAGTTTATAGAAATCCTACTAAGCTTGGACTCCTCAATAGATTGAGCATACACTATAAGCCTAGAAAAGTTCATGTCATTGTGGAGCATGTCAGTACGACACTATTATTTAAGAAGGTGGGCAACACCAGTCACAAACCTACTCATCCCATCCCTAGGGTTAGACACCAAGGATGAAGCATACCTAGACAACATGGTAAACTTCAAAGAATACTCCTCACCACTAATATTGCCTTGCTTGAGATTAATGAATTCTTCAACCTTCATCTCCCTCCTCTCAAGGGGAAAGTACTTTCATAAGAAACCCTTCCTTAAATTTTTTCCACTCTATAGGACCCGACTCAACCGGCCTATTATCTTTCCATTGAGTGTTCCACACTTGAGCAACCTCCCTTAATTGGTACGAATCTTACTCCGCCTTATCCCTTGAAGTCACCCCCATGACACTCAACACCTTATACACACCATCTAGAAACTCTTGGGGATCCTCTCCCACCTTAGAGCCAAGAAATATAGGAGGATTCATTCACACAAAGTTTCTCAACCTAGAGGTCATGGTACTTTCCATAGCATTCATTCTAGGTTCAATACCCCTATTCACATGGGTAGTCATGGCTCGGGCTAAAGCAAGTAAAGCCTCTCTAATCTCCCCATTAGTCATGTCCGGGGGAACCACCGGAACTTCATTACCTTCACCTCCAATAGGGACTTAAACACCTTGTGGAGGCACTTGAGCATCTTGAGGAACTTGAACTCCTTGTGGAGCTAGTACGCCTTGGGGAACTTCCTCTTGCACTCCTTCTTCCAACCTTCTAGATGCCATTCTTCTTGTAGTCATAATCTTATGTATAAACACAAGATAAGAGATTAGGAATAGACACTTATAACCTCAACTCTATAGGAGCGAAACAACATTGATGAAGAAAGTGAAACTCTATCGTCCTATAGCCTCTAGCTAATAGATGTGTGGCGACTCAAACCGATAAACAAGACTTTACTAAACGTGGCTTTTTTAGACTTTTTGATTTCGAAGACCACTTTCATCACCTATGCTCTGATACCGTGTTTGTCACGACCCGAGAGGGCACCCTAGAAGACATGACACTCTTGGAGTGCGACAAGGCGTACTTGACCTCTCGGAGGTCTTGTACAAGCCCTATGACATCGTTCATTGCATACATGTATGAAAAGTAGTACGGACTTAAAACTTTTCATACGAATAACATCTCATAATATCTTTCATATAAAACCATAGGAAAATACTAAGTCTCAACATACGCTAATATCAGACTCAAGGATACTTGGGACACGACCCATACAATCGAAATATAGAAATACTTAAGTCTATTACAATACTTTGAATAAAAGAAGTCTAAAGATAGTTATGTCCTCGAGTCGAGTGAGGACATACTTCCACTTGCTTGAAAGAGTCTAGATTCCAAGCATTGCTTCAAGACACCTCTCACATTCCACCTACACCTTTAGAAATAGAAAAAATGTATGGAATTAGTATAATGCATGTACTAAGTATGGCATAATGCATAAAATCATGAGAAACGGATATTTATGAGAAACATGCTCTTTTATTAAAACTTCATATTATAAGCATACGAATCACATTTAAACACCAAACATCACATTTAGAACACATTCCAAATCATAGCCAATATATAGTAACATCACAGTGACTTACAATGAACTTCACAGTGATTTAACTTATAACACACATATTACAAGATAGCTTCAAGAACACACCAAAACACATAAACAAAAGATTCTCCTACCAAAGTTGATTCTAAGGCGCACTTGAGTGAGTTATGAAGTGACCGCCCATGCAATCCCATCACACACACCAAAGAGATCTTTTAGACTTCCTAAGATAAGGTTATTCTCATTGCACACAATAGTATATAATATGACATTCTCATCCCAAAGGTTATCATAAGACTTACTTAAGTAATTCAAGAAGAGACAACCCATACACCTTCTCCAAGCTTACCTAAATAATCCTCAAGACTACCTAAGTTTAGATCATGTCTACTTTATCAATTTACTTTCCCTATCTAGAGTTATTCTTAAGACTTCCCTAGGTAAGACACAAAGAGACCATTCCCATGCCCCCTTCACACCTTTACTAGGCAATCCTTATACTACTCTAGGTAAGTACTTATTCATTAACATGCTTTCTAACTTAAGTCGTCGTCTTCATTAATTCATTAAGAGACATTCAATACTTAAGGACATTCAAATAATGGTCTTGAAGAAGACCTAGGGACTAACATACTAGAATCTTCAAAGCCTAATCATGCAATGCCTAGATAGCATCCCATACCACCACCTAAACTTCATAGAACTTCTCCAACACTAGTAGGTATCCCATATGATGAGAATAGGCAATAACCGACATATATCATACTAGCTATGCATGGAATCCGGAGTCATGAACCTACTTCGATGGAGGGTGTTCTACTTGCCAATGGTAGAACTAGGACACATCCCACGTAGGCACATGGTTAAGGACTATGAAGGGTTCCTTTGTTCCCTAATGTCATATTATTTAGAGTAACTCCCCTAACATACTCACTCGGTGCTAGCCTTTGTTCTCATAGAGTATTTCAATAAAGGAGCATATGAATAGGTACCATAACTTGTTTATAACCCAATCATACTACACCTTACCAAAGAGGGTCCACTAAGGCTACCTACAATGGTCAAGAGGATAGCTCAATGACTTTCCTAAGGATGATTTCATACTGTTCCAGCTAATCAACCCTAAGTCCACCATTCACACAAGAAGGATACCATTACGACTTTCAACTGTAAGGATATCATAACCTTCCATCTAGGTTGAAGTTTCCACATAAAGGTTCTTCTTAACTATGTTCAAGGTTACATGTCAATCACACATACAAGACTAAGAAGCTTTGGCATACTAAGTCAAGAACACATATTCACATTGTACATGTATCAAGTAAGGGACACAAGTCTACCAAAACAAGACATACACATACTTCACCATATCACATGTAACATATCATTCAAGAAGCACATAGGAATAACCAATATCATCTATAGGTCACCTATTCACTACTATAGTATCATCAATCTAAGTTATCACAAGTCTCATATAAACCATCAAGAATCACCATACTTCAACATCAAATAATACACATAATGACTTCACTATAACCTACTAGAAACACATATATCATCAACTAGAAGAATTCATGCTTAGACTTCACATAGCACATAAGTCATAAAGACCTTCATATTACTCACATAATCAATTTATAACACAATAAAGCCATAATACATAAAGTAATGCTGACGAGGCCACATTGTTTCATAAATTCATAAAGTAATGCCGACGAGGCCACATAATTCACAAGTATTAAACGTTAGCACCGCCACCATAAGTGGACCATACCAAACATCATCATCATCTAAGAACTATACTACACAATATAGAGAACGTTAGGTCAACATACCACCATTCCAATCTCATAACTCCAATCCTTAGCCAAATCACCCAAACACAAATACCCAAAGGCCCTTACCAATGGCCATGATCACCAATTCAATCCAATAATCATAATATGCTATGAATCAATGATAATACAATATGAATTCATCAATTTAGAGCATCCTACTTACAATTCTAGCATGGTTCTTTCATAATTCAATAGCCCTAATCAAACTACACAAGAATTCAATAGTATAAAGACATAATCAATTTACTCATAACATAGTCAAAATAGGGTTACATGAATTACATGGGTTCATAGAGTTTTTAGTCTAAAATCATCAAATTAACATCAATTCAATCAATATACAATGATTCAAAACGTTTTATGCAAGAACCCATGGCTAGATTATAATGTAGAAGTTCATCTTTTTGAGAAGTCTTTGAAAAACACTTTGAAGATTGGCTCCTTGAAGAAAAGAGATTCAAGGATGAAAGTCATACCTTAATTGATGCTAGACCACTAAAATTGAGAAGAATTGATAGAGAATCCCACTTTCACGATCCATTCTCCCTTCAAGCTTCAATGGTGTTCTAGAGAGCTCTTTAGAAGTTTTGGGTTTTGATTTTGAAAAGTGAATTCATCTAAGTGTATAAGACTTATAAGCCCATTTAAAATACCCAAAATAACCTTAAGAAGTAGTCCAACTAATTTTAGGAAGGCTAGGTGAAAACCCCAAAATACCCCGCACTTGGCCGAGACACCTGCAGAATTGCAGGTGTCACTCGACGGTTGCTCACCAACGGCCCGTAGCCAAACCAACGGACCATCCTGTTGGTCCGTGGTTTGGGTCAGAGGCTGGAAAAATGGGAGCTTAAGCTCCCTAGCCTAAGTTCTGACGAACAGCCTCCACCTACGGGGCGTCGACCAGCCTACTGGGCATCGATTGCCATCAGTAGGCGAGGCAGTTTTGGACAGCCTTAGCTCACACTTTGGGTCCTCCTCAAGGACCCCTTGGTCGGTCCTTGGGGAGTTTTTCCTGGACGTTTCCAACTCGAATATAGTTGTACACATGTTAAGGACCTCTCACTTCAATTTCATCCAAAACGAACACGTAAAACTCGACGAAACACACTAAGGCACACAAGCACGTTTTAAGGTAAACCTTTCGAACGTCATGGACGTTCTTGGACGTTTGACCTCCAAACTTTGCAAAACTTTAGACACTGCCTCTTAACCTCATTTTAACTCATTTTAGGAGTTCAAAACACCAAGACACAAGTGTTAGGCTCTAGTTTCACCTAAGTCATTTTAGAGGTGTTACAAGGTCATACTTTTTAGATGATTCCTTATTGCTTTTAACCATAACTTAGTGGATCCACTTTGTTGAGGATACCCTATACTCTGACATAGTATATGACTGTTCTGGCAGCGTGGGTGAGACGTTGTATCTTCATATAGCACATAGTGATGATTTTCAGTTAGATAATCTCCCAAATAAGAGTAACGAGTTTATTATTGTATTTTAACTACATTGAGTTATTATTTACTATTTTAAAAGATTTCTTTATGCTGTAGCTTTATTGTTGCTTTTATATTGAAACGGGTTGAGTACTTCTGAGTTTGAGTAACCTTGAGTTGATTTGAGTTAAGTATGTTCTTTCTTTTTATCAGTTCAAGCTTATATCTGTGCTTTACAGTTTCTCTTACATGCTCATACATTTCATGTACTGATGCCATTTGGTCTGTATATTTCATGATGCAGATACAGAAAATCAGGGTCATCAACGAGCTCTTTGTTGATATCACTTGCAGTTCCAGAGTTGCTTTGGTGATTCTCCTTACTTCCGGATGATTCCCATTTACTATTCAATTTTATTAAGATTTGTGGGTCTTGTCCCTAAGTCTATCATAGTTATTAGAGACTTCATAGACAGTAGTGTTTTAAGAAGTCTGTTTCATTTTTAATTGTTAATGTTCAAGACTAGAGATGCCTCTTTTGGCCAGTTGAATGTCTTTGAATATTCTGAGTTATTTATTTTGATACTTTTGAGAAACCTTTACTTTTGAGTGAGTCTTCCGCTGAGTATTGAGCCAGACCAATTGTTCGCTTAAGGATCAACAATGGCTTTTGAGTGCCATTTACGTTCAGGGCGTAGGCTACGACCTGATAGCATTCCAGCTAGCGTTGGTGAGCCTCCTTGCTTTATAGAGGGCCTAACATTATGGTTTTTTTTTGTTCGAATGTCGTACGTATTGTCCCAAATTTCATCATAGTACTTAAAGACTTCATAGACAATAGTAGTATAAGGAGTCTTTCATTGTCCCTTATTGATGTTTTTAAAGATTTTGAGTTGAACAATTATGCGTATTGAGTATTTCGGAATATATTGAGTTAACTATCATAGTAATTAGTTCATTATGAGTTGACTTTTGCATTTTAGTTCCTATATTATTGAGTAAGTCTTTCGTTGAGTTTTGAGTCAGGCCAAGGGTTCGCTTGGAGGGACCAACGATGGTTCTCGATCTTCGGCCACGTCCAGGGTGTATGCTCGGGGCATGACATTCTATATCTTTTAAATATTTTGACCTCTCAATCATTGTGATTTATAGTATTTTTATGTAATTTTCAGACGATATATATGATTTCATTTGTTCCAATTTATGTAGCACAAATAGAATTTCAAGAGCCAATCAATTTTTTTTAAATGATTTAAAAAATCCAAGTTCTTAGTTATTGAGATTTACAATACCTTTTACATATTTTCAAATAATACAATTTGAACTATTTTTTACAATTTTAAAAATATATAAAAGACTAAAAAATAAGACCAATAAATTAATTTATAGGGAAAAGGGTCAAAAATACCCCTCAACTTTGGTTTATTAGTTGATTATACCTCTGCCGTTAAAACAAAGATATTTTTACCCCTACCATTACAAAACTTATCATCCATGCCCCTCCCTGGACGAAAATTCCCAAATCACTAAAAATCAACCCAATTTTTAAGAAAATAACCCACTAGCAAATATTACCCAGACCCAAATCCAAACCTGACCCGACCCGACCCAACTAACTTAACGCAAACCTACTTCACCTCCATCTCTAAAGCAAATATCAAAAACTCAATCCATTTGTTTCTCCAAACCCAGTAACCTCCCAAATTAGCCACGAAAAATAATTTCACCAGAAATAATCTAATTGGTACAAAAAATATACAGAGTTTCGTCAAAATCCGTTGAGTTATTTGCTGAATTTTGAAGATGGGTTTGATGTTGATAGAGAAGAAACACTTTGAGGCAGAGGACAAAACAGAGACAATTTTTTCATTTTTATAATTTTCTTGTGAATTAGTTGCGGACATTGAGGTTGACACTTATGCATTCACAAAACGACGTAACCAGCTCAAGGCTAATCAGCTGTGTGAAGGTGATAAGACCATCAAGATGTAGAAAGAAGATAAAACTGCCATCCTGAAAACTCATCCTCTTCACTTTAAGCCTCCAAAAGACATTAGGCGTTTCTAGCTAAAATTGTAGTTCAGAAAGCGTTTTAGCAAAAACCCTTTGTAATACATATAAATTGTATTTTTTCTGTGGATATTTCGTTGCAAGACTGACTCGACAAAAGAAGCATGTCTAGAGTAAAAAAATAAAAAAATATTGTCAAAATAAATTTATTTTAGAGTGTTTTATCAACTCGTGAGTCTTGTTCTTTGTTCGTGCATATGTACAATTATTTGAATTGATAAAAAGAGAAAACATGGGTGTGGTTTTCATAAACCCAATTTGAAAATTAGATTGAAACAATAATGTGGATTTGAAATTTGTTTTTTTCAAGAGAACACTACATTAGTTTTTATGAAGAAGAAGATTGTAGAGTAGTGATAGAAGAACTAAATTATAAATTTTGAATTGCTTTGTAACTCTATGAAAAACACGAATCCTTTTTCGCAAATCTAGCAAACCTTGAACTTGGCCATATCCTTGTTCTTTTTTATCTTGACAGTTCATGCATCAGTCCTTGGTCTATTACAAGAAATTTTCATGATCTCGTGGGTTTGCTTCGCCATTTTTGGGAGACGAAAGTGGGGCTAAAGAGGAGAAACGACAAAGGTTTTGAAAGTTTATAGATGAAGATGAACAAACATGAAGATGAACAAAAATGGGTTATGTTATAAGATGGGTCGGAACGGGTCGGGTAAAATTGGGTTATTGAAATAAAATTGGTTAATTTGAGTTAATTTGGAGATTTTCGTGAATTGATGGGTATAAATGGTGAAATTAATAACGGTTTGTTTTAACGGTAGAAGTATAGTTAACTAATAAATCAAAGTTGAGGGGTATTTTTAATTTAAAAAAACTCATTGAGAGCTTGGATAGGGGGTGGATTAGGTGTGCCTGATTTTCTAGTATATTTTACTTAATTTTTAAATGATAGATGGTACTCCCTTTTTCCTAATTAATATGGCATTGATAAACGGGAAAAAGACGAATATATTTTCAAACTATGGTAAATGGTATCTAAATACCCTTCCTTATATTTTTAGGACAATAATGAACTTACCATCCAATTTTGGATTGTATATATCCTTTGATCTAACAGAGAGATACGTGTCATAATCTTAACCTCCTATCCAAAATTTATTTATTTCTTATTCATAATTAAAAGGCCTAACCCGAAAAGCCGCCCAGATAATTATAACCCAAACCCACCCAAACAAAAAAAAAACAATCTAAAATAAACTCCAACTTTCTTTTCTTCATTGTTCCACCAACCATCAGCAACCAATTAACACCCCACCGATCCCACGCCAAAAATCCACTACGCCGTTGCGACTCATCTTCTCCGATGAAGTTCCACAACAAAACCACCTCTAATTGATACTAAAATCAACTCCCTCGTTTCGGGTGAAATCAGCGATGCAGTGACCCTTCAACCACCATGTAACTTGGCCATCATGAACCCATTTTTTCTTTATCGTCGCGCTAGTAGAAACGGCGAACACAATGAGAAATCTTCTAATGGATTTACAATCGCAAAATTTATAACTTTTTTTGCCTTATTAAAATTCCAATTTATAAACATCTGGTGTTGTCAATTTTGGTAGTTGGTGGTGATTTCTCAATCAAAACCTCTTAGTAATAACTTGCGATTTCAAAACAAATTGAAAAATCTCTTTGTCCTTTCTCCCATCTTCCCCCTATCCTTTTCAAAATCAAACACATTGTTATTGTCTCACGTTTGTGCTATCTTTACCAGTTTTATTGATCACAATAGAGATGAGCATGTATACTTAGGGTGTTTTGGGTTAGGTTATAATATGTGTGTGGGTCTTTTTATGTTTTGGTATTTGCCGGAGAAGATGAAATTATTGGTTTTAAAAGGTGTGAATGGAAAATGAAGAGTCACGACTTTTATGAAATGTTGCGACTACTATGAAAAGTTGCGACTTTTTTTTGAAAAGTTGCGACTTTTATGAAAAGTTGTGACTTTTATGAAAGGTGACGACCTTTCTGAAAGATTATGACTTCTCCAAAAGTTTGTGACCTTTCTGGTAAGGCACAATAAGAACCTTTTTGCACTACCCTTTGTTTTCTATAAATTGAGGGATTTCCTCTCATTTTAGAACTTCTTCTACTACTACTAAATCTAGTATTCTAAGTGTACTTTACTGCTGTTGAGTGGCTCGTTAACACCAGCGTTTTGGATATCAATACACTAGTGATTGAGATCATTCTATACTGGGAGAACATATTCCAAATCAAACCTCGGATACTAGAGGGGAATAATTTCCTTATGGAGACACTGTGCATTCAGTGGATTGATCTTCTTTCTGTTTTCCCAAATCCTGGTATGTGTTACAGATTTAAATTTGTGAATTAATTTTTGTTCTTCTGTTCTTCATTGGTTCATTAAGCTTTGGTAACTTCGTGTTTCTGCAAGTTTATTGAAATCAGTAAGATTCTTTAAACACAGATTAACAACAATTCTTCTTTAAGAAAAATATTTCATATATTTTTTCTAATCTATTTCTGATTTTAGTTACTCTACTAGTTTTAATTTTCTAGTTGTGAAAATGTTCTTAAACTTTGTTGTGTCTTATCGAGTTCTTCAAAGTTTCGTTCTAAATATCTTAGGAATACAAGATGAACAACAATCTTAAGAAATTGTTATACTGTTAGTATTTTTATATTTACTGATTCTGAGAATCTGATCATGGAAGTAGAATTTAAATGCATTACTTCGCCATAATTCATTGCTTTGTTTAGCAAGGTCGAAGGGAGAATATAACAGAAAAAAATTGTGGTATTTCGGTTAAAGATTACACTAGGTAATCTTCTTATTATTTATCTAAGGAGGAAAATAGTTTCTAAGAGTTAATAGTTTTGATTTTTTATCATGTTTATCTTTGGAAAAATATCTACAAACTATATGTTGTGGAATGAATTTTGCTAGGCAAATATTGTTGCCTTTAAAATTCTTTAGCTTGCAAAATGAGAGATGCACAATTTTGTTTGAAAAAATAGTATTTCAAAATGTTATAGCTGAAAGGCTATTTGAAAAGAAAAACATTTCTATGTGATAAAGAATATGTTTAATTCCGTTTGGAGACTAATTTTTTTTTTTTGTAGTTTTGTACTCCTTGTGAATTTGATTATGTCTGATTGTTGTGGATTAAAAACTTTTGTAATTTTCTACTCTGAATAAATTAGACTGTGCAATTGATTTGAAGAATATGAAAACTTCACCTACTAAGGCTGTGTTGTACTTTTGATTTTCTATAAATTTCACTATTATATAGAAACATTCTTAATACTAAGTGATATGTCTATTTGTGATAGAGGAAAAAGACCACTGATTTAGAAACATTCTAAATTCTAAACACTATGTAAAGATTATCAAAGAGAATTGAAAGTCTATAATCTTTCGTAGAATAATATTTTCAAAAGAGATTTCATATTGCTAATGACATTTTGATAGTCTAGAAAAATATGTGGAAAAACTTTTTTCAAATACTTGAAAAATATTTTTGAGATCACATTTAAAATGTGGGGGTTCTTTGCTTATGATAAAAATAAAATTAGACTTGGTGTCTCATTTAATTTTGGAGCAAAAGATATGAAATTCAATGATACTTTTGTATTATGTTAGACCCACAAAATTCTTGGAGTATATTTGGTATTGTGGTTGTTGAGTTTCTCTATTACTAGTATATGGTTTTACTAGTATGAAACTATCAAATTATATGTATACTTAATCAAAATGATTGAGCTTTTTTATGAAAAAGTTTCACTTAAAATGTTTTGATTTTCCATGTAAAGATATGTCTATTATATATAATTATTTGTATAGACATGAACATTGGTGAATAGTCATTTGTCATGTTTTGTAGAAGAAACATTTGGACTATATCGCATTTATTGGACCCGATGAAACTTTGTTCATTGGTAGTTCTATAACAATCAAATTGAAAGTTATCGAAAGGTCCTTATGAAAAGGACATTTGACAAGGTGTTAACTCTAAACAATGTTTGTATCACACAAAATTGTAAGAAGTTGGAACAAAATATTTAAGAAAAAAGCTATCCGTGAAGAGCTTTTCAAACTCAATATTTTTATTTGTTCTTACTTGCTTGAGTCAAAGTTTGTGACATGAGCAATTGAAGCATGTCAATTTAAAAAAACCTTGTAAGGAAAATTGATCCACTTAGAAGTTTTGTCTAACTTTTAGTGCAATAAATAAAAATATCAAGTTTGTGTAAAATCTAAGTATGCTGAGCATTCTTATAAATCTGTTGAAAGGAATTGTAATTCCTTAGAATTGATTTACACTGACATTTGTGATATGAAGTCAATACCATCTCGTGGTGGGAAAAAGTATCTCGTTACTTTTATTGACAATTGCATTAGAAACGACTATGTCTATTTGCTGAATGGTAAGGATGAAGCAATAGAAACGTCTAGACAATATAGTATTGAAGTTAAAAATTAGTTGAGAAAAAGATAAGAAGTGATAGAGATGGAGAGTATAAATCTCATTTTGCATAAATGTGTTTTAAAAGTGAAATTATACATGAAAAGACTGTCATATTCACCTCAATCTAATGAAAAACTGAACGTTGAAAGAAATGATAGATGCTTTATTTATAAGTTCGGGGTTACCACAAAACTTTTGTGGAGGAACTTTCCTTAGTGCAAAAGGGAACAACAAAAAGTTTTGTCTTTTCATAAAGAAAGCAATTTTGTCTGCTCAAGACACGATCTATTCCATATGAGAAATGGAAATGAAGGAAATCTAACTTTAAATATTTCAAAGTGTGGGGGTGTCTATGCAAAGTCCAAACTCCTCTTCCTAAAATGATTAAAATAGGGCCTAAGATTGTGGACTGTAAGCTTAGACTTGAATAGTCTAGTGGAAGGTCTAAACGACCTTTGGAAGAACAAGACGAGAATGTACTTAACAAAAAGATTCATAGGCTTAGTAAATGTCAAAGGATATCTACTTCCTTCGAATATGATTTTGTAACATTTCTTGTATCTTATGTAGACTCATCCTTTTGGACCGATGATGTCAATAGTAAGATTGGTTCAATCTTGAGCAGTCCTATTTGAAGTTGGTTGATCTTCCTCCCGGAAATAAACCTTTGGGTTCAAAGTGAATCCTCAAAGGGAAAATGAAAGTCAATGGAATTGTTTATAAATATAAAGCAAGAATTTTTGTCAAATGTTTTAGACAAAAATAAGTTCTTGATCTTTTCGATACATACTCGCCAGTAACTAGAATTACATTCATTTGGATGTTAATTGTGTTAGTTGTGGTATATGACCTCAAAATTCATCAAATGAATGTGAAAACAACTCTCTTAAATGGAGAATTGGAGGAAGAAATTTACATGGAACAACTCGAGGGTTTTGTGGTTCCTAGAAATAAAAGAAAGTGTGTGAGCTTGTTAAGTCACACTGTGGACTAAAACAAGCACCCAAACAATGACAAAAGAAATTTGACCAAATCATGTTGGCAAATGAATTTAAGAATGATGAAAGTGATAAATGTGCTCACATTAAAATCACAAGGTCAATGTTTTTTTGTATATTGGTCATATGTTGATCATCAATAAAGACATTAATGACATAAATGCTACTAAACGTATGTTATAAAGCAAGTTTGGAATGAAAATCTTGGAGTTGATGATGTGATCTTAGGTATAAGAATCCTTAGAACTCCATAATGTTTATCATTTTCACGTTCTCATTGCATTGAAAAGGTACTTGACTAGTTCAAATATTTGGATGTCAATATTGTCGAGTCTCCAATAAATGTGAGTTTTACATTTCAAAAGAGTGAAAGCGAAAGTGACTCACAATTGGATTGTGCTAGAGTGTTGGGAAGTATGATGTATATCATGAAGTGTGCGCGATCAGATATAACATTTGCTATTAATAAACTGAGTTAGTTCACAAGTGATCCCAATCAAACTCATCAGATAGCAATAAATAGAGTTTTGGAGTTTTTAAAAAATACTTAAAACTATGTCTTGCATTATAACAATATCCAGCAGTATTGAAATGATATAGTGATACAAATTTGATCACCTGACAAATGAAGTAAAATACACAAGTGGATATATATTTACTCTTGGTAGAGGAGCAGTCTCTTGGAAATATTTCAAAAGAGACATGTATCGCTAGCTCTATAATGATCTTTGAGCTAGGTGCTCAAGATAAGGTCGGTGAATAAGTTGAAAGACTCCAGAATTTCTTGATAGATATTCTTTTTTGGCCCAAACCATTGGCATTAGTAGACATACACTTTGATAGTCAAGATGCAATAGGTAGGGCATGGAGCATGATGTATAACGGACAATCTCATATAGAACATAAACATGATACCGTTAGAAAACTACTCTCTAGTGGAATTATCAGAATTGATATGTAAAGTTAAAGGATAATGTGTCAGATCCACTTACAAAAAGGCCTAACTATAGAGAAAGTTTAAAGATCATCTAAGGGAATGAGTTTACGGCTTAGGACAAGTCATCATGGCGGTAAATCTATCTAGAAGACTGGAGATCACAAGAGCTAGATTCAAGGAGAAAAACAAAGTTGTGAATGACGGTTCGACATTGTCAACCAATTCAATCCATTATCATGATGAAGACAATGCTCAGGAACAAGGATACAACATTAAAGATTGTTAATGATTTAATAAAGCTTGATGATTTTAATGGTTTGCTAAGTTTGACAGAGTTAACCAAATAGTGTATCTACGCGATAACACAGTTAGAAATCACCTATGTGAGTGTGAAGTGTAAGCCTCTTCAAAGAGAACTATTATCAAAATTTTATTCTCTATACACTCATGAAATCATGAGGTGTTCATGGCTGAAACGAACACAACCGTAAGAGTCATAAACGGTAAAGGGTTACTTGTGTGACATATAATTGTCTAGGTGTACACCAAAGCTCGACGGTTCAAAGATATCGCATCTACCGATTGACCGAGTATATCCGACATATGTTCACTACGAAAAGTTCAAGGGAAACCTACTTATCCAGATGCAATTAGTTTTTGCTTGTAAAGTACACATACTTGTCCGTTTCTTTGTCTTAGAGTCATGCGGGGGATTGTTAGGTTTTAAGAGGTGTGAATGGAAAATGAAGAGTTGCGACTTTTATAAAAGGTTGCGACCATTATGAAAAATTATGATTTTTATGAAAAGTTGTGACTTTTATGAAAAGTTGCGACTTTATGAAAGGTAACAACCTTTCTGAAAGATTGTGAATTTTTCAAATATTTGGGACCTTTCTGGTAAGGCAGAATAAGAACATTTTCGCACTATCCTTTGTTTTCTATAAATTGAGGGATTCCCTCTCATTTTAATAATAGAATTTCTGAACTTCTTCTACTACTACTAAATCTAGTATTCTAAGTGTACTTTATTGTCATTGAGTGGCTCGTTGACACCAGTGTTTTGGGTATACACTAGTGATTGAGATCATTCTATCCTGGGATGACATATTCCAAATCAAACCTCGGATACTAGAGGGGAATAATTTCCTTAAGGGGACACTGTGCATTCGGTGGGCTTGATATTCTTTCTGTTTTTTCAGATTCTGGTATGTGTTACATATTTAAATTTGTGAATTAATTTATGTTCTTCTGCTCTTCACTTGTTCATTAAAATTTGGTAACTTCGTGTTTCTGCAAGTTTATTGTAATCAGTAAGATTCTTTAAACACAGATTGACAACAATACTTCTTTAAGAAAAAAAAATTGTATATTTTTTCTAATCTATTTCTGGTTCTAGTTTCTCTACTAGTTTTCATTTACTAGTTGTGAAAATGTTCTTAAACTTTGTTGTGTCTAATCAAGTTCTTCAAAGTTTTGTTCTAAATATCTTAGGAATACAAGATAAACAACAGAAATTGCAGTGGTGTTTCCAGTGTCGATCTATTTCGTGGGGTGTTTGGATGGTGGAACACTAAAAAAAAAGGGAAAATGGGTTTATTTGGTTTTTTTTTTGTTATACTTATCCGGGTGGGTTTTTGGGTGAACTTTTTAATTAGGGATAAAAAGTAAATAAATTTTGGATAGGCCGTTAAAATTGTGACACGTGTCTCTCTGTTAGTTCAAAGGGTATATACCACCCAAAATTTGGACGGTAGGGTCATCAATTTCCCAAAAGTATAACGAAGGGTATCTAAGTACCATTTACATTAGTTCAGGGATATATTTGATCTTTTTCCCTTGATAAAATTTTGAGAATCAACTTAATTTATATACATCTTTTAAGTTTTTAATTATTGCAATATATATTACTTTTACGTCATTTTTAAACAATATATGTTACTCATATATCCTTATTTATGTGGCACTGATTCGATGGTCAAATCAGACTTTTTATATCTTTCAAATATTTTAACTTTTCAATTATTGTATTTTGTAGTATTTTTACGTAATTTTTAGAAAATATATATGATTTCATTTGTTACAACTTATGTATGAGAAATAGAATTTCAAGAGTCCATCAATTTTTTGACCAAGTTCTTAGTTATTGAGATTTACAATACTTTTTACATAATTTTCATATAATACAATTTGAATTATTTTTACACAATTTTTAAAATATATAAAAGACTAAAACTAAGACAAGTAAATTAAAACGAACAAATTATAAAAAAATATCAATTATTTTTTGACAGATTTGAAGAAGAAGACATGAGACAAATACTTCAAATTACTTTAGACGGACAAACTATTTGTTGTAGTTCATATATATATCAAATGAACTTTGAGGTGGCTAACTCATCTTTATTCTTTGATTTTATATTCTTGCATTACTTAAACATCTTCATTTGTAATATTGTCATAAATGTATTATAAACTCCGTGATGATCATAGAATACCTAATTTTCTCTAGTTTTTATTTTCTTCATGTTTGTTAATTAGTAGAGATTTGTTGTCTCATTAGGATTAGTAAGCTAATGCCTAATCCCCTTCCTTGTACTCATCTATATTTATATATATATTTTAATTATTTTTAAAAAAAAAGACATGTTCACCATGACCTGCCTGATTATTGACACTTATATATATACTAGATATTTTAAGGCCCGTAATAAGGGCCCAATATAATCTCACATATTTTGTTGAAAAAATTAGATACATTCACAACTTAAGATATTATAGTCCTCTCTCGGATGCATCCCTATTTTCTCTTGGATACATCTATTTCCTCTCTGATAGATATCTATCCTTATCGAATTCATTCCTTCCCCGAAGTAATATGTCATTTGCAATGTATTGGACAACCAAGGAATTTATTCGAGAGGAATGAAAAATTTGAGATTTTTGTAATTGAGAAAACTTCTCGGATATGATGTATTAGCCACCAAAGATATGAAATTTCTATACTTTATACTATTTTTTTCTTTAGTAAACAACTTGAATATATTACTTTATAATTTATTTCAAATAGTCACACGACATAAATGTGTCGTTTACAACCTAAATTGAGAAAGTTTAATTCTAAAAAATTCTTTGCAGCAAGGAACTAGAGAATTGCGTTAGATTATGTGTTAAAATATTTCATGTTCAAAGAACATATAAAATATTGATATCTTTGAAAAAATTCATCGGTCTTCATACATATTCGCAAGTGGTATCTATTTTTCACAATGTTATTATCTTCGTTTTGTGATATTTGCACCATAAAATTTACATCTGATAAAATACTAATCATTGATCAATCAATTCGTAAAGATTGCTTTAAAGTCTTTCAAATCTCTATTGCTTTAACTTATGTATAATGTGTTTGTATTTGACTTTGTCGATGAATTTTGTGATACATTTTATTATTGTCATCCATAAATAGAAATACTTAAAAAAATTGATTTCTAACTTCACAACGATAAAAACAATCAAGAAAGCAACTTTATTTCTATATATAATAACAATTATCGTAATGTTATATTCTAAATATTGATAGTATTTATCAAAAGAATATTTTTTGTCTCCACAAAAACAAAAACAATCATGAAAGAAACTTTATTTCTATATACAATAACAATTATCGTAATGTTATATTCTAAATTACATTAATTATTTTTTTTGATACTACACTTAATATCATGCCGTAAAGAAAACACTAAAGCTTACCCCCCTTTTTTCAGGTTGTTTTTTTTTTTAATTTATTTATTTATTAGTTTTTTCTTCCTCTATATTTCTAAACAAAGTCTTTTTCTATTAACATTTTCTTTTGTTGTTCTTCTTTATTTTTTAACTACTCATTTTCTTTATTTTGAATTTCAATATTCATTAGGATTTGAATGTTAAACATTGACCTTGTCAAATTTCCTCTGTTAAATAGTTTATCATATTTGATATTAAGAAAATATAAAAATGAAAACTTTATATTTTATAATCTTTCGATGAATACATTATCAAATTATTGATTTCTTGATAGTCATACATTGTTCATTCTTTTAGTCATGAAATTTGATATTTTCTTCAAATTATTTAAAAACTACTAATATGTCATTTTAAAGACTATTTTAATAATTAAAATACGAATTTAGTGGTCATATTATGTAACATAATATTAAAAATATGTTTACACAATATTCCTTTGAAGTATTTCTAGGAACAAAATATTAACTATGCAAACACATTTTATCTTAATTAATTCAAAATTTTCTTTCTAAAATATGTCAAAACACATTTATTATTGTTCGTAAGAAGTTAATCAAGTAATAGAAACTCTTCATTTAAACAAAATTACAATTGACCATTAATTATATAATTATTATTTTACCCTTGAGTGATGTTAAAATTACTAAAATGACATTGGTCGTCCTTCTCATGAATCTTCTATATAATAGAAATAAATAGAAATATATATATATATTAGTAAATAACTAAGAGGGTGTTTGAATTGACTTTTAGTTGGTCAAACCTATATTTAATCAATTTTGACTACAAGTGTTTGATAAATATAAAAAATAATTTAAAATAAATAAAGGAGTGTTTGGAAGGTCAAAATGACTTAAAATAATTTAAAATAATTTAAAATAAGTAAAAAAAAATCAATGAAAAAATACTTGGAACTCTAAATAATAAAAGAAATAAATTAAAAAGAAATTATAAAAGATATGTTTGAAGTGCCAGGTAGGCATGTTGACCTTGTTATTGACACTTCTATATTAGTAAGGGAAGCATAGAGTCGGCGGCTTCTTGTCTCCGCCCCGCTCCCGCTCCCACCGTTCTGCGCAATCTTTCTTCTCTCTCGTCAAGCAAAGCCGATTTTACAACTCATGCTAAATCAGTGTATAGATACATCCATCATCTCATTTATGCAGGTTTTTTTTATTTATCTTCACCTTTAGATGTACTTATGTGTTTGTCTTTTTCCCCTTTCTGAAACAGACTTGAAAGGCAACGTATACCCTTGATGGACGATGATTTGATCAATGCTATAGTAATGGATCTTGATTTGAACCACGAACCTGTGGAGTCTTCTGCTTTAGGAGTAGGGTCTTTGTCCAATTCTAGGATAGAACAAAGAATTCTTCACCTTGAGGCTGCTGCAGCTAGGTGGCGTCAGGTTCATAATTCTTCTCCTGATTCTGCTGCTAATTCTGCTGCTGGTACGGGTCCTAATTCTGCTCCTAATTCTGCTGGTGATACGGCTCATAATTCTGCTCCTAATTCTGTTCAACATCACAATTGTCTAGGCAAGGGAAAAGGATGCAAAAGAGATCGATCCCATTTAGTAGCAAAGGCATTAGAGATGGATGTAGTGGTTAAGAAAGTTGATAAGAATGGTCCAAGTTTCTTTGACTGTAATATTTGTTTTGATATTGCAAAAGAACCTATTTTGACTTGTTGTGGCCATTTATATTGCTGGTCATGCTTTTATAACTTACCTTATGTTGATTCAACTACAAAAGAGTGTCCTGAGTGCAAGGGAGAGGTCACTGATGCAAATATTACTCCAATTTATGGCAATGCCAACAGTTACTGCTCCAACCAAGTGCACTCTGCTTTCCAATTACCACCAAGGCCAAAAGCAAATAGAGTCGAGAGTGTTAGACAGCAGCGTGTCACTCGGGGATTGTCTCATATCCCAGTTGCTGAAGCACTTAGGAGAATTAGGAATAGTATTGGATTGGGCCATCACCCACAGCAACTAGACACTGGTGCCGTTAGTTCAACTTCTCTGAGCGCCTCTCACGAGTTGCAAAATACTGAGGCCCAGCGACCACGCTCCCGAGTGTTTTCTAGGGTATTATTAGAGGGTGCGGCTTCTCTTTCATCGGAATTAGAAAATGTACAGAGGCTATTTGAGGACATTACAACATCAATTACAGATCGCATTCATGAAAGAAGCAATTTGCAAGTTTCACCAATTGGTCATGATGAAGGTAATTCTCTCAGAAGAGACGCTGCTATCATACGATCAGAGCATCAGACTGTCGATTCAATTGCAGAGGCAAGTTCTGTTATATCTCTTCCTTCCTCATCTCAATCAAATGAAGTTTCTGATGCAGCACTTCAGATGGAAAACCTGAGTGGTTTCTCCAGGCTTTCAGATTTAGATAGCGAAATTCTTCCTGAAACAAGAAGAAGAAGATTTAACTGATGCATTTGAATGATCTGAGGTATAGTTTCTCTGTTATTTTACCTAAAGAAGTAATACATTTCATGTTATCATGTTCATCAAATGTGAGAAATTGTCACTCCAATTAAATGACTTAGGTAGACACTTTTCTCGAATGTGGTCAAGAAAGTGGTGTTGCCCTTGTTGGAAGTGATAATCTAGCTCAGAGATTTACCGTGGTGGAGGAAATCTTTGATGATAAGCTTTTAGAAAAAGATATGGCTGCTGAGATTGTGGCACCTTGTCTGTACAGCAGATGGTAGGTACTTTTCTTAGGAAGCAATGTTATTGCCATTGCTTTTTTATACATTTCGTGGCAGTTCCTGGTGGTATGATGACAGTTTTCGATCATGTAAATGGTATACCAGGTTTACTTAGAGTAAAATTGATTACTTGTATCAAACTTTTCTTTCCAGTTTCTGAAATTTAATGTGGTACTTCTGCTCTTTCTTAGTCTTTCTATTTTTCTTTAATAAAATAAAACATAGTACTTCTATATTCCTGTATTCTAGTAGTCTTAATTATCCTGTAATCTATAGATGCTTCTCGATCTGAAGTAGACCCTATTTTTGGTACCTGATAAAGATATCGTAGATATTCTTACTTGGCAACTTTCACTTAAGCGACCAACTCCATTTAGCACAAGTGCCTGCGTCATCCCTGAGGCTACAGACTTAATGACTTAATATTGCCACTAGATGAGGTTGGGATCTCAAAGGTGCGTGCTGAAGTTATTATAGAAACGAAAGAGTTACCCTTACATGTTCATAAGAGTTTTCTCTTCCATCAAGAACCCTCCGGTTCCTTATCCTTCATGTTGTCATCATTCTCGCTTTCAGTTTTTTCTTTTAAATTTCCATCATAGTACTGATTCCTTTATCATCCCTGACATTACCCGTTGAACTTTAAATACTTTCCTGATCATGTGCTAAAGGTTGTGCCCAATAGGACGACGAAGTACAAGTGGTTGACATCCTCACCCTCTTTCTTACACATGAAGCACCGGCACGGAACATAGAAATTGAGATACTTCTTGGTATTCTCGGGATTTATACAGTTGAATGATGAAACTCCTTTTTCTCCTCATCTGATATTGTCATTGTCTTGCTTTTCGTGTATCCACCTAAACCTGCGCATGAAATTATTCTTTGCCTGTAAAAGAATTAGATTACTCTGTTAAATCCTCATATTTCTAATCTTGCAAGTTTCTTCCAGTTTTAGATTCCATAATATCCTCCCTGTCGATCACCAAGTTGATTTACAGTTGCTGTCTGTTGCCTTGATATATTGTATACAAGTTGAAAGACTTAACATTATGGAATGTTTGGATACATCTTTTTTTCCCTAAAATGGAGTCTCTTACCATCTCCTGGCTTATACTTGACATCATCCCAATCTTTAATAATACTCTTCCATGGGGGGAGCAGCGTGGCATTTGTCTCTGATTTGTTCTCCATCCCTCTATGTACATTCTGTATTTTCTTTGATGAATGCTTGGTCTTCTATCCCAAACATCTATATAGCTATTTTCCTAGTAGAGCCACGTAGAATACCTTCAAATTCTCTTATAGCGAAATCCCCTAATACATTTTTATACAGGATATAGTGGTACTGCTTTGATCTAGTGATTGATTTTTATACAGAAACTTAAAAGAGTATTCTGTTGTTCATCCACTCCACCTACCAGGATGATTTCACTCTTCTTCAAATTAATCGTCAACCCAGAGGCTTCCTGGAACTACAATAGTATATTCTTTAAGTTATGGAATTGTTCTGTCTTTGCTTCATAAAATACCAAGATCAAGATACAAGACTGTTTGCCTCGAAGCCTATTAATTACCCTCTTATGGCTGCTTGATGCTTTATCTTCTGTAAGATACAAATTATCTCCCTAGCGTCAATCAAATGTATGAGCCTCTAAAGCTTTATCTTCTGTAAGATACAAATTATCTCCCTAGCGTCAATCAAATGTATGAGCCTCTAAAGCTTTATCTTCTGTAAGATACAAATTATCTCCCTAGCGTCAATCAAATGTATGAGCCTCTAAAGCTTTATCTTCTGTAAGATACAAATTATCTCCCTAGCGTCAATCAAATGTATGAGCCTCTAAAGCTTTATCTTCTGTAAGATACAAATTATCTTCCTAGCGTCAATCAAATCTATGAGCCTCTAAAGCTTTATCTTCTGTAAGATACAAATTATCTCCCTAGCGTCAATCAAATGTATGAGCCTCTACCTTCATTTACATCACAAATTATACGCCACCATGGAGCATCAAGGTGTAGCACAAGAGTCATGTAAAATCATCCATTTAGTTTATAACTTGAGTCATTTCCATTTCTTTCTATTGCTCAAGTTATCTTTCAAACTTACGCGAGTCAAAATGGGGTGAGTTAGGATGGATTGAACTACGGGTCATAACTCAATCAGCCCGGGTTAAAATTACTCAAAGTGAAGCAACAGTACGATGAAAATGCATTCAAGAAAATCATAATTTGACGGGTCCTCGATAATACTCATTTAAAAGGTGGTTAATTAGATTTCTTTGCTGACAAAATACTCATTTTAAAGGGCTATTACTTTATGTATTTGGAAAGATTCAGTCATATTTACGTCTAAATTGGACTTTGATTTCGGAAGACAAAAAAAAAAGCATTTTTCAAAAGGGAAAAGAGTCAAATATGCCCCTAAACTATTCGAAAAGGTCTAGATATACCCTCCGTTTAAAGTTTGGTTCACTCATACCCCCGCCGTTCAACTTCTGGTCCAAATATGCCCTTATGGGCGTTAGTTGACATGTTGGACATATCCAACTCATTTTTCATTTCTTTAAATGCCACATGAAATTGCCATGTCATTTTGACCTTACCAAATGACATTTATATGAAAATGAAAAGATATTCGGACTCATAAACACCTAATCCGACCCATAAATTAACTCCTTTTAAATACACTATTCGACCCATTTTTAACGATTTTGTTTAATTTTTATTTTTTCTATAAATCCCGATAATGAGTAATTGATTAATAAAAAATAGGAAAATATGAAAAAAATATAAAATTAACGCCAAAATTTCACAAATAAATATAGTAACCTTAAATCTAACATTTCTATATTTTTTAAAATTTTTTAGTTTTTTGGTAAATCACGAAAATGAGTAATCGATTAATAAAAAATATGAAAAGTATGAAAAAAATATAATATTAACGCCAAAATTTCACAAATAAATATAGTAACATTTCATTCTACAATTTATAACATTTTTTAAATATAAGCACCGAAAGTAAGAGAAGTGAGGCGTTCGGGACCTATTCTAGTAAAGGAACCAACCCCGGAAAACCTGACCAAAAGATAGCTAAGTTATTTTTATTTTTTTTGACAAATCCCCAAAATGAGTAATTTATTAATAAAGAAAGCTTTCATATTTTTCCTTTTTTTTATTAAGAAATTACTCATTTTTCGGCATTTGTCGAAAAAATTAAAAAATTTTAAAAAATTGTAGAATGAAATGTTATTATATTTATTTGTGAACTTTTGGCGTTAATATTATATTTTTTCCCTATTTTTCATGTTTTTTATTAATCAATTACTCATTTTCGAGATTTACCGAAAAAATAAAAATTTAAAAAGATATTGAAATGTTAGATTTAAGGTTACTATATTTATTTGTGAATTTTTGGCGTTAATTTTATATATTGTTTTTCATATTTTTCATATTTTTCATTAATCAATTACTCATTTTTGGGATTTACCGAAAAATAAAAATTAAATAAAATCGTTAAAAATGGGTCGGATAGTGTATTTAAAAGGAGTTGATTTATGGGTCGGATTAGGTGTTTATGAGTCCGAATATCTTTCCATTTTCATATAAATGTCATGTGGTAAGGTCAAAATGACATGGCAATTCCATGTGGCATTTAAAGAAATGAAAAATGAGTTGGATATGTCCAACATGTCAACTAACGCCCATAAGGGCATATTTGGACCAAAAGTTGGACGGCAAGGGCATGAGTGAACCAAATTTTAAACGGAGGATATATCTAGACCTTTTCGAATAGTTTAGGGGCATATTTGACCCTATTCCCTTTTCAAAAAGAGCTTCTGCGAAATTATTTTACGAGGAAAAAAAGCATATATATACAAAATAAGAGTAATTTACCAATGTTTATCAAACTTAGGAAGCGTTTTTTAAAAATAGGCATAACCCATTGGTGGCCCCTTAAAGTTGGCACGAACTTTCATTTAGGCCTCATTTGTTTGCACTTAATGAGGGTCTGAATCTTAATCAATCAGATTCGTCTCATTCAATGTGTTTGTTTTTTAGGGTTGAATCTTAATTGTTCAGATTCAGTTCATTAAGTTTTTTTGTTTTATTTCCCTATAAGCCTCTTAATGGGTCTGAATACATCTGAATAAATCAGATCTATAACACACTCTTAACACCATTCAGACTCAAAATAAGACTCTATCTTCATCCAACTACTTCACAACAACTCATAAATTTTTTTATTATTATTTAATTAATGTTAATTATATGCTTACCGTTATAATTTTTTTTATTCTTACTAACTTAATATAGGTCTTTTACTTTCATAAATTAATCGGTATATTTGAATTGATAAGCATTCATGATATGTTATTTATCACGGTTTCAGAAAATAAGAAAGTATTAATTATTGATTGATAACAATAACAAATGTCCATTATAAAATAAAATATTTTCATAAACATTATATTACTAGTCTATATAAACTATTTTACATGACATTATACTATATTCTCGAAGTTTTTGAGTGCAAAGAATAGTCATATTAATGATGTAACTTAATGTTAAATTTTTAATAGATCAATCATATTACCTTGTTACGATAAAAATATTCAAAATATTATTTTCTATAAAAAAAAAACTATTTTACTTAATTGAGTTTTTTATAACATTTTATTGATACAATGTTTAATTTCATATGCACATTCAGATATTGAAAACAAACAGTCCTAATAATCTAGTGTTCAGATTCAAAGACATCTTAATATTCATATGTTTATTCAGATTTACCCATCTAGATCTTAATGCATATCTTAATATTCAGATGTGTTCAGATTCAGACGTCTTAATCTTAATGAAAACAAATGAAGCCTTAGACACCTTAAGCGGGTGATGTTCATTTTAGACACCTCCTGTCAGCTTTTGTTGGGTCATATTGACACTTTTTGCTTACCTGGCTCAATGAGTGTAATACACTCAATGACTGCGCGTGAGATACATATTCAGTCAACTTTTTAAATTTTTTTTTCTTCTATTTTTCAATTTCAGCCTCCATCCCTGCAAACATTAATATCCAACAATGGTGAAAATTTAGTTACAATAAAATGATGAAAAATGATGAATTTGTGTTAGAAAATTTAAAAACAGACCCATTTAAATATTAAATTATTCATGAGATTCTTTCTTGAAAGAAATTAATTTTTATAGAGGAGTACATTTAATTTTTTTGTGAATTCTTAACCTGCTAATTAGGGTAAAAAAGAAACAAAAAGATATTTGAAAAAGAAAGGGAAAATGCACAAGTACCCCCTCAACCTATGCCCGAAATTCCAGAGACACACTTATACTTTTCTAAGGTCCTATTACCCCCTGAATTTATTTTATAAGTAATTTTCTACCCCTTTTTGGCCTACGTGGCACTAGTTTGAAAGAAAAAAGGTCAACCAGCGTTGGGCCCACAAGATAGTGCCCATAGGCCGAAAAGGGGTAGAAAATTATTAATAAAATAAGTTCAGGGGGGTAATAGGACCTTAGCATAGTATAAGTGTGTCTCTGAGATTTCGTGTATAGATTGAGGGGGTACTTGTGCATTATCCCAAAAAGAAAATAATAAAAAAGGAATAGTGTGTTAGTGAGTGTGATTCCAATATTGGGAAAAAGAAATATCGGTATTTGAAGAAGAAAATCAAAGAAAATGGTTGCCCAAATGCTTGTGCAAATGAAAAGATATTTGGAGAATACAATGGTGGGGGTGGGGGCATAGGAGATTATTGGTTTAAATCTTATTAAAAAAAATTATTGGGCAAAAATTCATATGTCAATGATTCATTGGTTACTTTTTATTTTTATTCAAAAATAATTATTTAAGAATTATTCTTTATGTAAATAACACATGTTTTCGTCTAATTTATAACTTTACACGTCATTTACACGTCATTTGCGAGTGTAACACACACATCTTATATATTTTTGTTGATTAGTAAAAAAGTGTAAAAATGACGCATCAAGACTCTACGTGAGGTGTCTAAAATGAAATCGTCTTGTTAAAGTGTCTAAGTGAAAGTTCGTGTCAACTTTAAGGGGCCACCGATGAGTTAGGCCTTAAAAATATATACTCAATCACACTTTAAATGCCCCTCTGAAATTTAGAATTTCGCTCACAATTTCATGCATAAAGGCTATTTGAAATATATATTTAACTGTATAAATTTTATGTTAAATTTATGTGGAAAAAATTACGCTCCAAATGTGTCTCACTATGTCATGTATAAATTTGATATGAAATATGCATAAAATTGCATCAATTTTGTATAAAGTTTTAGTTTTTGTAAAATTTAATATAACTACAATAACATTGTGTACAACTCATATCATATTCATACAAATATATATAGATCAACGTGTTTTATAGATCAAATGAACGAGTCTAGAAATAGAGATTGGTGGAAGTACGTAGATCAATGCAATGCAGAGCACATAACCAAGTTTGCCTGCTTTTATATACCGTCGAGGGTTTCTTAAATGTCTAATTGAAGCAGCTAGAAAATGGAGCTTTGTTCTCTGTACAATTCCCATCTAAGGATGCAGATAGCTAATATTTGTGCTTCATAAATATCATCTTCAGATAATATCTTTTATCGAAACCCTATGCAATAAAATGAAACTTTAAACCCATATTATTATGTGTGTTTTAAACATTTTTATGTTATTTTATAACAATAATGGTACGTACTACATGTAATTTGCAATGATTTTTATTAAAGATATCTTGTTATTCGTATTTTTGTCTCCAACATATTAGGTCTCTTAATTTTTGTATTATGAGTTTGAACTTTACATACTTTAACATATCAAATTTTAAATGTGGCAGTAGATTATATTTGAAGCACGTCGTGTCACATAGTTATTTGAAAAAATAAAGGCAAGTAATATATGTGAATAAAAATGGCTCAATATAATGACTTGATCCGTCGTTACTAAAGGGCTGTCTCGCGCAATCATAAACGTCCGGAAGTGCGGTGCAAGCATTTTCATATTTGAGCACATAATGTTTTTGTTCCAAATTGAATTTTGTAACGACGTGTTTCCGTCGTTATATAAAAGCCAACGGAAAAAAAAATTGGGTCAGAAAATTTTTGAGTAGTGACTTGGAAAATTGTAGCCTAGTCCAGATTTGGATGAACTCTGATTCAGGTGAGGCCAAGTTCCTAAATTTTGATGTCAATTATCATGTCGATCCTCATACTTCAAAATTTTAAGTCTAGAGTTAAGTTTCAAGTTGTCCAAACACTATAACCCTAATAGTTTTCATATAATATAATCAGAGGCGAACCCAGGATTCGAAAATAGGGGGGCACTACTAAGACTCTCTAAGAACTTACCATAAAAAAGGTTTAACTCTAAAGTAAAAGCTGATTTTAAAGCAAAAAAGAGGTTGCCTCTTGAGGGATTCGAACTCGCGCAAAAAAGAGGTTGCCTCTTGGTAGGTTTAACTCTAAAGTGTGCACGATTAATTATATAATCATTTATCCAGTAGCTATACATATATATACGATTATTTTCTGAAGTTACCGGGTGCACGTGCACCCTCACGGATGCATGTGGGTCCGACCCTGAATATAATACGCCCAGTATTCAATTAAATATAATAACCATGGTAAAAATTCTTACACAACAAAGAATTGAGCCACCAGTAACCTTCAGAGTCAATATCTAAACCTGACATACATTATATTAAAAAGAATTATCAAAATTCTATTGTTTCCAATGATTTAGTCATTTTAAGATTATATATCATAGTTGTCAGGTATATCACTACTTAATTTACAACATATTTTTTTCACAGTGTCCTTTAAACTACAGTCACGTAAATGACAGTGACCTAACCTCTTTCTCAAATCAAAATTTGAACAAAAACATGTCCAGTAACTTTAACTATAATAAAAGAAACATACATAACCTTAACCTATTCTATATGCATAATTTCCAATGATAACTAGTTAGATACTAATTATTGTCATCACTACCCAATCATAGTCATAATTTACCATTTAAGAAAAATATTCACACCAATTTCAAAGACCCACGTGAACAACAACCCTATTCAAGTCAACTTGTCTTATTTCCTCTCTCAGCACTCATCATTAAGATTGTAATATATATTAAATTCATGCATGTATACAAAAACATTAATCAAGACTTGGTTAGTTCTAACTTGGTGCAAGTTAGTCACTTTATTTTGGTTGTGCCGAAGCTGCGACGTTTCTCCGGGAGATTTTCTTTTTCTTTTCTTTTTTCCAAAAGATTTATGATCTAAAGTGATATTAGGGTATTACTTAAATTATATTATATATAGACTTGGTCCATTAACCACTAACTAATAAAAACTAATTATTTAAAATCACTCGTCTACTAAACAATCGTAATTAAGAAAGAGCTCAAATTTTTTAACCCAACTTCACAAATTGATCAAAAGTGACTTAGGGCAACTACCGAGATGGGTAAAACGACAATTTTGTAAAAATTTCCAAAAATGAATTCAGGGTCATTACATTATCCACCACTAAAAATCATGTTCGTCCTCGAACATAAGAAAGAAGAAGGAAGAATAACCAACGTTATCAAAAGTTTAGTTATGACCTACCAGTCGGTGTTCATATTTCCAAGTGGGCTCCTCCTTAAGACCATTTCATCAAGATTAGCTACTAAGAACTAAACTTTCGAATCAAATTTTTATCAAGCCACAAATTAACCCTTGAACCCAATCGGAATTGAAACACTCTGGATTATAACATAATCACCATGATGATTATTTTTTCCACATAACCATAATAAGATTCATCAATACCACCTACCACTAGAAGTGAAATTGAACTAACCACCACACACTCATAATGCACAAACCATGATAGATCTTATTAAGATTTTCTTTCACAATACAATCTTTTCACGAGTTTAAGTTATAAAAATATGATCTTTAGACACCGGATGCGCATCAAGGTAGAGTCAAACTTATCTAACCCAAAGAAGAAAATGATTATGTAACCACTCACCAAGCAATACACTTCAAAATGCAGAACCTCTAACAACACTCTTAAACAATGTTACCCTTCATAACTCTTATATAAGTTCTTATAAGCAAAGTTGTGTGTGTAGAACTATTGATATACTTCAACTATCCCAAACAACATCAAGTATATCATAACTGAATCGACCAAGTCTGGCCAATGATCCTACCTATCAAGAGGACATGAGAGGATCGGATGTCACTAGAAATTCACCCATAGATATGAAAACACACACAAACGTAGAAAATGAATCATACTCTAAAGCATGTCCAGATTGAAGCAGTTGGTCACATAAGAATATACGAAATCAAGGTCGAATAACACAAGATACTCCTTTCATAGTGCTCATATAAATAATATTCCATTAATCTGACTCCATCTCTCGATGTTGAGCCACCCACAATTAACCACCCTGATCCCCATCACAATATTACAAAAACTCGAGTTATCAAACCTCACATACTTTTCAAAGCACTCCATTGAAGCTAACACTCTTAATACTAACAAACATCATACTACACCAACCATTTACCTTACTTTCAAACTGTCACTAGTATCAAAGTCTCCTTAGCAACCACATTATAGCCTCTAAAACTTTCAAAATATGGCTTTCTCTCTTTCCATCTAATTATAAGCATCACATGACAGATATGAGTCACACCAAAGACTGATAGCACTAATTTCAAATCTTAATACTTTTCCATCGAGGTACAATAATTAAACAACACCCAATGTCTACTTCACACAAACTTTCACATACCATTTTCGAACCACCATTCATACCATCATGTACCTCATGTCAAAACTCAAAGAAATCCTTGGCCACTCCAATAATTATGTATACTATAATCTCATAACATCTACTCACCATCAATTGCTTATGTAACACATCATAACAATCTATGTTGTCGTATAAAAATAGTAGTTTCAAAATCTTCAAAATCCTCAATAACCCTATATAACTGCAGGTCCATATTTGTTGCGCATCCATAAGTCATCTCCTATAATCTTAACAATTTATCCCCACATAGCAACACACAATCTTACACACCTCACTATTTTTCACACAAATCAAAGCTCAATCTTCATAAAAGTCATTGATAAAGCCTTAGTATGTCTGAGCCGAACCAACTCACATCTCATAATCATACCTGAACTCAAAGGCAAAAATAAATAAATCCTTAAACTAAACCAAGAGTTTATACGAGGGGTCTTATTCCTTCACTTTTATGCAATTCTTCCCAAAAAACAAAATTCTAAATATCTTGAACTCTTCAATACACCAAACTCTTGTTTCTTTGGTTGACTCGCTTACCAATCTTATCATTTGACCAACAATTCATGATATTTTTACCTTATTCTCTAAATCAAAACATTACGTGAAACCTTTCGTAGGTATAATAATCAAAAGTAACTAAATTTACTACTCAAATTATCTTTAAGTCCTTCCAAGTGCTTTATACTCAATGCGATGGATTATTTCTCACCTTGACGAAACACACTACGACAAACCTAAACTTACAATGAAAACCTTGAATTATGAATCCAAATGTGTAATACAATCCCTTTATCTATCAGCATTAATTCATACCTTGAATATTTTTATGAATTTTCATATCTTAGCTTATCATTGATCGTCTCTCCATCGACCTTATCATATCTTTTGTATCAAAATTCAACAGTACTCATTACCAAACTCAAAAACACAAAAGAAACTTATAATCACACTCGAGTTGAACATCTATATACTCTTTTCTCAAGCTTTATCCATTAGTTTTTAACCAATAAGAATGCCACATAACATTATCATCTTAATTAGAGCAAAACAGATGGAACCACGAGTTTGTGAACTCAATTCTCCAAATTCCACTAAAGATGCATCTCTAACCCTTGCAATCAAAGTAAATATTCTAGTTCTCTCCTCGCTCTGAAAGTTAAACTACATACCACTAATTATTTTCATTATGGCTCTAGCTCCTTTCAATTCTATTCGAGTTGTGTCCCAACATCTCATACACTTTCCATAAAAACTATACTACTTATCAACTAGTAGCAAACCATAACCTTAGATACTCAAAAGTCATCATTAACATACAAAATCCTTTTAACTAACGAACCTTATCATGTAGTTTCATTCCAGCCATAATTTATCATAAAACCTTATTACCATCATGCTTAGTTAGCATTTATCATCACCACAAAATTAAACCTCCCCATCAACACGACATTCTAAACTTAGTTATGCCAACCATCTAAGGGACTCATTCAATTTATACGCATCTTTTTACTAAAATTCTCAACTACCTTCACACAAGTACACTCGTTGGGACTTCTTTTGCCTATAAACTGGTCATCCTAATATCAATCCACTTCCATGGAGCTTACAATGAAATCACCACTCATTTAAAATCCTCAAGATACACTTTATAACATAATCACATAAATACCATATCAAATATCCACCACTAAATGTTTTCTTATAAATAATGTTTAACTCAAGCGTCTGTAGTAACAAACTAGTTAGTTTCTCAAATATGAATTTAGCACAAAAAGTCTAATTATGTGAGCATGTGATACAACTGATAACTTCTTAAGTAGTAAGTATTCACACTTAGAAATCAACACATCTATTTTCATATACAATTAGTATAACAACGTGAAAGTCTGTTAGATCCATCACTAGAACACATCATACCTACTGAAAAGATTGTACTCAAATAGCCTACACATTTCTGTCCATCAAGTAACTATAATACACTACCAAATTTGTTCGGTCTCTCATCCAAAGTGATACACATTCCTTCGCAGATTAGGTCAATAACAGGAGTAACACACTTCATGACTCTAACCGATTAAGAATTTATACCCTTGTAGTAGTCGTTCTATGATCCTTCTTTACATACACTCAATCTACGAAATTGCAGTAGTGATTCTGACCTAAATTAGCCCAACATCATTCTCATCATTCGCTATGAAACTCAAACATGTTATGACACCTTTACTAACTGTATTTTCCATAGTTACAATATTCATTATCTAGCCATCATTTTAATCATTCCACTTTCAATCATCGAACTTATCAAGATATTGCCTATACAAACAAGTATTATTCCCTTTATTGGGGTAATAACAAAAAAAAACATGTTCATAAAATCGCCCAAACTATTATTCGACATCATCATCAAATATCCTCAAAATGCATTATCGAGCCTTTACCTAACTCAACCCATTCAAATTACTAAACATTTCGAATAAGACTACACATCTTTTTCAGAAGTCTATAACTTTCACCTTAAACCTAGGTCTAACATTCAAGTCATACACGACACACCAACTACTCACATGAGGAACTACACACGAGTCATCACTATAGGTGAGAGTGAATGGAGTGAAGCAATAAGAATCAAATCAGATCAAGGACGCACGATAGAGTTTCAAAAAGCAACGATTTTCTTATAAGTCACTATAGCCTCTCAAAGATAAGTACAGACGTCTCCGTACCGATCCTCGAGACTCTACTCAGACTCTGTTTGTAACACGTGAGACCTATGAATCTGAGCTCTGATACCATGTTGTCACGATCGAAAAATGGACGTGATGACATTCGTCTTATCCCATCAAGACAAGTCAGCCTAAAACCCAACTAATATAGTTAATGCAAAAGTAAAACATGAATAAAAGTCTAAAACTATAAAATACTGCGGAAAACAAGGTCAACTTGATTAAACCCCCAAAATCTGGTTGTCACGTGTACAACCCTCTAAGGTATTATAAATAAATTAAAAGAAAAATACAAGTCTCATATGACATTGTTTTTAGAGTAGAACAAGATCATAAATAGGAGTAAGAAGGTCCGCTGAAATGACAAGCAACTATCTCACAAATCTCCATAAGAAGCCTCAGACAAGGAGAAGAGAGAATATCACAAAGGTCCTAACTAATAACCTATAAAAAATTGTAGAAGTAAGGGGTGAGTACCAAACCAGACGGTACTCAACAAGTAAACATCTAAACACAAGCTAAGAAGATAAAATACGGGTACTCCTTATACCCCAACCGAACCTCCACAAGTACAACCTGCATAAAAACCGTCCAACCTAACTGTTCACCATTTACAAGCACATATCTTAACCACAAGCTCAATATTCATCAATTACAACCTCCACAAAAGGACACTCACAATATCAGCAACACACAAGATCAAGTTCATCAAATAGAGGTAACCAAATACAAGTACTTTTTAACCACCAATAAAATACATAATCATAAAGAATGAAGGATGTCATGGAATACAATGCATTTGACACCATGAAATGATATGCCTCAAAATACCAAGTACTCTCTCAACCGTATATATATGATACTCCTCCGTAATACATCGAGAGTTCATGATCCATGGGGGACTCGCGAGGTCCATATACCGACACAGACGATCTCCACGTGTTTGTGCAGACGATCTTAACGCACTATCATAAATCAAACAAATTTCGCACGATCTCCAAGTGCTTAAATTATAATCATAACTTCTCCATCGCACGGACGATCTCCAAGTGCCCAAATAATCATAAC
Source organism: Solanum sitiens (assembly GCA_016801875.1). NCBI lineage: Eukaryota > Viridiplantae > Streptophyta > Magnoliopsida > Solanales > Solanaceae > Solanum > Solanum sitiens. Next base: position 2,822,238 of record JABWTJ010000080.1, read on the forward strand.
TCGATCTCAACACGGACGATCTCCACGTGTTTGACCCTTACTCATATCCAATCTCATGTCAATTCATGTGCACAATATGAAATCAAATAAAGGGGATAATGCAACATCTCAATAAATCAAATGTCGCTATGACATATCATCACCTGAATTATCACAATTACGCAGGTACAGTGAAGAACAAAATCGCACATAATAAATCAAGTCAATAATATATCATCTAATTCTCATATGCTTTAGCATTCTCGGATTACAATCCATATTCTATAGTAATAAACTTTGCCTTTATGACATCGATACTCGTACCATTCTCCACCCATCACACAAATAATTAATCACATTTTATTTTTCCTTTTCATCATTAGAATTAATTAAGGTGGACAAGTCAACCCTTCACCAAGTCTTATTACTCCCAAATACATACCAAAAGGAAATACATGAATTTCATATACTTAACAAGGGTTTAGAAATCCACTTTCCTCAAATAGTCGAACAATGACTCCAAAACTTGAGCCCTACTCTTTCGGATAGGCTTCCAAATCAATGCAATCTATTCAAATAATCATTCACGATAAGTTTTCAAAACAAACAACAACCATATTACTATAGGTCTAACCTAGACCCAAAAATTTACACAAACCTAAAATCAAGTTCTTAAATTTTGATACCAATTATATGTCGACCCTCATACTTCAAAATTTCAAATTTAGACTTAAGTTTCAAGTTCTCCAAACACTATAACCCTAATAGTTTTCATATAATATAATACACCCAATATTCAAATTACACATCTTAATATATCAAACTTGGATCTTAGTGTGATAACCATGGCAAAAATTCTTATACAACAAAGGATTAAGCCACCAGTAACCTTCAGAGTCAATTTCTAAACCTGACATACATTATATTAAAAAGAATTATCAAAATTCTATAGTTTCCAATGATTTACTCATTTTAAGATTATATTTCATAGTTGTCAGATTTATCACTACTTAATTTACAACATATTTTTTTTCACAATGTCTTTTCAAACTACAGCCATGTAAATAACAGTGGCCTAGCCGCTTTCTCAAACCAAAATTTGAACAAAAACATGTCCAGTAACTTTAACTATAATAAAAGAAACATACATAACCTTAGTCTATTCTATATATATAATTTCCAATGATAACTAGTTAGATATTAATTATTGTCATCACTACCCAATCATGGTCATAATTTACCATTTAAGAAAAATATTCACACCAATTTCAAAGACCCACGTGAACAACAACCCTATTCAAGTCAATTTATCTTTTTTCCTTTCTCAGTACTCATCATTAAGATTGTAATATAATATTAAATTCATGCATGTATACAAAAACATTAATCAAGACTTGGTGAGTTCTTACTGAAGAATTCTCACAGATATGTGAAGAATCAAGGATTGTATTGATGATTGAATAATTGAGTTACATATTCCTTATATAGGAGAAGAGTCCTATACTAGCTACACTAGGAATCCTAATACAACACAAATATAATATATACAGCTTATCCTAGTCGTACACAGTATAGACTTATACATAAATTAGGATTGAATAGTCTAGTCCTAGTGTAACTCAAACTCTAACTCGTCAGACCTGTTCACCGAACCTGTTCCTTTGACCCGTTCCATCAGCTTCCTTCAACACTTTCCCTCAAGCTAGTGAGTGGAGGAACTGTAACTCCTAGCTTGCGACGAAACTCAGCAAAAACCTATTTGGTTAATGCTTTTGTGTGAATATCTGCTAGCTGATCCTTAGACCTCACAAATTGAGTAACAAGTTGTCCTCTAGCCACCTTCTCACAAACAAAATGATAGTCCATTTCAACATGTTTAGTTCTAGCATGCATAACTGGATTAACTGTCAAGTACAAAGCACTCATGTTGTCACAATATAATGTAGGTACAGATTGAAGAAACACCTCAAGATCATGAAGTAGATACATGATCCATGTCATCTCGGATGCAGTGGAGGCAAGTGCTCTATACTCAGCTTCAGCACTTGAACGAGCAACTGTGGACTGTTTCTTGGAGGTCCAAGAAATACAGTTTGCACCTAGGTAGATGCTATAGACCATAGTGGATCTCCTAGTGGTGGTACAACCTCCCCAATCAGCATCGGAGTACCCATACAACCTACATGGTGATTGTGAAATAAGTCTAAGTCCAAAGTGCAGAGTGCCTTTGATGTACCTGAGAATTCTTTTCACCCCTTGAAGATGAGCACTGTTCGGATTTTACATAAATTGGCTTGCTAAATTCACAGCATGAGTAATATCTGGTCTTGTGAGAGTCAAGTATTGAAGACTCCCTACTATCATTCTGTAAAAAGATGCTTCAACTAGACTACCCACAGCTTCATGTAGACCATGCTTCTGAGCCAAAGGAGTGGCTATAGCCTTTGCAAAAGTCATTCCAGTCTTGTCTAGCAGCTCAGCAGCATACTTACTCTGGCTTAAGTGGATGCCCCATCAAAATACTTAACCTCAACTCCAAGAAAGAAGTGTAAATGGCCAAGATCTTTCATGGCAAACTCATTTCCAAGTTGTAGAACCAATTCTGAGACCTGAGATGGATTACTTCCTGTGACAATAATATCATCCACATATAACAAGAGAAATATTTTGCCTTTGTGAGTTTTCAAAACAAATAAGGAAGGGTCAGCCTTACTACAAGTAAAACCAAGGTGTAAGAGATGCATACTAAACCTATCAAACCAGGCTCTTGGTGCTTGTTTAAGACCATACAATGCCTTTTTAAGCAGACATACATGTTGAGGATACTGGGGATCAATAAAACCAGGAGGTTGACTCATGTACACCTCCTCTTGTAAGAAACCATGGAGAAAGGCATTTTTGACATCGAGTTGTCTAATTTCCCACTTCGAACTGACAGCAATGGATAGAACCACCCTAATAGTTGTTGCTTTAACCACAGGACTGAATGTTTCTTCAAAATCTATCCCTTCAAGCTGCGAGAATCCCCTTGCCACAAGTCTGGCCTTGTATCTATCTACTGTTCCATCAGCTTTTAATTTTGTCTTGAACACCCATTTTGATCCAACCAAGTTCATACTAGGAGATTTGGGCACCAAAATCCATGTCTTGTTAGTATGTAAAGCATCAATCTCTTTCTGCATTGCTGCAAGCCAATGGGGTGATTTTAGTGCTTCCTTAGTAGTATTTGGTTCTCTGACAATTTCTGCGCTGCTGCGAGCAACAAGTGACAAGTGCTGTTCCTTCGCCTTGTTCCTGGTGATCATATGATGCCCTTGTGGTGCAGAAAGTACCTCAACTGGTACATCACCCAAGGTAGTGGACTGTAGTATAGCATTGTCAAGTTGATGGTCAACTGGTACATCAACTAGAGTGGTTGTGTGATGACGATCATTGGCTGGACCTGTAAGAGCAACCTGTTCCTCACTACTGCTGGCAGATTCAATATCTGCAGCTGAACTTTCAATACTGTTGTATGGATCATCAACCTCAACCTGTTCCTCAGCATCTGATCCTGCGCCTGAGAGGTCAAAAATACTCTCATTATCAATGAGTACATGAGGTGTAGCAGCATTATCGCTAGCAATCAGTGGACTAGCAGCCTGTACTTCCCCTGAATCACAGTTATCATGTGCCTGCAGTTTAGAGAAAGATTCAACAAAAGTAGCAAGGTGAGGTGAGACATCAATGTTAGTCTGATATTGCTTTGAAGACACATAAGGTAATGTGTTTTCATCAAACACAACATGTCTGGATATGTAGACCCTTGTTGTAGAGGGATGATAGCATCTATATCCTTTGTGTAAGCTGTTGTACCCAATGAACACACAAGGATATGTCTTTGGACTGAACTTATTGTTGCCCTTGATATATGGAAAACATCTACACCCGAACACTTTTAGACTATTGTAATCAGGTTGTTCCCCATACAACTTAACAAATGGAGTCACCATTTTTAGGACTGATGAAGGCAATCTATTGATGAGAAATACTGCAGTGAGGAAAGCTTCAGCCCATAAAAACAAAGGTAGAATAGCATGAAGTAGTAGAGTTAGACCAGTCTCCACAATATGCCTATGTTTTCTCTCAGCAACTCCATTTTGTTCAGGTGTGTTAGGACATGAAACATATCTCACAATGCCATGATCTTCCAAATGCTTAATGAAGTTTGTTTGGATAAACTCACCACCTCCATCACACTGAAAAATCTTAATCTCTTTAGAAAATTGTTTTTCCACCATTTTATGAAATTTTAGAAAGACCTCAAAGAATTCAGACTTCTTTTTCAGTGGATAAATCCATGTATACTTGTGTGATCATCAACAAAAACGATATAATATTTCATATGTTGTGAAGATTCGACAGGAGCTGGTCCCCATAAGTCACAATGGATTTTCAATAAAGGGTCTTTCTCAATTTTATTTCTCAAACCAAAAGGAAGTTTACAACTCTTTTCCAACTGACAACTAGAACAAACAGTAGGCATTTTATTCCAACTACTAACATTGATGCAACTATTATTATTCAAAAACTTTAAAGACTTCAAACTAGGATGTCCTAATCTAGTATGCCACATGTTGTCTGACGTGTTCCAATCGTGTGCAGCAGTTAAAGCATAGAGATTGTTATCTTCCAAAGCATAGAGTCCATTCCTTTTAGTTCCCTTGGCCAGAAGTGCCCTTGTCTTTTTGTCCTTTACAACAAAGTTAGTTTCATCAAATTCAAGAGTGCAACAATTATCCTTTGCAAGCTTACTAACTACGAGTAAATTCTTGTTAATCTTAGGGACTACAAGAACTTCCTTTAATTTTAGACCTGATCTGGATGTGTTCCCAACATGTGTTATGTTTAACTTTGATCCATTCCCAACAATAATTTTATCTGGTCCATTGTAGTGTTTAAGATCAGTTAGGATACCTGAGTTATGTGTCATATGACTACTTGCTCCTGAGTCCACATACAAAGTGTCATCAGTATTTTGAAGATTAGTAGCAGCCAATGCTTGTGGTAGCTCATCTGCAGCTTGGTAAGACTAATCCCACCTGTAAAAATACTTAAGAGCAGTATGGTTATTCCTACCACAAATTTGACAAGCATTAGAATTATTCCTCTCATGACTTTCACTTGAAGGACTGTTCTGAGGACCAGGTCCGTTTCTGCTGTTCACCGAACCTGTTCCCTGTCCAGCAGGCTTAAAGCCTCTTCCTCTAGAATTAAAATTACTTTTTCCTCTTATTTGAGAGTAATTTCCTCTTCCCCTGCCTCTTTGGGCAGAGAATGTCATGTTATGATTTTGTTGAAGCACTTCTTCTTCATCCTCCCTCATATCAAAACCCCTAAGAGCATTAATAAATTGATTAAAAGTAGGATACGGTGCCTTACCTAACATGACAGTTCTGAAGGTCTTGTACTTAAGACCTAGACCTCTAGCAAAATTAATCACTTTGCTATCCTCATCTACAGGCTTGTGAATGGCTGCAAGGCCATCACATATGCCTTTGAATTCCTTAATGTATTCATCAATTTGTTTGGTTCCTAACTTTACACTTTGCAGTTGTTGCTTGAGCTGGAACTCCTTATCTTTTGTTGCTTGAAGATATACTTCTTCCAAGCATTCCCACATCTCCTTGGCAGTTGAGTAGCCTACAATCAAGTACATGCTTTCTTCTGTCAAGGTGCCTGATATCCAACTCCTTAGTAACACGTCCTTTTCCTCCCAATCATCAACAATGTTGTTGTCTTCAGCACCCTTCTCGCCTGCTACAGTTTTCTCAGCAGTCTGTTCAGTGGAACATGTCTCTTTACGTGGTTCTTTGATGAGATAGGTTAATCTCATCACTTGAATCAACTGAGTCATTTGTGTCCTCCATAGAAGATAGTTCGTCGGCTTAAGTTTAATGGAGCAGGACGAAATAAGGTGATGAAGTGAAGAGGTCGAAAGAGTGTTGGTAGAAGGGGCCATTGTGGTTTGATATCTATATTTTTTTTTGTTAGATCTAATACGTTAAAAGAGAGGAAAAGCTTTATTGCTCTGATACCATGAAGAATTCTCACAGATATGTGAAGAATCAAGGATTGTATTGATGATTGAATAATTGAGTTACATATTCCTTATATAGGTGAAGAGTCCTATACTAGCTACACTAGGAATCCTAATACAACACAAATATAATATATACAGTTTATCCTAGTCGTACATAGTATAGACTTATACATAAATTAGGATTGAATAGTCTAGTCCTAGTGTAACTCAAACTCTAACTCGTCAGACCTGTTCACCGAACCTGTTCCTTTGACCCATTCCATCAGCTTCCTTCAACACTTACTTGGTGCAAGTCAGTCACTTCGTTTTGGTTGTGCCGAAGCTGCAACGTTTCTTCGGGAGTTTTTCTTTTCTTTTTTTTTCCAAAAGAATTATGATCTAAAGTGATACTAGGGTATTACTTAAATTATATTATATATGAACTTGGTCATCAACCACTAACTAATAAAAATTGATTATTTAAAATCACTCGTCTACTAAATAATCGTAATTAACAAATAGCTCAAAAAATTTTAACCCAACTTAATAAATTGATCAAAAGTGACTCGGGGCAACTACCGAGATGGGTAAAACGATAATTTTGTAAAAATTTTCAAAAATAACCTTTAGGGTCATTACACATACTCCCTCCGTCCACTTTTATTTGTCATGTTGCGCTTTTCGAAAGTCAATTTGACTAATTTTCAAAGTTAAATTAGATTACATTAATTTGATATTCGATATTTTAAATAAAAAAAATAGATAATTAAAAACTGTATGGAAATTACTATAAATTGCATTTTTTTGCATATCAATATGATGAAAATATGCATCAATCAGTTTTTATAGTTTGATTCTAAAAATAGAAACCATAACAAACAATAATGGACGGAGGGAGTATTTATTTAGATAAAATCTATCTACGGACTCTTTTGAAAACTAATAAGCATAAACAAATATTTATTTAATAAGTATAAACAAATATTAACAGTTAATAAATAGTTAAACGTGTTTGAATTTTCTTTAAAATGTGATGGAAAAAAAGGTAAAGAAAAATATAAATTCATGGTTTATTTTCGATGTAATATACATTTTGATTTTATTTTTTTATGTTTTAAATAGATATCTTTTTGTAAAAAATATAACCTATTTATTCGATTACCTATATTTTAGGAACCATTACTTCGTCCATAATTTAAAATTAAAATGATAACATTTACATAAATTTTAAAGCAATCTCACTAATTATAAAATATTTAACCGTCATTACACATGTTTATTATTTTTCGTATAAATACAATTTTATAATATAATATTATATTTAATCAGTTCCTAATTGTTTGGCTTTATGTAAAAACAAATTTGAAGAAGTTTTTTTTTTTTGTTATAAACATATTTGTATTATAGTGAATGTCTAATTGTGTGGAGTCCTTTTAGGATATGGTTAGGAATCCTACTTGGGAACCAAGTTAGATTTCCCTATAAATAGAGTGTTTTCCTTCATTGTAAATAAGTTCTATGAATCTTGAATATACTTCAACATGAATAAGAAATCTTTTCTCTTCTCTCTACTTTATTCTTCTAAATTCGAATAATTTCATAACACGTTATCAGCACGATTGTTCTGTTTTTAAAGAATTCTGATAGAAGACGGGAAAATTGCAAAAGAGATCTTGCATAAGTTATGCAATAAAGTTCTTATATTCAAAGTATGATTTATCTTTACGTTATGATTCTTTATGTGACAGATCTGGAGTTACCATCTGGAGTAAGTATTTAAAGAGACTTGTCGATTTTTTATACGTTTAATTTTAATCGATTGGAAAGAGAATTTCTTAAAGGTATGTGATCTATTAAATTATATCTATTAACTACTAATGTTGATTATAAGAAATCAATCTCAATTTTTTGTGTAATTATAATATATGATCATATTAATGATCATTAAAAGTGATAAATTCCAATTATGGTGAAGGCTTGAGGTTGAGCCTCATTATGGGTAAGACGATAAATTTAAGTTTTATCGCACCAAAAGAATAAGACGATAAATTTACGTTCAATCACATCAAAAGGGTAAGACATTGGGTTAAAGTCCTGGTGCACCATGTTGAGAAGATATTGGGTGCAAGTTCCATCGATTTATGGCCTAAGACATTTTTATATGGATAAGACATTGAATTTGAGGCTTAATGCACCATATTGATGATATAATAATGACTAAAGAAAAACTAATGTGTTTTTTATTAAAAGTCATGAAATTTACTGAATTTTCTCCATTACTAAAGTGAATGTGGTAGTGCATAATATGTTTGAATGAAAACAAGTGATTAAATAATGCACATAGATAAGGAATGAGGTACTAAAGCTATCATTATTTGATATGCTCACATATTTGTGTTTCATTCATGAAAAATGAGAACTTTTGATAAATGCTAAAAATATAGATCCCTTCTCTAAAGGGAATGAGGTGTAAGCCACCATGCTAGGCATGGAAAAGATTGTGACCTTTGGTCAATGATGTGGTATCACCAAGAATGTCTCTAAGAAGACATGTATTATAGAAAAGTTTCATACTTTATCTTCAGGCTTGTATTGGACAAGAATTAATGCAATTGAGACATATTCTACAATAAATAAAAAGTTTACTAATTTCAATATTTTCTTAATTTGACATGATTGTCTGGGACATCATTAGTCTATAATGTTTAGACGAATTATGAAAAATTAAAATGGACATCCATTGAACCTAAATATTCTTTTAAATGGTGAATTTTCTTGTAATGCTTGTTAGCAAGGCGAGTTAATTGTGAGACCATCATAAACGAAAGTTGAGATTCAACCCCATGCGTTCTAGGAACGTATACAGATATGTGTGGACCTATTTATCCACCTAGTGGATTGTTTAGATACTTAATGGTCCTAATATATGTTTCTTCTAGATGGTCTCATGTGTGCATATTGTTATGTCGCAACTTGATGTTTGCCAAAGTATTGACAGAAATTTTATGATTACAGACACAATTTTTTGATAATCAGATTAGTCTATTCAGTGATGGGATCACGACTCACCTTTAGAAGAGGTAGAGTAATTGAGAAAAAAAATATAAAACTTACTCCCGGAGTATTAAAATTGATATTTACTCATATAATAGTAAATTAGAAATTAAAGCAAAAGGCACATGACATAGTAAACTTGGAGTTTACAATTTTATTAGTTGGCATGAATAATTTGACAATCTCAAAGATGTGCATATTGAGTAATATACATACATTGAAGAACTAGAAGATTATTTATGAATTGTTTATGTTGTTTGTTCTAGTGATAAGTTGATTGGATCAACTAAAGTTGAGACTAAATCTCTAAACTCTAAAAAGTATAAAAAGGTGAATATGGGCCCGTTTACCTATCATGTGATACGATAAAGCGATGCATCTATAATATAATCACATGTGCATTTATTGTCAACTTGCAATTTGACATTCGCAAAATTGTTTGTGCAAGATAATTGAGCTAAAAGCACAACTTTCAGAATATGAAATCAAGATAATTCATCTTGATAATATTGATAAATATATAAGATGATGTGACATTAAATGTCTCACATAGTGAATCATTGCTTATGAAAATAAAGTTTCATGTGTTGATCTGAAATATGATATTACATGCAAACGTAATTGTATGAATCAAACCAATAAATTATGATCAATTTTTCTGTTAATTGATTTATGGTCAGGGACCAAATAATTTTCATCTGATAATTTTGATGTGCAATATATGATTAATGAATATACTATGATGCACAAATGTAGATTCTCTAAAGGATTGAGATATATGTTAGTTTGTCTAACATAAGGAGGAGATTAGAAGCAACACAAAAGTTGTAAATACTCCTATTGTATGTCCCTTAAGGATAGCGTCTACAACATGCATGAAGCATGATAAGCTAATCAATTCTAAATAAAATAATCCTTGAAAAATGGGGAGGATCCAAGAATCAAAATGATCATAATAACGAGACAATGTGCTCTTGAAGAGCCTACGACATAACACTTTATGAAACCTCATGAGAGGGATAGCTACCTAAAAATAATGAAGTGAATGATATCTCAATAAGTTACGTCGTATTGTTAATTGATACAAAGTGATATATCGTTGACGATATCTTTGATACAAGCGCGCAATATTGTAAAAGATTATGAGGATACGAATTCTACATCTATTAAAGCATGCTGATGTAGAAATAATTATCAAGTGAAAAGTGGAATGGTGCATCTTGGTAAGCATAAAGCTTATTTGACTTGCAATCCAGGCACTAGAAGATATCATACATCTAATATTGAATGTTATCACTTGACAAAACTGATATGAAAATATCCAATGGTTCGAAATCTAGCATATACAAGGTTTTGGAAAACTTGTTTATCATCCTCATAAGGATTAAATAGATTCAAAATGCATAGAGCATATACAAGTATTATTATGCAAGTTGATGACTAGAATTGAAACTCTTGATGAGTTTTCAAAAGGCAATAGATTATTTGCTTAAAGAAGTTGAAGTAAGTAACTTGCAGAAATCTTTGATCATGAATGGAGGAGATAGAAGGAAGCATATTTCGTCAAAGTTTTTCTACACTCATGAGCTTCCAAGAATGGAAATATCAACATGTAACAGGTTTGTACAAGTTATAATATAGTTGATTTATCCACCAAGTCTCTACCAGCTACAACTTTCAAGAAGATGATCCACAATCTTGGAAAATGAAGATTCAAGTCTTTGGATTGATGTTCTCATTAGGGGGAGTTAATACGTGATGTACTCTTTTTTCCTCACAAGGTTTTGTCCCATTGGGTTTTTCTTGTAAGGTTTTTAATGAGGCATCCATAATGCGTATTATTAGATATGTGTACTCTTTTTCCTTCTCTAGATTTTTTCCCACTGGGTTTTATCTAGTAAGGTTTAACGAGGCACATAATCTACCGACATTCAAGGGGGAGTGTTATAAACATATTTGTATTATAGTGAATGTCTAATTGTGTGGAGTCCTTTTAGGATATGGTTAGGAATTCTACTTGGGGATCAAGTCAGATTTTCCCTATAAATAGAGGGTTTTCCTTCATTGTAAATAAGTTCTATGAATCTTGAATATACTTCAACATGAATAAGAAGTCTTTTCTCTTCTCCCTACTTTATTCTTCTTATTGTATAGTTTCATAACAATTTTGATTTATTTAAGTGTATATGCAGCAGTACGTGTGGATTTTTTGCTTTTTTTATTATTATTAATAATAAGAGTTAGAATTATTTAATTTTTATTTATTGAAAATGGCTGATCCACAGTCATTTTTATTTTCTTTTTCCTTTCCTACTATTTTAATTTATTATTTTAAGAAAATTGTTATTTCCATGTTTTTTTCATAATTCATATTTTTTTATTCAATTTAAGATAACTACGGGTAAAATATAACATCATTAACATAGATTTTTATTGACTATAGGACCGTGTAATAGTGGAAAGGTACTGAATAGTTGTAAAATTGGCTTTTTTCTTTTCATTAACGTATTCATTTATATAAAACTTACAAAGTTTCCTCTTTTAAAACTAATAATCATAAAAAAGAACATTAATTTAATAAGCATGAGCAAACATCCGTTAATCTAATTAATGATTTTATCTACATATTAATAATTGATTTGTCAATATCTTTTTATTCCTTTTCTGATTTTATCTTCTTCTTTTTTCTTTTTCTCTTAAAATAAAAAGAAAATAAAAAGAGATGTCCTTATCTTTTACAGAGATTTTTAGATTTAACAACAAATAAAGTTGCCTTTTTCTGACTGTATCCTCTTCTTTTTTTAAAGAAAAGTAAAATTTATCCTTTTATCCTTTATAAGTTATTATATATCGTATTATTCCTATTAACCCATTTATATAAGATAATATTATATACATTCTTGAAATAATAATATTCATTTCTTAAAATCTTTTAATTTCAATAGACTGAGATTTGAATCAATGCATAATTATAAATAAGTCTTTTATCTCATTCTGCTTTATGTATAGAATAACATGATAATCTTTAATTTAATTTAAAAAATTAAAGGTACAAAAAAAATCTGATGATCCTTTTCGGCCTTTAAGTCCTTTGTTTCAATATAGGGAAAATGTTATATAATGGCAAACTAATAAATCAAATTAATTGCTATAATTACTCTTTGAATTAATTGTGTCCCGTAGTAAACTGTTTGTCAGTCACCTCTCTTGTTAAGATCGAAGATTTGAATGAACGAAAAACTCCATTGATGAGAGCATGAGAGCTTGATTAGAGAAGAAGAAGAATGAAAAATATATATTGTGCTGATTAAGTACAATGACTAAAATGTGTAGTGTTTATATAATAGTTGAAAAACAGAAAATATCTAAAACTAACTTTCTGAAAATGAAAACAACTAACTAACTGATTGTGACAGCTAACTAACTATCCTAACAAACTTTGATTAATTAAGTATAACATCTCTACTAATTTAATCTCAATACCCCCCTCAAATTGGAGCAGAGGTAATTGAAGCCAATTTGTCCAGAAGTGTAGAATGTTTAATCCCAGTAAGTGCTTTGGTGAGAACATCCGCTAACTGAGCAGTAGTATCAATGTGATGCAGTGTAATGAGCCCCTCTTGAAGTTTTGATCTCACAAAGTGGCAATCCACTTCAATGTGCTTCGTACGTTCATGAAAAACAGGGTTCTTAGCAATGTGTATCGCTGCTTGGCTATCACAAAACACAGGGAATGGTCCATTCTGAGGTATAGTCAGCTCTTCAAATAATCTCTGCAGCCAAGTCAATTCACCTACTACCTTTCTCAAAGACATGTACTCTGCTTCAGCTGAAGAAAGTGAGATTGTTTCTTGTTTCTTGGACTTTCAGCTAATAGGACTATCTCCTAATAATACAATATAACCACTAATAGATTTCCTTGAGTTAGGGTAGGCAGCCCAATCAGAATCACAGTAGGCTTGTGCTTCAAAATTTGTAGCAGATGACATGAAGACACCTAGAGTAGGATCTTTCTTGAGATATCTTAGCATATGAAAATCAGCATGTAGATGAGGTTCCCTAGGATCTTGCATGTATTGACTGAGAAGTTGTAGACCATAAGCAAGATCAAGTCTAATATGTGTAAGAAAATTTAACTTGCCAATTAATTTTCTATAGTAAGTAGGATCATCCAGAATTTTCCCTTCATGGGATCTTAGCTTGATATTTGGATCAAGGGGAGAAGATAAAGGAGCCATGTGATCACAATTGAATTCTTTGAGGAGATCCAACACAAACTTCCTTTGAGAAATCAATATCCCATCATCTTTATACAAAACCTCTAGGCCTAAAAAATAATGTAGCCTACCAAGGTCTTTGATTTTAAATTGACTGTCAAGGAACTTTTTAAGTTCATCAATTTCAGCAGTGTCTGTTCCTGTGAGTAAAATATCATCAACATAAACACCTAGGAAGACATTAGATGCACCTCTCTTTCTGTAAAATAAGGAATAGTCATAAAGATAATGAACATATCCTCTTGTGTGAAGGGCTGCAGTCAATTTCTCATACCACTGCCTACTAGCCTGTTTTAAACCATATAATGATTTATTTAGCTTGCAAACTAAATTCTTGTGAGGAGTGACCAAACCTGGTGGTACATCCATGTATACTTCTTCATGTAAATCTCCATGAAGAAAGACATTATTAACATCAAGCTGATATATATTCCACTGTTTTTTTGCAGCAGTGGCAATAAGTGTTCTCACAGTAGTCATATTGACAACAGGTGAGAAGGTTTCAGTGTAGTCTATGCCATGATGTTGAGTATATCCCTTCACTACCAGCCTTGCTTTATACCTTTCTATACTCCCATCAGCCTTGTGTTTCACTTTATAAACCCACCTGCAACCAATAGATTTCTTACCCTTTGGTAGAGATGTAAGAGTCCAGGTTTTGTTGTCATGCAGTGCAAGAAACTCTTGTGTCATAGCCTTTTGCCATGCAGGATCCATAGATGCTTCCTCAAATGAATTAGGTTCACAATCATGAGAAACATTCATTACAAAAGACTGACTATCAGAATTAAAAACAGCAGGAGAGACATGATGTCTGAGAGTGAAAAGGGCACTTAAGGAAGAAGATGGTTGTGTATTTGAAACAGCTGAAGATGGTATATTGTGAACAGAATCAGACAAGTATGCACGTGTCTTATGTAGTCTTTAGGATTTCCTAAGAGATGGCATGTGGATTGAATTAACAGGTGTGGTATCAGCAGGTGAAGTAGGAATATCAGATGATGTTTCAACAAGAATAATATCATCACTAAAATGATCTTTATCATTGTATATAAAAAAAGAAACATGTTTATTATCATTAACAGACATAGGATAGTCCTGTAAGGATACACAATGAAAAGGAAATTTTGGAAAATGAGTGGGATCTTTATTCATGACAAAAGGAAAAATAGTTTCATGAAAAATTACATCCCTTGAGATATGAACTTTCTGAGTGGACAAATTTAAGACTTTGTAACCCTTTATAGCATAAGGGCATCCAACAAACACATGTGGTATGGCTTTAGGATCAAATTTGGTTCTGTGTGGCTTTGGGATAGTAGGATAACACAAACATCCAAAACTCTTTAGGTGTGAGTATGTAGGCTTATGTTTATAGAGAATCTCATAGGGAGTTTTATTGTGGATAGGAGAAGAAGGTAATCTATTGATAAGGTATGTGGAGGTAAGTATACATTCACCCCAATATTTCACTGGGAGTTTAGACTGAAAAAGAAGAGCCCTGGCTGTCTCAAGAATATATTTGTGCTTTCTTTCCACCACCCCATTTTGTTGAGGAGTATAAGGGCAAGATTTTTGATGAATAATCCCTTTGGCTTCGAAAAACATAGTGGTTTCATTACTAGTGAACTCCAATCCATTATCTGATCTGATAGTTTTAATAGTGGTATTAAACTGGTTCTCAACCATGAGTACAAAGGCTTTAAGGATATGAAAAGCATTACTCTTACTACTTAGAAGATGTGTCTAAGTGGATTTACTAAAATCATCTACTAAGGTAATAAAGTATCTAAAATTGTCATGAGTTGGTGTTTGATAAGGACCCCAAATATCAACATGTAGTAATTCGAAAATACTTGTGGTGGTGTGAGTTTTTGGTGGAAAAGGTAGTCTGGACTGTCTAGCCATTGGACATATAGGACAAAAGAAAGGTTGTTTTGGTGAGAAGTTTACAGGTATAGAGGACAAACTCTTCATTTTGACAAAAGGCACATGCCCAAGTCTATAATGCCACAACAAATCCATACTATCAGTGGGAAAAGAATTAGAAAAGGAACATTTGCCAGCAACATTATCTTTATTACTAACAGAAGAAGAGTCTATTACATTTGAAAGGGAAGTACATGAAAGAGGTGTACATTGAATCTTATTACTGGATAAAGGAAAAAGTGAGGGAGAATGGTGTTGTTGTTGATCATGGGAATTCTTTTGTAAGCAATCTGAGCAAAGAAAATAGAGACCATCATGCATTTTACCAATCTCCAGAGGCCTCTTCAGTGAAGGGACCTGCAACAGACAAGAAGTGTTAGAAAATGAGACAGTGCATTTGAGATGGTTTACAAGAGAATTGATGGATACTAAGTTATATTTGAAAGAAGGAGCATATAATACTCCAGACAAACTGATTTTAGGTGTAAGATGCACACTACCAGCCATTGTGACTTTGACTCTATATCCATTTGGTAATCTGACTAACATAGGACATGATAAAGTGATTATATTCACAAGGTGATTTCTGTTAAAGGACATGTGATGAGAAGCTCCTGAGTCTAAAATCCATAAATCAGTCCTTGTTTTGAAACATTCACATGAAAGCTTAACATAATCAGAAGAGGAAGAACAAGCAAAGATACCTGCAAAGTTTACAGCTCCACATGTTCCATCATTTTGATTTATCATAGAGTTACAATCCTGGAACTGATTCAGTAAATGAGCAAATCGATCATATTGTTCCTTGGTAATACTAATATTCGCATTTTCTTTAGGATCATTGGAAAAAATTGAAACTGAATCCCTTGTTTCCCCACTAGCAGTTCTTATAGAATTTGTTGATGCACCTTTTCCCTTATTGTTGTGCCTTGGAGTTGGATAAGTATTGTGAATCTTGTTCCTTGGATTATGCTGATCATGATTAGAACCATTTTGATACTGATTCGTATTATAACCATTTGATGATTGGGAATTAGAAGAAGCTGCAGTTGTGTCATTGGATGGATAACCATGCAACTTATAACACCTTACTCTAAAATGCCCTGGCCTTCTACAAAAATCACAAAAAGGCCTTCCTCTAGGTGTTGTGTTAGAAGCAGAGTAATTTGTTTGAAAATTTCTTCCTCCTGAACTTGATGAATTTGCAATGAGAGAACTACTTTCAGCAAACAATTGATTGTTGGGCTTGAATTCCAGTTGCTTTTCCTCTTGTACTAACAAAGCAAAAGCTTGTGCCATAGAGGGTAAGGGATTCATCATCAAAATACTTCCTCTAATTGTAGTATACACTACATTTAAGCCCATCAAAAATTGAATTAAACGTCTATCTTGTTCTGCCTTCTGAACATTAGTCTTAGCTCCACATACACATACACAATTGCACTGACTTAAAACACTCAAACTGCTTAATTCCTCCCAAAATTTCTTCATACGAGTATAGTATGTAGTGATATCGAGAATACCTTGATTAAGATTATTAATTTCCTTTTGAATTTGGTATAATTTTGCTCCATTTGTCTGATTATATCGATCCTCCAGTTCTGTCCACAACTCCATAGCATCATTGACATATTCAACACTATCAGCAATATCTCGATCTAGAGAGTTGAGAATCCAAGAGGTAACCATATCATCGCACCTCACCCATTGACGATAGTTTGAATGATTAACCTCTGGTCTCTTACATTCACCATTGATGAATACTAGCTTGTCCTTTACTGACAAGGATCGAAGTACACTGCGACGCCATGAATGGAAACCAGTACCATTAAACGGAACTGGTATAAGTACTGCACCAGGATTATCTGAGGGATGTATATAGAAATGACTCCCTGTATCAACTCCAGATGAAGGAATACTGGTTGAACTAGTGCTTGTAGAAGTAATCTCTACCATTTTACTACTGAGGAAAAAAAAAATCGAAGATCTGATGCAGAAATTGAAAGATGAAAGAAAACCGATCTGATACAAAAATTGAAAGATGAAAGAAAAACGAGAAATATCAAAATCGTCCTCGCTCTGATACCATGTTAAGATCGAAGATTTGAATGAACGAAAAACTCCATTGATGAGAGCATGAGAGCTTGATTAGAGAAGAAGAAGAATGAAAAATGTATATTGTGCTGATTAAGTACAATGACTAAAATGTGTAGTGTTTATATAGTAGTTGAAAAACAGAAAATATCTAAAACTAACTTTCTGAAAATGAAAACAACTAACTAACTGATTGTGACAGCTAACTAACTATCCTAACAAACTTTGATTAACTAAGTATAACATCTCTACTAATTTAATCTCAATATCTCTCCCTCAAACTCTCGCTCGCCACTCTCCTCTCTCGCTCCATCTCTCACTCGCTTCCTCACTTTTATACAAACACAAGTGTATAAAATATGTTTCTATTTGTATAAAGCGAGAGGAAATTGTATAAATATATATATATTTTTGTTCCCCTCTCTCCCCTCTCCCTGATCTCGCTCGTCACTCTCCCTAATCTCGCTCGCCTCTCTCGCGTATACAAACAGAAACGAAATATATAAATTGTATTTCTGTTTGTATAAAGCGAGAGAAAATTGTATATACACATGCAAATACATATATTTTCGTCCTATATAATTATAATTATACAATAAAAATACTCCCATGCCCAGTTTCTTTTGACTTTCTCTCTTTCTCGTTTTATACAAATTCAAATTGTATATAATTTCTCTCTTTCTCGTTTTATACAATTTGATTCAATTGTATATTTCCTGCCCAAGTCTCTTTTGTCTTTCTCTCTTTCTCATTTTATACAAATTCAAATTGTATATCATCGTTCTATACACTTATAATTATACAATTCGTTTTATACACTTCGTTTTATATAAAGCTCTG
Source organism: Solanum sitiens (assembly GCA_016801875.1). Lineage (NCBI taxonomy): Eukaryota > Viridiplantae > Streptophyta > Magnoliopsida > Solanales > Solanaceae > Solanum > Solanum sitiens. Next base: position 2,840,472 of record JABWTJ010000080.1, read on the forward strand.
GCCAAGTCTCTTTCTCTTTCTCGTTTTATACAATTCACTTCAATTGTATATGTATACCGAATTATACATTTATATGTTTGCTATGGAGTGCAATTATACAAACTTTGCTATAGCATACAAATATGAATTTTATGTTTGCTATATGTGAAAGTTGCCCTTCAATATATAGCAATCTCATGAATCACACATGCATTTATTTATTTTTTCAACAAACATAATGAAATTTAAAAATTCAAACAGGATAACTAATGAGAAAAATATAACATATCAGTTTAGTATTTAGTTATAAGAAATATATGAACACAAAATTAAAACAAGGCTTAAGTCATATGCGGCCTTTTAAAGTTGTCCGCATAATTCACTTAGACACCTTAATTAAAGCTAGTACCTATTGAACATTTTTATCTATTCATATTTGTTCCTATTAGACATTTTTCGATAATAAGTAAAAAAAATAAAGTGTGTGTAATGCACTTGTTGTGATGTGACAAAATGACAAATTAAAAGATAACATGTGGCGTAGGGTCCAAGAATTATAGAAAAAAATAATTTTATGTTAAAAGAAAATGAAAATTAGTTCAAATAAATTTTTCCATCTATTTTTAAAAAATAAATAAATGAGAAGCCCAACCTTACTCAGACCCTATTCTTCTTCATCTTCTTTCTAACAAGATTTTCTTTCTCAAACGATAAAATTCAATATCTTTATTAATTGCTTTTATCATTATTTTTTATTCCTAATACGTGAGTGCACAAGATATTCAAAGACTAATACAAGAGTGATAAAGAAAGAGAGTCTTTCAATCGTCTTGAAATCGATAGCAAAGATTAACCGAGAGGACCTTGAATGGTAATATTTGTTCGAAAGTGACCGAGATGGACGTCGATCAGCTAATTTTTTTTCTGATGTTCTCCCTTCTTTTTTCCATTCAAATTCACTTAGTCGATTTAATTTTTATTGTTTTTAATAAATATTAAAAATTAAAAAGAGATGAATAGAAAAAAAAAAAAAAAAAAAAAAAACAACAACAGTGTGCATGTCTTCTTCTCTTTGGTGAAGAAGACGACTTGAAAGGGGTGGGGTGGGGGATTTTTCTTTTTTGTTTTTGTTTTAACAAATTGTATTACTTTTAAATTATTTTTAAAAAAACATTAAACTATTTAAATGCCAAGTGGCAAAAAGCATTAAGTTTTTTTTTAAAAAAAATAAAATAAAATAATATTTAACATTTTCTCACGCGCTTAGCTTTGTGAAAAATACTTTTTTGCCACATCAACATTTTGTGTTTAATAGGTATACTATTTGAACTATTTAGATGTTCAATAGGTAATAGTCATATTTGAGGTTTCTATGTGAAATATACAGACAACTTTAAGGGGCTGCAGATGACTTTTTAAAACAATTACAAAATCAAAATATAGAGAGTACATAAATTTTATAAATCAACATTATTACAAAACAAAGAAGAAATAGTTAGAAAAACTTCTTACAAAACAAAATTAATAAATAATAATGAATTGAGAAGTAATTAGATTATTTAGGAAAAATCACTATACAAAGCAAGAAATATTTTTTATTTTTTGAAGTAGATATAACAAAAAAAAAGATAAGATTCTTTTTAATTTTAAGCGACAAATTTTAAATTACATTGATTCAAGAAATCATATCAAGAATTAGATTTGATGATTTTCAAACTCTATTTTTCCTGTTAGGTGTACATTTTGTTTTAAACTAATGTTCAATAGAAAGAGACATGGAAATATGGTGTCCCTAATGCCATTTCTTATAGCTTTTTACAAAAAGATACACACCAATATAATATGTTGAAATGTTTGATGATTTGATTTGTGCATTTTGAAGTCAAAACTGGGGAATTATGATATTATTATTTTGATTACTCGTACAAAAGAAATAAGCAATTATTGCATAGTAAAAAAATATTTTTTATACATGAAAACTTAATGAATTGAAGAAAAATCTTATTTTATGATTAAACTCACTCTTTATGGATTTCTTTTGTGTTTGAATCCATGTTGGCTGGCCGGTTGAATTGTTCTCCTTTGTTAAATACTAAAATATTGTAGTGTTGCTTTGTTGAAGAGGGAGAAAAATTTGATTTGATATGATTACAGGAGAATGTTGTTTTGTTTGTGATTTCTTTTCGTGTTTTATATTAGAAGTTCTGACTTTTATTTATATTGTAGATTTAATAATTGAGTATTATGTGAAATTATTAGAGATAATGCCAAAATAGTTGGGAAACTGATAATACATGTTCATTTAAACTGTCATGGTAAGTTTTAAATTCTAATCTTTTTAAACTATAATTTTTTTTTAAAAAAAAGAAAAACATTTTTTAAAATATGTTAGAAACTCTAACATGTCTTTTAAATATGAAACTTTTATAAATGAAATTTTTAAAAGTTTGATACTTACAACAAAATTGTGGTTTTGACATAAGTCGTGTGTCCAATTCATCGTGCAATTTCCTCCAAAACTTGGAAGTGATTTGGGTACCACGATATGAGATGATGGAAAGGGGCGCTCCATGCAGCCTCACTATCTCTTTCACATAAACTCCAACCAATTGTTCAGCATTATAATCCATTCTTACCAGAATAAAATGGGCTGACTTGGTCAATCTATCAACCACTATCCAAATAGAATCGAACTTCCCAAAGTCTTTGAAAAACAAACCATAAAATCCATGGCTATTATTTCCCACTTTCATTCTGCAATTGACATTCTTTGAAGCAAACCTGCAAGCCTTTGATGTGCATACTTCACTTGTTGACAATTTTGACACTTCGCCACGAACTCCGCGATGTTTTTCTGCATACCCATCCACCAATAAATTTGTTTCAGATCTCTATACTTGGTCACACCCGGATGAATAGAATATCGCGAACCGTGAGCCTCTGCCTACAATTTCCCAATCAAGCCATCTACATATTGTACCCTTAAAGTTGAGTACACCATTCGCATCAAGGGTGGTTTCTTGTGCCTTACCAATCGCAATCTTCGTAAGAAGCTCCTCCAAATTCCAATTTTCAAATTACTTGGCCTTGATCTCATCAATGAATGTGGCCCTCACTTCAATACTAGCTAATACCCCACATCTTTCTGAGATGCCCAATTGCATGCATTTAGCCTACAATGTCTGAATATCTTTGGTCAAAGGTTGCTTGGATACACTCAAGCAAGCTAAGCTACCTATTCTCACTGTTTTTTGGCTCAAAATGTCTACCACTACATTGTCCTTGCCCGAATGGTATTGGATGGTCACATCATAATCTTTAAGTAACTCCATCCACCTTCGTTGTTTCAAATTCATATCATTTTGAGTGCATATGTGCTGCAAACTACGATGATCGGTAGACACTTCACACTTAACGCCATAGAGGTGATGTCGCAAATCTTAAGAACAAACACTACCACTGCCAACTCTAAGTCATGTGTTGGGTAATTTCTCTCATGCACCTTTAATTGACGCTATGAATAAGCTATAACATCTCATCTTGCATCAACACAACACCCAATCCAGAATCTGAAGCATCACAATAAACACAATATCCTTACCTTTGATCGGTAGTGCTAGAATAGGCGTGGTGGTCAAGAGTTTCTTAAGCTTTTGGAATCTCTCCTAACATTTTTCAGTCCATTCAAATGGTATCTCGTTTTTAATAAAATTAGTCAAGTGAGTAGCAATGGAAGTAAAACTCTTAACAAACAGACGATAATAGCTAGCGAGTCCCACGAAACTCTTAACTTCTGTCATAGAGATAGGCCGAACGCAATTCTTAACAGCCTCAATCTTTTGAGGATCTACCATTACACCTTCTTTTGAAACTACATCCCCAAAAAAAAATCGATTTCAACCCAAATTCAAACTTAGAAAATTTAGCATGCAACTTTTGCCTCCTAAAAACACCCAGAACAATACGAAGTTGGTCGGCTTGGTCTTCCTCGCTTTCTGAATATACCAAAATATCATCAATAAATATTATCACAAACGAATAAAGAAATGGTTTGAACACCCCTTTCATTAAAATCATGAAAGTTGCAAGCGCATTGGTCAAACCAAAAGACATAAACAAAAACTCATAGTGCCCATAATGAGTTCTAAACATCGTCTTGGGTACATCCTCATGCCTAATTTTCAATTGATGGTAACCGAATCTTACATCAATCTTAGAGAAAATTGTTGCCCCTTGGAAATGGACAAAGAGATCATCTATTCAAGGCAAGGGATACTTGTTTCAAATAGTGACCCTGTTCTATCGCCGGTAACCTATACACATTCTCATGCTACCATCCGTAATCTTAACAAAAAAAACTGGAGCACCCCATGGGGAAGCACTAGGGCGATTAAATCCCTTATCAAGAAGCTCTTGGATTTGAGCCTTAAGCTCTCTTAATTATGATGGAGCCATGCGATATGAAGGGATAGAGCAAGAATCTATATCTCTATCCGGAGGCATACCAGACAAGTCATTAAGAAATACTTCACTAATTCAGACACCACAAGAATAGACCCAATGGATGGAGCCTCAATCTTAACATCCCTAATATGGTCCAAATAAGTCAAACAACCCTGCTCTATTCGTTTACTAGCCCAAATGGAGGATATAATCTTTGATTGCTTATAAATGTAAACCCCTTCCCACTTTAATTTTTCCCTTCTCGGAATTTCTAGAGTCACAAACTTAGTATTACAATTTAACACAGTATAATAGGGAGACAACCAAGTCATGCCTAAGATTACGTCGAAGTAATTCATATCCAAAATCACCAAATCAGCCCAAGTCTGAAAACCCATAAATAAAATAGGATAAGCACGATAGACATGAGTAACTATGACTGACTCTCCAACTGGGGTACAAAGATGAATAGGGGCATCGAGAACATCACAATTCATATCAAATTCTGAGGCGAATCTCACATATATATAAGAATAAGTAGAACCCGAATCAAACAACACATTAGTCATCCGATCACAGACACAAATAGTACATGTGATCACCACGTCAGACGCCTCTGCCTCATTCTTGCCCGGAAAAGCATAACATTGAGCCATATCATATTGACGAGTTACTTCCATACCTGGTTACACGTTACCTCTTCCTCCACCACCATTTTCTATACCTCCACAACCTCGTTGATTACCTCCTCACCTACCTTGTGGACGTCCTCTACCATTATTACCATTCCTCGTGGGTACCACTACTTTAGATGGTTGCTGTGCGGAATCCAATACACACGGCTGAGGACAATCTCTTGTCATATGCCCAGGTTCTCCATAATTGTATCAAGTACGATCAAAAGATGGTTTGCTACCTGTCGAAGGCGAGACTCCCTGGCTATCCTGAAAATTGTAAGATGGAGTTCCCGTGTAGTTACCTGTAGAGGCGGGCATAGCGGACTAAATTGACTTGGCTGCCAGCATTGGTCGACCGAATCCTCTAGAATAGGAGTCCTGAATATTACCAGAATTCTTGGCTCTCTTAGCCAACGCAAGGCCTGACCATCTCGCATCAGCCCCTCCAGTTACTTAACATAATTTGTCACTTCATTGAAGCTGCTGCCTGCAGAAGTCATATGAATAGATAATACTTGCAACTCAAAATTCAATCCCCTACTAAATAACCGGATCCTCTCGTGATCCTCCTCTGTAGTCACCAACTCTGTATACCTAGTTAAAGTATGAAACTTGGTCTCATAAGCAGCCACATACCACCATGTTGTAAGGCCATAAACTCATCCTTCTTGTGATCCCTCAAAGTTCTAGGTACATAATTTTATAGAAACAAAACATGAAATTGAGTCCAAGTAAGTGGAGGTAAAGTAGAAAATTTGTACTTCATATAAGCTCTCCACCATTGCTTAGCCTCACCTTGAAGTTGGAAAGACACAAACTCAACCCCATGTTGGTGAACAATAACCAATTTATGCAGCCTCTCATAACAGTCTAAGATAAATTCATAAGCATCTTCAATCTCAGAACCCAGAAATACCGAAGGCTTAAGCTTCAAGAACTTAGTCAACATGTCATGATCATTACTGTTCATAACAGAACTCAACAAAGGACGAAAGAAAGCATCAGTACCTACATTTCCACCCGTCTTGGGCGCAGTGCTAGCAATAGGAAAATTAGCACTTGAGCAGATGGAAGCAGTCCAGGACCAACCAACCCTTTCAAGAACGCCATAATCTGTTGAGCTAACATCATATCGATGGGGGAACAACCGTAGTCTCCGCTGACACATCTTCCTCTTGTCCATTTTCCGCAACATCTCAACCTCAATATCCTCTTCTAACTCCTCATTATGCGCAGGAGGGTTCTCATTCATATGAGCAGGCGATACTCTCCCATGACCTCTACCACTAGTTGTTCCTCTACCCCTGCCTCGACTGTGACGTCCATGTTTTTCAGCGGGAGTATTGATAGGAGCGACGAGACGAACACCGTTGAATCTTATATTAACCTTCTGCCAACAAAAGAGTGAAGGAGGTTAGATACCAATTTGTATCACCTAGATACCAATTTGTATCAGTTGGAACCGAGTTATAGCACGAAAAGATGCAAGATAAAAGTATAGAGATTTCCTAAAGTCCTATAGCCTCTCGAAGAAAAGTAAAGACGTCCCCATACCGTTCCACGAGACTCAATAAGACTTATTTTGGTACATCAAGATCAACAAACGTAGGCTCTAATACCAACTTTGTCACAACCCTGACCGTCATGATTGACACCCACAGTAATACTCCGGTGGGAGAACTACTACTGCGATCCAAACTAAGCAATTAATCTAAAAACTAATACATTTAAGTTCCGGAAGCAAGTTAAATAAGCTAAGTAAGAAGTTTTCATAAACTTCAATAAGATATCTAAAGAACTAAATAAAAATGTGAAAGTAAACAACCTAAAACCTTAAAGTCAATGTACCAAAACTACTAAACGATATCCAAATCTAAAACAAAAAGGGATGTAAACTCAAGCTAATGAACTAAATAACTAACTAGAGCAAATGTCTAAGTCTGAAAATGGTGGACATAGACTAAGGACAATTCCATGGAAGCTTGGAAGATGCTAGCTCACCATTGAATTCGGAAGAAACGATCACAGATCTTCTAAGCGAGGTTTGTCAATAGTCACCGAAAGATGCCCTTTACTCAACAAAAATAAAAGTAAGTGCAGTATCACTACACAACCACCGTATACTAGTAGGATCATGTGGATATCTCACTAAGTGCAACATAAACAAGTTAATACAATAATATAATCATGCAATATATCAAATATATATAATATTGAATATCACATGCTCATACAAATTCACATTTATCACAGTTAGTTGGTCCTCTCAATGAACCCAAATCCAAACTGTTAGTGCACCGGAACGTGGTACCGGATCCCATAGTTATGCTGGAACGTGGCAATCCGATCCCATCTATGCCGGAATGTGGCAATCCGATCCATTACACCACAATTACAAACACAAGTATACTTCCAAGTCATACATTCAAGTGATTCATGACATATAATCATTCATCTATCTCATTTACAACAAGTGTTAATGAACAATGCAACATTCACATACATACATGCATCATAATGAAGCAATAACAAAATCATCACACAATCTTAGAATCACAACCATCACCTACCTCGAAACAAGCTTGAAACCATAAGAAACTTGATCCTTTCTTTTTTGGATTTGTTTCACTTGTTCTTGGTCTACAAACAATCATAATAACACTGGAATCAACAAACAATCGCTAATTACCCAAATCTATAACAATTCTATGAGCCCTAGATCAAGACCACGATCCCAAGTATCCAATAAAAGATTGTTTCTACCATAGAATCTATATCAAAACCTTTACTCATCAATATAAACCCATTTTATTACGTTCAACGAATAGAAAAATGAATTTGGGGAGTGAAAAACTTACATTTACCCTCAAGAATGGTGAAAAATTGTTAGAAGTCGCCTAGGGTTCATTCCTTAGCTAAAAAATTGCATAATAAGGTTGTTCAATGATTTATTAATGACTTTAATTCGCGTCATGCCCACCACAGCAGCCATAATCCCGCGACAATGGTGACGACAGAGCGACACAAACCCCCGCCAAAGCGGACAAAACGAAACAGAGAGCTAACTAAAGAATTTAAAATTTCCCATTTCACAACACATCTTTAACCCACTACGCTAAAAAATACCCTTTACGCTAGGATTGATTCCGAGAGTTCTACTCACCCAAATTCGTATACCTTAAAGTCGTACGGATTCCTTAACTAGTTATGTAACTGCTCATGAAATCAAAACCATAAATGGTTCACCCAATTTTTACCACATTTTCCTACACCTTAGTGACTCCGATTTCGTCCAAATATGGACTAGGTTGAGAAAATTCCAAATACTATGAAAAAAATTCAGCGCTAAATTTTCTCCGTTGACTTTTCTATAACGATGAGAATTAGTTTCAATTATGACCTTAGATAATTGTTTCTCAAAACAATATGAAAGTCCTTCTCTTATAGCAATAGATAGCCTCAACAATCAAGTTAGTAAAATCAATTATTTTCAGATTTCTAGCACCCAATATATCACCTTTAAAGTCCCTCACACAAAAGGCTGCAAAACTAAGTCTTGGATTTCCATTTCCATCAATTTTAGGGTATTGTTTAGAGTGAATAAGATTTCCGCATTTGTCTTGTTCTTGATTTACTATTTTGCCGAATTTCTTTTGTTTTCGTTGGATTGAGACCGACTTGTCTTGGTGGCAACAAACAAGTGTCATCACGCCCGTTTTTAGATCGTGACACAATCAAGAGCCAAGGTATAGAAATTAGTTATAGCTGAAGTATTTACTATATTTGGAGGTAGAGAAATCAAAAAATATTTTCAAGAGATAACCATAAGTTACCACACTACTAATAAGACAGATTGTCCAAGAGGTGCATCTTAGGTGTCACGCCCCGAGCCTACACTTTAGACGTGATTAACACTCGAGAACCATTGTTGATCTCCAAGCGAACCCTTGATCTGACTCAATACTCAACGGAAGACTTACTCAACAACATAGGAACTCAATACACAACTTCAACTAATAAGAATATCATAAATGAAATAATTTAGTTCAATATACTCAAATGAACATAAGTATTTAACTCACCGTCTTTAAAATATCAACAAGGGAAATGAGAAAAAAACTCCTCAACTACTACTGTCTATGAAACCTCTAAGATATCAAAATGGAACGGGACAAGACCCACGACATCCTAACAAAACTAGAAGTAAAAGTTGAATTCTTAGAAAGCAAGGAGGCCCACCAAAGCTAACTGGGACTACAAGTGATATCAACGGAGCATCGATTGATGACCCTGAATACATGTATCTGCATCATGAAATATGCAGACCAAATGACGTCAGTACATTGAGTGTACGAGCATATATGAGAAACTTTAAAGCATAGATGTAAGCTTGAACTGATAAAAAGGAAGAACATATATACTTACCTCATCTACACTCAACTCAATTCAATATAGAAACAACAATAAAGATGCAATGTAAACAAAGCTTTTAAAACAATAGATTATAATGCAATGCATATATATAAAAAATATTAAAATATTTATTTTTATTTGAGAGATTATCTAACCGACAACCATCACTATGAGCACCATGATGATACAACATCTCACCCATGCTGTCAAAACTGTCTTATACATTACCAGAGTATAGAACATCATCAACTAAGTGGATCCACTAAGATATGCTTAAAAGCAGTAAGGTAGTCAGCTAAAAAGTATTACTCTTTACCCATTTTGGCATACTTGGTTTATGAGGACTTTGAGTTATCTCAACTTATTCTCATATCGGTGCTCAATATTACTCCCAATAATATAACGCATGCTCATATTCTTTAAAACATTTCCTCGTCCTCAAACATTGAGTTTATTACTCAAAAGATTCTCTTAAAAGAGATAATGCTCAAAACTCCTTATGAACTCATTTGGAAATCAAGGTTTTCTCTCATTTTAAATGTAAAAGCATTTACACTTGGGGAATACTTGTCGCACCCTATTTTCGATCCGGCCGAAAACAGTTCACAACAAAATATGGCTGACATTCTAATTTTTGGAAAAAATTATTTATTTTTGTTTTAGAGTCGCCACCTAAATTTTAAGGAAAATATTAGGAAAACCATTTTTTATGTAAACGTAAACTCTATTTTTTATTTCCGAAACCAGTGAGATTCTGAGTAAGGGTTTTGGTTACTCGAGAGGAAGGTGTTAGCACCCCTCAGAGCCTATTTGAATATAGTCCTTAAACTCAATTTAGGAAAATATAATTAGGAAAACTTATTTATTTATCTGCTTTAAAATCAATTGTGAGTAAATGTTATTAGTTTTGAGAAAAAAGAGTAAAACACAAGGCATGACATACATATGTCTAATTAAGGGTGGCAAACGGACCGGATTTTGGCCGGTCCAGTCCGGTTCCTGTCCGGTTCCCGTACCGGTCCGTCCGGTACCGGTTGAACCGGTAAGGAACCGGTCTTTAGGTGTACTGGACCGGTTCCCGGTTTTTTATCCGGTTGAACCGGTTCGGTAAGAACCGATTCCGGATCGGTCCAATCCGATAAGGACTGGTTTAGCTAAGGTTGCGTATTGAAATATTAATGTAGAAAATAAAAACAAAATTGCCTGTAGCTCAGTGGATTGAGCGTCTGTATCCTAAGCAGAAAGTCGTAGGTTCGACCCCTACCTGGCGCGTTTTTTAAATTATTTATTTTATAACGAATGTTTTTTAGAATTTATGGAAACGAACTTCTATGCTCTCCAGATGCAAGAAAATTCTGCGTCTATTATATCGGCTCTAGCTTAACTAATGATTCTTAGGTTCATTTATTGAAATTTGAAAGCAACCTCTCTACTACGAAATGTCTCTCTGCTCCAATGCAAAATGAAGTCTCTACTTCTAATATGTCTGCTCTAATAGCCGCCTCTTATATACGATTAATAGTGTTCATTTATCGGATACACTTTCTCTACCTTGGCAACATTCATTATATTCCTTCAAGATTAAACTAGTTTAGTCATTTTCTCTATTCAACCTAGAATCCTAACAATCACTTAATATAATGTATTAATGAACCTATCACCAGTTCACCACACATTTGCATATAATAATTATTAATTAATATTCAATTCCTCCTAAATTATGTACTCTTATTTTCTTTCTAATATTTATATTGTATAATTTATTTATTTGAATAAATATACGGCTATTCGCCTTGATTTTCTTTTATAATAGTCTCTTCTATTTAATTCATGTCATTTTATAAATTTAATTTTTAATTATTTTAATATAAGTTTAAATTAAAACTTTAAATTCAATATAAACTTTAAAGTTTAAATTCAATTTCAAACTTTAAATTTAATATAAAGTTTAAATTTTAAATTCAATATAAAAACTTAAGTTCAATATAAAACTTTAAATTCAATTTGAAACTTTAAATTCAAACTTTAAAGTATAAATTCAATTTCAAACTTATATAAACTTTAAAGTTTTCAATTGAAGTTTTAATATAAATATATAATATTGATATAATAATTAAAATAATTAAAATTTATAAAAAAAAAAAAAAATCCGAATGATCCGGTAAGACCCGGTTCCAAACCGGTCCAACCCGGTTCCAAACCGGTTACTACTGGACCGGGCGGAACAGTTCGGTTTTGTCCGGTAAATCCGGTCCGGTAAAATCCGGTACCGATAAGAAATTCGGTAAGAAAAATCCGGTACCGGTACCGATTTCGGTAAAATCGATCCTGTTGACCCGGTCCTGTCCAATAGCCAGTCTTATGTCTAATAAATAAAATTATAATAGTATGTTTATTATACGGTAAGAAAAATAAATAAATGCGCTAAAAGTGTATGACAATTTTGTGTTAAAAGAGTAGAGATGTGTCTTATACAAATATATCCAAAATAAATGTTGCGAATATAAAATTTGTTATTTTACTTATATATAGATTTAAGACGTAAAAGAAAATAAATAAAATTGGGTGTAAATATGTAGTAAAAAAATAATGTGTATATTAAAATGTAGAGATTTAAAAAATTATAAAGAAAATAAGTAACATTTGTAAAAGTGATAGTAGATATAAAAAAATATATGAAGTGTAACAAAATAATAAGTTACGTATTAAGAAATATAGAATTTGTACCTTTATGCATATATATATGTATGTACCGTGTATTTTGAACCTATTGGCATATCTAAAATCTTAAAATAATATGTTAAGAAATTAAATAGTATTTGTAATATTTGATTTGAAAAGTGATAATAGTAAATATATTGTCGATAAGGGAGATAAAATGTACAATAGGCCTAACTATTGAGACTTATCTACCAACTTACATTCTCATTTTCTATAAGTTCTAAAATTATGTAATATTGTCTTCAGGGTATTGATTTTTAATACATGACTTGTTATACTTCGAAGCCCCCTAAACGTGATGTTTTCATTTCAAAAGTCTGCACCCTTTAAAACTAAAAATCTGCGATTTTTGAGCAAAAAATTGCATCTTTAATTTCAAAATCTGCACTTTTGTGCTCAAGCAGGCACATTTTGAGCTAAAATTTAGCACTCTTTTGGGCTCAAAAACGGTGTACTTTTGGTGCTCAAAATATTGCACTCTTTAAGCATAAAACACTGCATTTTTTCAAGTTAAAATCTGCTTGGCAGAGCAAGTTAAATCAGCAAATTTTTCCCCTTAAAATCTGTATTTTTTCAAGCTGAAATCTGCACTTTCCAAACCTGAAAATGTTCATTTTTAAGTTAACAAAAAAAATCTGCTTACTAAAGCATGTCAAACTGCTTTTTCGCGCTCAAAAATATGCTTTTTTAAGTTTAAATTGCTACCCCTCAAGGATCTCAAAATCTGCCCCCCTTTTAAGCTAAAAAAATCTGCACTTTTAAACCTTTAGTATCTGCATTCCGGAGTCTTATTTTTTGAGTAAAGAAAGTTACAAATGTTGTTAGTACGTAAAAGTTGAAAATAAATGATAATCGTAACATTCTATGGCTTGACCAAATGATCACCACAAGTGCGACATTAAAAGGATAAGGGAGAAAATGGCGTATGCTCACCAACATAGCCAAAATGTTCTCTACAATAACTCCCACAATAAACAAGAGAAAACGTTAAATGTAAAGCTCACAGACACACACACACACACGATAATTTAAGGTCCGTGATACGGGCCCAATATAATGAAAGACCCGTTTACGGGCTCAATATTACAATATTATATATATATATATATATATATATATATATATATATATATTATATGCTCCAGTGATTATTTTTAACATCGTGTCAAACAATACATTCGAATTAAATAATTAATTTAATGATGTTCTTTTTCTATTTTATTTGAAAATCATCAAGAGAGTAAATTAAAATTATGAGTCTCAATATATTAACAATTTTCATAAATTATATGAAGATAGAGTCTATTGATCCATTTATCGATCAATTCTGAATACATTTATAATTTGTTTGTTAGGTGTTTAAGAAATGAAAATAATGACTTTAAAATATATTTTTTAAATATTGAAACTTATTAATTTATGATCACACTTATTTCTTTTCATGTATATTAATTAGAGCCAAAATAAAAGTGACAATAATTAATTAATTTTTAAAATAATGAATTGTATATTAAAGTAGACATTTTTAGTATGTATAATAATGTATAGAAAAATATTAAGAATTAAACTAAAGTAATAGTAAAATAGAGTAATGAATAGAAAGTGAAGTAATAACAAAATTATGTTTCTAGAACTATTTAGTTTTCTTGTTATCATTCTTGTTAGATTTTTGTTAGCATTAAGTTACATTTTTACCTTCGATCATCATTCACTTCATATATAGAAAGATATTTCTAGAATTATTTGTTTTTCTTGCTATCTTTGTTAATAGATTTTTGTTAGAATGAAATTATATAATTATTCTTGAACGTCTTAAATGCAAATATATCATCCTATTCATTTTTAATTGTAAAGTTATTTTTAACATCCTTTTCTTTAGTTTCAATCTAACATATATTATTAATTTTATCACACGTATTTCTTTTCAAGTATATTAATTAGAGTCAAAATAAAGGTGAAAATAATTAATTCATAATAAATTTATATATTTAAAGTAGGCATTTTTGATAAGTATAAAAAATATAAAAAAATTAAGAACTAAATCAAAGTAAGTAAAAATAGATTAATAAATATATATCACGATAATTCACAAAAGAAAAGAAAAGAAAAGAAAGTGAAGTAATAACAAAACAAGTTGATAGTAATAACAATAACTAAAGATGTTTCTAGAAATATTTATTTTTTTGTGATCATTCTTGGTAGATTTTTGCTAGCGTGAAATTACTTTTTTACCCTTGATCATTATTCGCTTCATATATAGAAAGATGTTTCTAGAATTAGTTACTATCTTTCTTAACAGATTTTTGTTAGAATGAAATTACATTTTTACCCTTGGTTGCCCGCGCTAGAGCAGCCCAACGTATATTAGTTTTTTTCTTCTAATTTATGTGTCACAAATGAAATTTGAAAAAGTGAACTAAATTTTTTATATGGGTTTGTTTAAAAAAAAATATTTTAAATTATTAATTTACGTATCTTTTATGTCGTTTCCAAATTATATATGTTACTACATATGTTTTATATTATGTGATACAAGTGATTTTAGGAAAGTCAACGAAATTTTTTATATGATTCTCACATATTTTTAGTTGTCATTTTACTGTAATTCATAATACTTTTTAGTTCTTATGTTATTTTCAAACAATATATGCAACTTTTTTTTGTTTCGATAAAAATAAGGAGTCAGCCAAATTTCATTATGTTTTTTAACTATGTTTTTCTAAAAATATCTTAAATTGTTTCGGCGTTTTTAAGCTTTTTTTTTAATGTAATTTTCAAATATGTAACAAATTAGAAATTTAAAACGGAGAATTAAAATTTTCAAATCATTATATTTCTATATTAGAATGTTCAAATCTTTAAAACTCCACATATATAAATTAATAGAAGGAAGCCAAACGATTTTTAAAAAAATATATATATAAAAGCTCATTTTAATAATAACACACATATATTTTATTTTAATATATGAATCCCTCCTTTTTGATTTATATGAACTTATTTAAATACACAAAATTTAAATATACATATAAATTTAAATTTAAATTTTCATTGATTCCACCTAATATTAAACTTGATATATAATTATTAAGAGCTAAGCGTAATTATTATTTATTTACTTTCATATAATAAATAGATATCACAATAACTCATAAAAAATGAAGATATAACAAAAATGAGGTAATACTAATAATAATAACTAAAGATGATTCTAGAACTATTTAATTTTCTTGTTATCATTCGTGGTAGATGAAATTATAATTTTTATATTTGATCATCATTCAATTCATATATATAGAAAGATGTTTCTAGAATATTCTTGATAGATTCTTGTTAGAATGAAATTATATTTTTATTCTTAATAGTCTATAATACAAATATATCATCGTATTCATTTTTAATTGTAAAGTTACTTTTTAACATCTTTTTCGTTAATTTCAATCTAATATATATTATTAATTTTATCACACTTATTTATTTTCAAGTATATTAATTAGAGCCAAAATAAAGATAAAAATAATTAACTCGTGATAAATTTTTATATAAAAAGTAGGCATTTTTAATAAGCATAATGAATAAAAAAAATATTAACAATCAAATTAAAATAATAGTAAAATAGAGTAATAATAAAATAGATATCACAGTAACTCACAAAAAAAAATAAAGTAAAGTAATAACAAAATAAGTTAATGGTAATAACAATAACTTAAGATGTTCCTAGAACTATTTAATTTTTTTGTATTATTCTTGGTAGATTTTTGTTAGCGTAAAATTATATTTTTGCCCTTGATCATTATTCGCTTCATATATAGAAATATGTTTCTAGAATTAATTATTATCTTTCTTAATAGATTTTTGTTAGCGTGAAATTATATTTTTACCATTGGTCGTCCTCCTACTTCACTCTTTTATATAATAATAAATTTTTATATAAAAAGTAGGCATTTTTTTTAAGCATAATGAATAGAAAAAATATTAACAATCAAATTAAAATAATAGTAAAATAGAGTAATAATAAAATAGATATCACAGTAACTCATAAAAGAAAATAAAGTAAATTAATAACAAAAAAAGTTAATGGTAATAACAATAACTTAAGATGTTCCTAGAACTATTTAATTTTTTTGTTATCATTCTTGGTAGATTTTTGTTAGCGTAAAATTATATTTTTGCCCTTGATCATTATTCGCTTCATATATAGAAATATGTTTCTAGAATTAATTATTATCTTTCTTAATAAATTTTTGTTAGCGTGAAATTATATTTTTACCATTGATCGTCCTCCCACTTCACTCTACTATATAATATAATAAATTAGATAATTGAAGGCTTGTTCACGGGCCCAATATAAAATTATCTTTTCAATTTTAATTTAATTTTTTTTACCTAAATTCTCATTTTATTTTATTATAGTTTCTAAAATTTTCTACCATTTAAAAAAAATTACAAAAATCTCATATTGGTTATTTTGTGGGGGGGTAAGATTCAAAGTTTTCTTTTACGATATGATATTTAGAGTGTAGTATCAAAAAAAATTATTAATGTAATTTAGAATATAACATTATGTCAATTGTTATCGTATATAAAAATATAATTGCTTTCATGATTGTTTTTATATTTGTGGAGTTAGAAATCAATATATTAATAAATATTTTTAATATTTAAAATATAACATTATGATAATTGTTATCGTATATAGAAATAAATTTGATTTCATGATTGTTTTTATTGTTATGGAAGTTAGAAATCAAGTTTTTAATAAATACTTTGCCCAATATAATTTCACATATTTTGTTGAAAAAATTACATAAATGCACAACTTAAGATATCATAATTCCCTCTCGGATATATTCTTACCCTCTCATATACATCCACCCCCTCCCGGATATATAGATATACCCTCTTGGATACATCCCTCCCATGAAGTTATCATTATTAATGTATCAGACAACCAAGAAATGTATTCGAGAGCAACAAAAAAATTGAGAATTTTGTAATTCAGAAAACTTTTGGGATAGGATATAATAGCCTATGCATATACGCGATTTTTATACTTTATACAATTTTTTTATAGTAAACAACTTTAATATATTACTTAATTATCTTTTTCAAATGTTCATACGACATAAATGTGTCGTTTACAATCCAAATTGAGAAAGTTGAATTCCAAAAAATTCTATGCAGCAAGGAAAATGAGAATTGCATTAAAACATTTCACCTTCGAGGAATATAGAAAATGTTGATATCTTTGAAAAAGTTTATCGATCTTCATATATTTTCGCAAGTGGTATCTATTTTTTCTACAATGTTGTCATCTTCTTTTTGTAATATTTGCACAATAAGCTTTGCATCTGATAAAATACAAATCATTGATCAACTAATTTGTAAAGATCAATTCAAAACTCTTCAAATCTCTACTGCTTCAACTTAAGTATAATGTGTTCGTAGTTTGCTTTGTCGGTGAATTTTGTGATACATTTCATTATTGTCTTCGATAATAGAAAACTTCTATTTATTTTGGTTTTGATATTGAAAGTATTTATTAAAAACTTGATTTCTAACTTCCACAGCAATAAAAACAACGAAAAAGGGTCAAAATTGTCCTTTACTATGCGAAATAGACTACTTATACCATCATTACATTTTGGGATAAAAAAATACCCCCGTCGTTATTCTAGGAGACCACAAATTCGCTCAAGAGTTAACACTCCAACTTTTTAGTGACATGACATGTCACATGAGACTAATCCCTCCACTTAACCAACTAAGATTCACAACAAAAGAACTTGACCTTTGTCGCCACAAAATCCCAAAATATTGCCATTAAAGGTTATGTGTGATTTTTAGTGACGACTAAGGCTCCAACAACCATTTGCTAGTAAACATATTTTTTCAACAAAAAAATATGATAACTAATTTTCGATTTCAACCTAATTTTCAAAAATAAATAACTTGCAATATCAATATAAAAAACACTCAATATTATTACAAAAAATCATGAAAATTACTTCTCGATTCACATCTCCTACTATGTAATGCATCATTGTACATTTTATACATTTACATATAACATAAAAATAAAAATACAGTGTCTTCAAACTCCTACTTAATCGATATCATTTTTGTTTTAAAAACAATGAAGAAAAAACACAAAATTAGAATTTAATGATAAAAACTTTTAGTGACAATTATTTGGGCTTTTGCGGCGACTATTGTCGCCGCAAAAGGTCTAGTTTTTTTATAGTGAATCCTAGTTGGCAATGCTTAGGTGGAAGGATTAGTCCCACGTGGCTTGCCAAAGTCAATAAAAATATGGGATGTTAACTCTTGAGGGTATATGTAGTCTCTTAGGATAACAACATGGGCATTTTTTATCCCAAGATATAACGAAGGGTATAAGTGGTCTATTTCACATAGTTCAGGGACAACTTTGACCCTTTTCCGTAAAAACAATCATGAAATCAAATTTATTTCTATATACAATAACAACTATCATAACGTTATATTGAAAATATTGAAAGTATTTATTAAAATATTGATTTCTAACTCCACAAAAATAAAAACAATCATGCCAGCAATTTTATTTCTATATACGATAACCATTGACATAATGTTATATTCTAAATCACATCAATAAAATCTATAGAAAACGTGATTGAAAACGTGGGTCCATATTAAATGTCACACCATTAGAATACACATGACACGTGGGTCTATAGATATTTAGTTGTATTGTCATTATAAATGTATTACCACTTTTTTGATGCCATAACATAAAAACAAACATTCTAGAATATTTATGAAATGACAATTTTGCCCTTAGTCGTCCTCAACTTGGCTCTTCTATATAATAGAAATATAGAAGAAAAAAAAAAAATATATATATATATATATATATATATATATATATATACTACCTGCGATTCAACACACTAAGGAAAAGTGTTGGCGGGTCCTAAACATGAATTTCACTTAACAGCAGAGCAACGCAAATTATCTCACGAAAATCGTTGTAAAATTCAAAGGTAGAAATATAGACATGTCCAGCGCCTTTAAGCCGACTCTAACTCGAGTTTATATTGACAACATAAGAATCTGCGAGTTTCCATATTTTATAGACAACCAGCTAAGGCAAATAAAAAGAAAAAACTTATGACAAGCTAACAGACCAAAATTAATCTCATGTATTTCACAATAAGATGAGACAACACCAATGTGCAATTTGAAGTCTGCCAACTTTCAGCAAATAGTAGTGTACTTTAGTAAATAGAAAGAGACATTTGTATTCATAGATTTGTTCATGTTCTATTATATGTCCAGATATCATGAGAAGAGAGACAACAACTAATATCAATTGGAAACACACCAAATAGACAAAGAAGAACTACATGTCTTTGTCTACTTTACAGATTTTCTTGAGCAAAACTAAGCATTTCCGTCTTCATTACTAACTTTAGAAAAACACCAGTCCTAAACAAAACAGAGGCAGAGAATGGAACAACCGATAACAAAAGTGACATGTTACCATTTTTTAAAACCGAAAACAGGGGAAGTATTTACCGTTTCTAAGACTTGGTTGATTCAAGGAGAAAGCTTTTAAAATTCGAATATTTATCAGACCATGTCAAAGTGTTCAACATACAGAAGCTAATAACTTGGCATATTAGGATGACTTTAATGGTCTTAACCGTATGTATTTAGACAATTTTAACTAGGCATGTTCATGTCATAACTATAATGCGATAAATCTATGATTCACATAATTACTTGACTGGAAGCTTTATACACTTGATCATACAAAGTGAATACTACATTCGTCGTAATATATTTCAAAGAAATCACATGATAGATTCACGAGGAGATCATTTTGGGACAGAATCTAGAGCTAAAAAATGCAAACTAAATGCTCCCTTAAAAGCAAACTCTTCATTTTTCAACAAACAAGCGATAATGGGTATAACTTCTTTAGTTTTTTTTGTATTCAATTATTCACTATAACAAAACCATAGCGATTATCAACGACTCAATGTATGCACGCATTCCATGCTTAATATTTTTATCATGAGAGTAGAAATGAGACAGGGGAGAGGGAGACACACATGATCTGGAAAATAAGGCAGTCTATTCAATACAAACATACATTTGAAACAAGCGACAAGAATATACAAATGATTGCACTTGCATTTACAACACTAAACAAAACGAAAAAAAATGCAAGCACGAGTAATAGCGGATCCCAAACTTAAACAGAAATAATATTAAAAAAATTGTATGAACCAAATACTGACCTTGTATGGGGCAGCAAACTAGAGTCTTGACGTAAAGATTTCAACTTTCAACTCGATGTTAACTCAAAGAAGAACGAAAAATAGAGAATAATAACCTTAAAACCTGTTCCATAGATGATTTTCAGACCCTTCAATTTTTTTTTGAATCGTTCTCCCCTCCTTTTGATGTTCTCCCCAGATGATCTCGAATGAGAACCAAAGGGCCAATTTTATAGTTGAATTTGGGGAAGGCTACCAATCTTGCAACCATCGGATTAAGGGTGTAACCAATCAAAATTCGATGGTTCTTCGCGTCCCCCCACTTTCAGGCGGAGCAATAATGATGGCCGAGACTTCTAGGCCTGCTTTGGGTCAGAATTAAATCGGAAAAGATGTAAGGTTGATAGAAAGGAAGGCTATGATTGATGGACGGTGGGGGAGATAGTGTTGGAGACCGCTGGATATTGTTGTTTTTTGGCGGTCCATGATCGTTTTTGATGGGAGAAAACGGTGATAGATTGATGAGAGAGGACGAAGGAGCATGGGGAAGGTGAGGGCGCAACGTGCAAACGCCCAGGGAAGGAGGAGAAAGAGAAGAAGATGACAGGAGATGGGAGTTGAAGTGATGACCACAGAAAATTGCCATTTTCTGGCGGTCCTAAGTTGATGGGGGAGGAGAAGGATTTGAGTGTGAGAGTTCTGGGGAAGGGAAAGCGTTTTCTTTCTTTTCCTAGACTATGGCGCAGTCTAGGGAAAAGAAGAGGAAAAAGCAAGCGTTGATGTCCTATTTATTGGGAAAAGAAAGAAAATATTTTGGGAAAAAATCTTATTTAATTTTGATCGTTTGATCGAACAGTCACGATATATAAGAAATTAAAAAGAAAAGTTTTTATATATATATATTAAATAATGGTAAAAATTAAATTAACTAGGATTGTTAGATTTAATTGTAGGGGCGAGATTTAATCTAAAGAATCACAATCCATGTGCTAGCCTACATGGCATACACGGATTGGCCGGTTAAAAGAGACGAATTTCTAAAATTGCTCAAATTAAAATCATTTAAATTATAACCTCTTCTTTATTACATAATCATAATTAAATTAAAAATAACTATTTTGCAAGATTCACTTATTTGATATAATTAGTTAAGACAGATGTGTTACAATAGGTAGCGGTGTTCATGATTCGGTTTGGACCGATTGTTGGTTAAAATAAAAATTAAATCAATTTAGTTGGTTTTTAAATTTCTAAAATCAAGCCAAATGGAAAAAAAATATCCGTCAGTTTGGTTGTTGTCGGTTTGGTTTGAATTTTTATATTTTTGTCGGTTTGAAAGTAATTAATTTTTTTGAAGACATGTATGTTCACAAACACAGTCATCTAATTCATGAACAATCCACATGAAAGCTATTGTGAATTTAGTTAAGCAATTAAGCAATACCGAAGTTATTATTACCAAACAAAGTGATTCAGTTAAGAGAAAGTGTGATTATTTTATAGGGATAATTGTATATAATAGCAAACTAATAACCTAAATAAATAGAGTAGCTAGGTTTTGATTTAATTGTGCTCCATAGCAAACGTTTGAAAAAATTTGCCAGGCGCCTCTCTCCCAATATCTCGCTCGTCACTCTCCTCCAATCTCTCCCTCGCTTCCTCACTTTTATACAAACACAAGTGTATAAAAATTGTTTCGAATTGTATAAAGCAGAGGAAATTGTATAAATACATATATTTTTGTTCCACTCTCCCAGATCTCGCTCGCCACTCTCCCAAATCTCGCTCGTCACCCTCGCCTTTCTCACTTATACAAACAGAAGCGAATTGTAAAAGTTGCATTTTTATTTGTATAAAGCGTGAGAAAATTGTATATACACATGCAAGTACATATATTTTCGTCTTATACACTTATAATTATACAATAAAAATACTCCCCTGCCCAGTTTCTTTTGTCTTTCTCTCTTTCTCGTTTTATACAATTTTCAAATTGTATCTAATTTCTCTCTTTCTAGTTTTATACAATTCGATTCAATTGTATATTCCCTGCCAAGTATCTTTTGTCTTTCTCTCTTTCTCATTTTATACAAATTCAAATTGTATATAATTGTTCTATACACTTATAATCATACAATTCATTTTATACACTTCGTTTTTATACAGTTCTCTGCCCAAGTGTCTTTCTCTTTCTCCTTTTATACACTTCGTTTTATACAATTTGCTTCAACTGTATATGTATAGCGAATTATACAGTTTCTATGTTTGCTATGGAGCGCAATTATGCAAACTTTGCTATAGCATACAAATATGAATTTTTTATTTGCTATATGTGAAAGTTGCCCTATTTTATATGAGTAGGGTGGGTAAAGACTAAAGTTGTGGATTTTGATGGACTTCGACTTAGGGATGTAATAGTTAAAGTTAAACTATAATTTAAGTTTTGGGCTTGAGAAATGGTAAAATTAAAGACTTTAGTTAATTAAAATTTATAATATTAATATTTTATTTATGAATGATATATAAATAATTATAAATTTATATATAAATTTTTCATTCTGGTTTGGTTTTTTCTTGTGGGTTTTTTAAATTTTCTTTAAGTAAAATCAAAGCATACCAATAGTATCGATTTTTATGATTTAAAACCAAAAGTAACCTAACCTAATCATATATCAATTTTTCAATCTGATTAGTTCATATTGCGGTTCAATTTAATTTTCTTATTATAACCATGAACACTACTATTCTTAGGGGCATGTTGAAACCTAATTTCTAAAATCAAAACCAAATCAAGTAGTATCGATTTTTAAAATTTAAAATCAAACAGAACCTAACATAATCATATATCCATTTTTAAATCGATTTGATTCATATTATGATTCCATTTAATTTTTTAATCATAACCATGAACACTTCTAATTTTAGGGGCATGTTTAAACCTAATTTGGCCATTCTATTATATACTCTAAATTTATATTGTTTATACTTTATTTGGGCATTCGATATATTGTTCTTAAGCTTGTGTAGAATGGATAGCTAGTATGGTTAATTATAGTAGTTTCTTGTTTGCATGTCGGGAGTTGTTCAGATTCTATTTTTTGCTATGTAATTGTCACTTGGTAATAAAGAGGTTTGAATTGACTTGTTTAAATATTCTTAACTCAAAATGATTTTAAACGTTTTTTTAGTCTTTGAGTAAATGAAACTTATAAGCACTAAAATAAATTTATAAACACTTGGTCTTAAGTTAAACCGATAAAAATAAATCTAAATTTATAAGGATTATTATAAGCCAAAAACCAATTCAATCCGGCTCATAATCCATTTCTTTATCAAAAAAAATATATCTTGCATCACTAATTTTATATTATTAATATCATTAAAATCAACTTATTTATAAAAAAAATGTACATAATCAATCTCTACATCATTAATACCTTCGTAATTCAACTATTTATTATTTTCAAAGATATGCTCACATTGTATGCAATTAAAAGAAATTAATGAGATTGATTAGATTTTAGTCCACTAATGACACGTCGTCTCTATTATTTCCCAAAAAGGTACGACATTAAATAAAGTACGGTCTCATTGATTTTCATTAAAATTAAGACGTCTACAATAAGCATAAGAACATTGACATATGTATTAAGATCTAGATGTCTAGATATGAATGTATATCTAAATAATAAAAAGTGGTTTTTAGACCTGAATATTGAACGATTAAAATTATTTAATTTTTAATATTTAAATGTACATATGAAATTAAGCACTATATCAATAAAATCTTATAAAATTTTCATCTCAACAAAATATATTACATATTCATAGAACAATAACAACAATATATCTAGTGTAACCTCACAAGTGAGGTTGATGATCGTAGAGTCACAATAAATTTAGTGGCCTAAAACAAAAATTTTAACGATCAAAGAATCTCATAAAAAAATTTTTAATAAAAGACCTCAAGTATATACATAGTTATTGTTTCTAATGCTACCTTATTTTTTTCACCCAAAAATCTTGAGTTGTTGATAAATATCAAGACACCGAAAAATATTATGGGCAACAAGAGTTCTTAATAAACATCGATACACTCCAAAAAGAAAATTGTGAAATAAAAAAATATTAAAAAAATACTTGTACAAATTTTGAAAACTCACCAGTTGAAAAAAAAATTAATGTTTGATTGAGAAAAAGAATGGAAAAAATGTTGGTAATTAAAGACACAGAGAGAGGGGGCAAAACAACATGATTATTTTAGCATATAAAATAAATATGAATGATGTTAAACTTCTCTTACAAATTTAATTCGTTCAGATCAATTAAAAGACTTTTAAAAAAAACGAATCTAATGAGTTATATGAATGTTTAGATTTAAATTTAAAAAACAAAGCACTTAATAAATTGAATCTGAATGATTAAGATTCAGACATTCATTAAGTGTAAATAAATAAGACCTAAGTTACCTTATTATCATTTAAATTATAAGTGATATCGATATAAAAGTATTTATACAATTGATATATAGAAAAAATATATATTTAAAATTAATTAGTAATTAAAATAAATAGAAAATAATTGAGCTACACGTCCAAAATCCGTAGTAGACAAGGGAAAAAAAACAAGCATTTATTCCTTTTTGCGTAAAATTCCCAAAGGTAAGTACTCCTTTCTTTGTCCATTTTTATTTTCCATTGTGTAAGAAATAAATTTTTATGTTTGTCTGTTACCTTTAATATGTATGAAATTTTTTTTTTTTTTTTTTTTTTTTGTATATTTTAGTGTTATCATTAACTTTTTATATTTCTAAATTAGTAAAATGATATAAAATAGAGTGAAAATTATTTACACCCCATTGGTTTAACAATCAACCCCCCACCCCCTCCTCCAACTTTGAAAATTAATCATTCTCCCTCGGATATGCATATAATAGATTAATTTTTCTAAAATATCCATTGGAATAGGACATTAACTTATATACTTAATCAATATTTTTCATTTTTTTTTTGACAAAATTAATATTTTCTTATAGGATATTTGGCTATATAAATTAAAAAATAAAAATATTATGATTTTAAAGAAGGATAAAATAGACATTTAAAGAATTCAATCATGAAAAGGGAAGAATGACTATTTCTGAAAATTGATATAAATAATTATATTTGTTATTGAAGGTAATAATGTAAATATAAGAAATAAAATAAATTGAGTGTAGTTCACATTCCATAATTATTAGGACCCATTGATTTGTCTCTTTGTTACAATTATGAACCTACCATTCCATGTCATCTACAAAACCAGTCCTAACAACTTATGCTTTCAGATCCAATCCCAATAATATCTCTTCCACAATGGCTTCATCACAAAACTCCCGCTCCTTCCATTGGCAGTTATCTGAATTGGAGGACAACGATTTTCAAATCCGCGGCCATACACTCTTCTTCGGCATCCTTCTTTTCGCCATCATAGTTATAACTACACTTTTTTTCCTTTATGCTCGCTGGATCAACAAGTTCCGTTCTCCATCAAATACAGATCCGATTGGAAGTAGTATTTCAGTTCATACGCCTCCGCCTGCACCACAAGGTCTTGACCCCATTTTTATTAATGACTTGCCAATTATACAGTACGCAGCTTGTCCGGATAGTAGTAGTACAGTAATTGAGTGTTGTATTTGTTTGGGAATTTTTCAAGATGGTGATAAGTTAAAAGTGTTACCCACTTGTCAACATTCTTATCATTCCGATTGTGTTGATAGGTGGCTTAGAAATGAGTCCAGTTGCCCTCTCTGTCGTGCCTCCCTCCAATTTGACTTACCCCTCTGATTCCAAGGGGCAGAGCCAACACACATTTAGGGGGTTTATCTGAACCTGAAAAATATTATTATTTATACTTGATTAATTTTTATTTTATTTTATGTATACATAGTTGATGTGAACTTTGGTGGTTAATTTGTGTGTTTACTTTTTCAGATTTTGAATTTTTTATTAGAAATTCTAGCTCCGCGCCATTCAGAGAGGCGAATCACTCAACTCTTCTTTTTGTGTTTTTTTATTAGAGAGAAGTTGGGTAATTCAATATTCACTACACTATTGAGATTTTATGTTTACCAAGATTATTTGTGTTGATTGTTTTTTTTAAAAGTAATTAAAAGAGACACATCTTAATTAAACTAAGGTCTTATTATCTCTGAATTTATTTGATTAATAATTTTGTGCATTTTCTTGGTCTACGCGGCCTCCAAACGTCACCTGCGTGCCTTTGCTAAGTGGTATAAAGTAGTGTGCCACGTAAATCAAAAGGCGTATACAATTTTTTTTTTAAAAAAAAACAAGTTCATGAATAATAAAAACGTAGAGTCTAAGGATACTTATATCATATCCCTAATTAAAATAAGACGAATTTATGATTAAACATGGAGTCAGTAGAGATTTAGTTCTCGTTTTCATTTTTAGAGTAATTTCCACTACAGATCAGGCATGTCATACCAGAAGGCTTTTTTAGTTTAAGGATATTTTGTTAGTATCTCTGTTTAAAACAATAAAGTAGAATTTTTAAATATAATCTGGAAATATAATAAAGAAATTCTTAAAAAAAAAAAACATTTGATATTATAAAATCATCGTTTGTCCTTATGGAATTTAATGCTCTCATTGTATTCGTGGTTTTGAGTAACAGTATCTCAAACGTCAACAATTTCATTGAACCCAAAGACAATAACAACTCACACAAAAACTAGATATTTGTTAGTTAGAAAAATATGCAGCAAATATGTTCACCAATTCAATGCAGAAAACTGAGGTTAGTCCTCTGAATTTATAGTCAACGAAAGATAGAATGACCAGATGTTGTTGTGTCTTATCGAAAAATTTACAATCTATTCAATGTGAAAATATGTTATTCAAGTTATATCCTTTTTCTTGATGACTTTTCTAGAAATATACTTTATTTTTCATCGACGCCTTTTAAAATTCAATAACCCCCTACATGAATGATCAGGAATTATATATGATGAAAAGCATGCATAAATATTGTGTGATTCGTTGGTAAAGGTTAATTACATTTAGATTAGTACGTTTTTCTTTGAACTTTCATTAGTAAAACATTTATTGGATATACTTGGTCAATCAGTAGATTTGCTATACTTAAATAAATATGTTTTGGTGTATACCTTATGTTGGTGTAACACACCATAAATATGATAAATTACAGTTGAAATAAAATGAACAAAAATGGCAATATAAATCTTTAGGCTGAGCCGTAGATATCTCGCTCTCTTTAGGAAGATTCAAGCTCATTGCGGCATAATCTACACCGATCCAGCAATAATACTTTTGACTTGTCCCCTCCTGGATATAACAGCCCAACAACGTGTACAACTCAAGCAACTCCGAATTAATTGAAGAATCCAAAGCTCCACAAAAGAACACCGTCCTTCAACATATAAATATTCTCTTTTGTATATAGTGAATATAGTTGAAGATTTAGAATATTATTCTCTTGTCTCAACTCTTTCTTTTACTACTACACCAATCTCAATATAAACACATAAAATACTACTTATCTTTTTCACTCCATATTTTCTTATACTTCTCTTCTTTTTTCTTAAATCACAACACAAAGGAAGACCACACTATTTATAGGTGATGAATTCTTTCTTGCGATAAATAAGAAGATAGTGGGTAGTAAATTTATCAAATGAATGACCCAAATGTTACATAAGTTAAAGACTTAAAAGATAGAATAATGGGTGAAATGAAGAGTTGGTGGATACATAAGTTACTAACAACTAATGACCACTTTCTTCCACTATTGATGAGAGTAAAGAGCACAAATACAATGTCCACCAATAGACATAACATGATATATAATGTGAGACAATAATATATTTTTATTAATATTAAAATGTCACACAAATAATTTCCCGCTCATTTTAATATTAAAATAAGAGAATTCTTCACAACTTAGTCGAAGGTAGACTATTATGCATAATGAAGGTGTGCTCTGCATTGAACCTTCACTAAATAAAACAGTAACTTTTACTCCAGAATCAGTATTGGTCTCATACTTGAATTATGATTGCTTAACGAAAATAAAGTATTAATGTGTGCACACAATAATCAAGGTGTTGACATAAGCTTTAATATCCAGCACATTATAGTCTTGTGTTATTCTGATTTCATGAGTGTTTTTGAGAACAAACTCATTCTCATAGAAAGCGGCCTACTTTCACATTCATATAGGTGAAATCTGTCAAGAGTACTTCTGTAATTTGACACCCCATTCATATGAGATATAGATTTTCATTAAGAGTTCAAATACTCAACCTCTACAAATCATTATAGGATAAATACACTCACATCATAGGGATTGAATAAAATAAGAATAGTGCATTTCACAACAAGTCATCATATGATTCGTTCTTTCTATTGAACCTGGTTATAGGGTCTGTAGTCCCCAGGCTGGATTTTCTCATATATAACTTATAATTTTTTTAGTTGCAATTTCATCCTCCTAGATGTGCTTCAGACTCTTTATCTTGCGTAAGGTCTTAGTTCATGAATATGCAAGTTATGATGTGATTAGTTATGTTGGGATAAGTTATGTTTGGATTAATTTTTATTGTTTGTTTGGTTTGTCATATTCAAACTAATATCCATTGTATCGTTTTTAAAAACAAGTTGTTTGTTTACAATATACCCTCACCTTATTTAATTATTATTATTATTATTATTATTATTATTTACACATTTTCTTTGCAAGCTTTAGTTATTCATTCTTAAAAATAAAATTTCCATCTTAGTTAGCTTAAATATTTTTATATGAGAATTTTTATGATTTTGTCATATATTTTAAAAATTAATCTTTCATCTTGATTGACTTAAAAATAGAACATTCATCTTATTTAGCTTAAAAATAAAATGTTCATCTTCTTTCTCTTAAAAATAAAATTTTCATCTTATTTAGCTTTAAAATAAAACTTTTATCTTATTTAGTTTAAAAATAGAAATTTCATCTTATTTAGCTTAAAAATAAAACTTTCATTTTAAATTTATTAAAGTAAAAGGAAATTTATTATTAAAGTTATCTACATTTGAATTATAAATAAAATATAATTTTTAAGTGAGTAATAAACTATTTATAAAAAATATGTAATTTAGTAGTGGAGTGAACATTTTAAGAGATATCAAAATATAAATAAACATAATAATTAGGAAAATAAATTAAACTTATATTATGTTCATTCATAAATAAAATTGTATTTATAAAATGTAAATTTTTAATAGAAAATTATATTTATCATAAAAACAACGAATAATTAAGGTCGCAAATGTTATTATAAATGTTGTAAAAAATTATGTTAATATGTATGAATGTAAAAGTGATGTATAAAAGAGAGCTTAAGGGGATATTTTTGTTAACTTACACACCTTATCCCAGGATAACTTATTTTGGGATTACTATACCACCCCAGTGAGGAATAACTTATCCCAGGACTAATTGTTAATACTGAGATAAGTGATCTCTACCTTTGCGACCAAACAATAAATTAAAAACCACTCAAAAGTTATTCCATGACTAATTCCGCTTATCCATCACACCAAATGACCCCTTTAGATTTTGTCCTTATATTTATGGAAAATTACCTTATAAAAGGCACCCATACCATATATATTATTTAAGTGTTTCCTATCTTATAGTGAAGAAGATATATCATATACACTAAAATATGGAGGGAAACGAGCGAAATAGTCATGTATTTTAAATATATGTGAATCACACTAGATACATGTGTACTTTTATGTATCATTCACATGCATTTGGGATACTAGATGCATATGAGGGAGACGAGTGAAATTGTCTATATATCACAGATACATGCAAATCCACTTGGATACAGTGTATTTAAAATAAATTGCACTTAATTTTGACCCCATATATTCTGAGATACTTATTTCCAAACGTATCTCAATACCCCAAAATCTGGTTAGATTCATTATTATTGCAAACTAGATTGTACCTAAACAACTAACTCCTAAACTAGTGAGATTTATATAATTAAGTTTCCCTTATTTTTAAAGTTGTGCATAAATAACATCTATGAGTAGCTTGATTGACGGATAAGGAATAACAATCCCAAAATAAAATGTGGTATTATTATATCTCCGAGATATCCTCGTATATCCACCATTGTGATAAAATGGTAAAATATTACTACTATGTACTATTAAGGGAAAGTTTAGCGAAATGACAAACATCTAGAGTATGTAAAATAATTATAATTTTGATTATTTTTAATCTGTGGTTATTGTTTCACGAAATTTTGCTATTCGGTTTCATAATTGTACAAAATCAGAATTTTTATAATTCGGTCATGATTGTATTAATCTAATTTTTTTGTAATTTGGTTCCTAATTGTATAAATTCATAATTTGTATATGCTTATCCTAACTATTTGTATATGATATGTGAAAAATTCATAATAAATTACCATGTTTGTATATTGACAAGCGAAATATACAAACAAAGTTCTGAAAAAAATTCTAAATGTCAATACAAAATTTGTATATACTTACCATGTTTGTATATCGCAAGTGAAATACACAAATTGATAAACAAAATATACAAACTTCAACCTCCATTTATATATTTTCAAGTGAAATATACAAACGAGCAAGTGAAATATACAAAATCCCACTAGATTAGGTCTTAATTACTAAGACTTCATATAGTTATATATATATATATATATATATATATATATATATATATATATATATATATATATATATATATATATATATATATATATATATATATATACATATATATATATATACATATATATATTCTGAGAATATTTTACACACACATTCTAATCAGTGGCGGAGCCACAGTATGTTTAGGGGGTTCATCCGAACCCCCTTCGACGGAAAATTATATTATTTTTATGTGGTTAAAATAATTTTTTAGGTATATATAGTAGATGTCGAACCCCCTTCGGCTATTTCGTATGTCCATTTTTTCAGATGTTGAACCCTCTTATCGAAAATCCTGGCTCCGCCCCTGATTCTAATGATTGCACGTTTTCGATAACTTTGCTCAACAGTCCGGTAGTAACTTATATGTTCATAGGAAGCACAACTACTGTGGTGCTATGTTGTAATGGTTGGGACGTTTACACAAAAAAGGTCATATTTTTAACTTTAAATATATTTTTATCATGCAAACGCACAAAATTATTGTCATTCTACTTAATTGTAAAGAAAAAAAAGAATTGAACTCATTAAATGATTTTTTCTTTTGAAAAATGTGAAACAATTTTTGTTGGGAAATATATGTGTGTGTGATGAGAAACTTTTTTAAAATATTATGTTGTCATTGTATATTTTTAAAACATTACATAAACTAATTTAAATGGTAGATATAGTGGCACTACGATGGTTCAATCACCATTGTTATAGTAATAAGTTTAGATATAATATTTAGTATAAATATTTAGATAACATTTGATTCAATTACCAACTACATCGGGTAACTACTACCCAACAAGCCATTCATATAATTGACAAAAATTATTTAGTGTTCTTTTTGTTCGTACTTAAATTTGAACCTTTCTCTCATACTTGGAGGGCCCTATGACCCCCACCTACTCTCGAAAATTTAATTAAATTGGACCAAATTAAAACAAAAGTTAGTTAATAAAATAATCAAATAAATAAGAATAAGGAAAAGAAATGTCAAATTTGGGCCTCCTTGCCCAAATTCCAAATTTGATGGGAGGAGGCTCTCTCCATTTCTTTTTCTCCATTTTCCAAAGTTCCCACTTGGATGGAAGCCATGTATCATTAAATGTGGAGATTTATTTGTTATTTTAAATTTCTACCCTTAATTTTTAATTATGACACATGTTTTTCATCCAAGTGAGAACTTCAAAAAATGGAGAGAAAAAAATAATGGAGTGAAGCCTCTTCCGATTTGATGGGTCTTTGGTCCAAATCATGTTCTAAGTCTAAAAATTGTCAAAATAATGAGCTATGGTCCATTTGGATTGGAATCCGCCACTAAACATTTTTTCTTTGGGCTTTTTAACCCATTTAAACCTGGACCTACAACAACAAACAAAATTGAGCTTTGGCCCATTTCATTTTGAATCATCGTGTATACAACTATCATTTTTCTTATCTATTTCAGCGTATACATTCAGTTTTTAGACTCGCGAAACTTGTATATCTCATTCTCTATACGTGTTCCTGTATTCCAACACTTTAAACTTGTATATTAGTGTATACAGCTATATACAATCCACTTTTGGACTTTTGAACACCTGTAATTCAATTTCCAGCCCTATATTTAGCCTCCAAAGAATTGTTCAACTTCGCTGGAACATCGATTGGTTGACTCAAAAAAATGAATTTTAGGCCTTTATAGCCGTCGGAATGCAAAGGGAAGAAGGATGGAGTCCAAGATAAACTCGAGACATATTTCCTGCAAAAATTAAAAAAACATAAATGATAACCGTTAACACTCATTTACAATAAAACAACAAATTAACCGCACCAATTTTTGACTAATATATATTTGACCCCAAATAATTTCCAACAAAAACATACTAATATGTATAACATACAGGCCCAATGTAGCACTCAAAGAACATGTAGCTCATCACCATTTTAGAATCAACAAACTCAGATTTCATAGGAGCAAGAAGAAACAATAAAATACAATGAAAGTAGCAATTATTTAGCACATGCAGTGTTAA
This sequence comes from Solanum sitiens, assembly GCA_016801875.1. Taxonomy (NCBI): domain Eukaryota; kingdom Viridiplantae; phylum Streptophyta; class Magnoliopsida; order Solanales; family Solanaceae; genus Solanum; species Solanum sitiens. Next base: position 2,873,735 of record JABWTJ010000080.1, read on the forward strand.
TAATCAGAAAAGCTAGACTTTCAAAGGGACATATTAATCTTAGCTATTACTCTAAGCTCAAAAGGGACAATTATGATTTTAAAGACCTCGCATATTTCTTACCAAAAGAAAGGGACTCGGGATGGAAGAAAACTACAGTTACAACAACGGAATTCAAATCAAACAAATAAGAATGATTCAAAATAAGTAGTGACTACAACTAAACAAATATAATATTAGAATTAGAAGTGAGAGTTTAAGACGACAAACACTACATTCACTAATTGTAAAAAAGATAGTAGGAGTTGTACTCTTTTGTTGAATTGTTTTGGACCTATTTGATTGGCAATTGAATTATTGTGTTTCTCCTAGTGACATGTGTATTTCACTTAACTTTACTAAATATAGATGAATCTCACCATGTTCTTCTAATCAGTTTATTCATGTTATTCTCTGTTATATAATTTGAAAAAATTAAAGCTGTTGGGTTCTTTATTTTCATTTAGTACAACAAAATCCATACAAGTGAGAGAAAGTATTTTGAAAGTAAATGGTTCCTTGCATGAAACTGTTGGGAGTCATTTAAATTTTATCTCTTTACGTAACCAATTCTCATTTACATCACGTTCAATATTTTGGATTTTGGAGAAATTAAGGATGGTTTTTTTCAAGAAATAGGTTGTGGTATTGTGGGGGTGGTGGAAGAAGAAGTGAAGGGTTGGGGGCAGTGAGATGACATGCTATGTGGTGTCCATCTTGCGAAAAATGTCATTGTCACGTGTGATTGGACGTCCACCTATATGAGCCACTTCAGTAACACAAGATTAGTTTTGTACGAAAAGTACAAGGAAGAGTAATATTGATCCTTTTTGTGCGATAGATGAGCAAATTTGGCTAGTTTCTGTTAATTCATTTCTAAGTTTTAGGACATTTTGCTAAGTTTACATGTATTATGAAAAAGATTATGCAAACATATAGGCTATTGAAAGTAAACCTTTTAGTGGCTTTGTATTCAAAGGTACACCTGGGGCGGATTGAGAATTTTGGGTTCTTAATAAATTATTTATACATATGACGCAGATTTATTAATACAAATACAACTTTGTGACCCCTATGCCTGAATGATAGTCACGTGTATCTGTAGTTTATTTGAAAGAATTGCAACTAATGACTGCATATTTGTTTTTTCAGATTGTGCATTTGACACTGTGTATCAACTTCAAATTTGCTATCTGTAGAGACATGATATATGTTCAGGTAAATGTTTAATGGTCGGAAAATCCATCTGGAAATGACACTTTGGACCAACCACAGACCTCAAAGTTCGGGTATGAAGGGTCTGCCCCTCTATCCTTCTCCACTTAAAATACTAGACTTAGTTCATTTGGTGCAGGTTTGAATGTGTGACCTTAGATTAGCAATCCGTTGCCTTTAAAAATGATAAGGACTACCTGATACCGTTACACATAGCATACGGTTTTGTACATAATGTATTTACCTCGATTCTTGTGGGATTACACTGGATATGTTGTTCTTTACTATGTTACATTGAGTGCCAACTTGTTCTCATTGTTAAAATACAGAAGAGATTTTTGATTTTAGAACTTGTGAATAGTTCATTGAGAACTCTGTCTAATTTGTTTTCTCACACTACCAGTGATGGAGAACATTTCGCGATCAAGAAAATGCATGTGTTTTCCACAGTGGATGGCTTTGTAGAGATAATCGAGTCGTTGATGGACATGATAAAGTTCATTGCAAACGAGCCCTCAGCGGGGCTTTTCTTTGTTCAACAGCATACCCACACTGCAGTGCCCAACCTCATCAATCTCACTAGCAAAATTGAGGGAAAATCTTGTCAAGTGACTTTGCACAAAAAAGATTCAGAGGATTCTATCGTCATGGTCAGGTCAATGAAAGAGTGTGGATTCTCAATTGCTAACGAAATGATGAAAAATCTTAGACGTTCTCTAGCTATTGTGTCTGAGAAGCAGCTCAGAAATGGATCTATAAGAAGACCAAGTTCAAGTTTTCGTATAGGAAGAACTATCTCATGGAATCCTGCTGCTTGGGGTCGAAAAACAGGTCCAGAACAAGATGGTGATGGGAATGCTGAATATATTTCAAATGTTTTCAAGTCAGCAAAAGAAAAAGCTAGTAGCTTCAAATGGCCTCAGATGGATGCCATAGAATTTAAACCAGCCAAGAATGATGAGCCATCTGTGACCTGTTCTAATGATGACACGATGTTACCAACAGATGACAACTCTTGCACCAGAGGTCAACAACGATGAAACGTAGCTGTTCTCAAGCCAAACTGATAATGTTCTACAAGATGTCTATGTGTAGGTAAATGAAACTATGTCCCATGATCGAATTTATCTTGAGAAGCAAGCTTGATGTAGCTTTGAACTTGAAACAATTCTTTTTGTTTGGACGTGATTTTACATGTACCGTGTTTTGATGTATTTTTGTTCTAGAACATAAAACGTAGAAACGAGAGATTATCATACGTATTCAAAGGAGAAGGAAAGAGAAAGCTTCAATCTAACAATATAATAATTGTTAGGTTGTGGAGCCTGATTAATATTTGATGTACTGTCATATATTAATGTATTTTTTAGGCTGTACTATTTATTCTCCATTTATTCTCTGTAACAAAAAATACTCTGATTTATTAATATATATATACCCCACCGCCGTGGAAGTTTACTCACGGGGTGTTACCACGAAATATTGGTTTCTCTCTTTGTCTCTCTAGATCTCTCATATTTTTCTCTCTAAAGTTCTTGTGTTCTTTATTCATCAAGTGTGTGTGTGTGGATTCGATCCCAACAACTGGTATCAGAGCTAAGGAGATTCAACACGATCACTGAAGATGGATAGTTCGAAGCTTGGAATCGAGAAGTTTGATGAATCTGATTTCAGTTTCTGGAAGATGCAGATCGAAAATTATCTGTACCAGAAAGATCTTCACGAACCGTTGACCGGGGTGAGGCCGAAATCCATGACGGAGGAGAAGTGGAAGCTCAAGGATCGCCAGGCTCTAGGGTTGATCCGGTTGACTTTGTCAAGAAACGTGGCGTTCAACATCGTGAAGGAGAAGACTACGTCCGGTCTGTTGAAGGCACTGTCAAACATGTATGAAAAACCATTGGCGCTGAACAAGATATATTTGATGCGTAGATTGTTCAATTTACAGATGTCTGAGAATGGATCTGTTTCTGATCATATAAATAAGTTCAAATTGTGAGTCAACTCAATTCTGTGGATATTAATTTCGAAGATGAAATTAAGGCATTGATTTTGATGTCATCTCTGCCCGAGTCTTGGGATACTGTTGTTGCTGCGATTAGCAGTTCCCGTGGATCTGAGAAACTGAAGTTTGATGAAATCCGTGATGTTGTTCTTAGCGAAAGTATTCGCAAACGAGAAGTGGGAGATTCATCGGGCAGTGCTCTCAGCGTTGACCGAAGGGGAGAAGTAAGACGAAAGGCCAAAATCAACATGGTCGATCAAAATCAAAGAATTGAGGAAAATCCCCGAACAGATCAAACGTGACTTGTTGGAACTGTGGACAAAAAGGGCACTTTCGGACGAGCTGTACAAAGCCAAAGAAGAAACAGAATCAGAAATTTGGAGATGACAATGATTCTATAAATTCAGCAGAGGACATTGGGGATGCTCTAATCCTTAGTGTGAACAGCCCGATTGAATCATGGATTTTGGATTCTGGTGCATCTTTCCATTCGTCTCCAAGCAAGGAGTTGTTCCAAAATTTCAAATCTGGAAATTTTGGAAAGGTATATCTTGCTGACAATAAAGCCTTAGAGATTGAAGGAAAGGGGGATGTTTGCATAAAGACCACCTCGGGAAACCAGTGGACATTGGAGGATGTCAGATATATTCCTGGGCTCAAGAAAAATCTGATCTCTGTTGGTCAGTTGGATAGCACGGGATATGCAGCAGAGTTTGGGAAAGGTTCGTGGAAGATTATGAAAGGTGCTATGGTAGTAGCTCGTGGCACCAAATTTGGAACCTTGTACACCACTACAGGGTGTATTAACATGGCCGCTGTTGCTGAAGGTGCTTCCGGTTCATGTCTGTGGCACAACAGACTTGCACACATGAGTGCTAAAGGAATGAAGATGCTGGTTGCAATAGGAGCATTAGAGGTCCTGAAGTCTGTTGATATGGGTCTTTGCGAGAGCTGTGTTATGGGCAAACAGAAAAGAGTAAGCTTCACAAAGACTCCTAGAGAGCCAAAGAAAGTGCGGTTGGAAATGGTCCATACAGATGTTTGGGGACCATTTCCATTATCATCACTTGGAGGATCCAGATTCTATGTTACCTTCATTGATGATTCCAGCAGGAAGGTATGGGTTTACTTCTTGAAGCATAAGTCAGATGTGTTTGCAACCTTCAAAAAGTAGAAAGCTGAAGTTGAGAATCAGACCGGTTTGAAAGTCAAATGCCTAAGGTCTGATAATGGAGGAGAGTATGAAAAATCAGAGTTCAAGGCATTCTGTGCAGCTGAGGGAATCAGATTGATGAGAACAGTTCCTGGTAAGGTAAGGCAGAATGGAATTACTGAGAGGATGAACAGAACATTGAATGAGCGTGCGAGGAGTATGAGGATACACTGTGGGATGCCCAAAACATTTTGGGCGGATGCTGTGAGCACAGCTGCACACTTGATCAACAGTGGACCATCAGTTCCTTTAGGGTTCAATATTTCAGAGGAGGTGTGGACAGGAAAAGAACTCAAGTACTCACACTTGAGGACTTTTGGTTGCACTGCTTATGTTCATGTTGATCCAGAAAAGAGAGACAAGCTTGATGCCAAGGCTGTAAAGTGTTACTTCATAGGCTATGGTTCTGATTTGATTGGTTACAGGTTTTGGGATGACAAGAACAGAAAGATCCTGAGACATTGTGACGTGAAATTTGATAAGTCTGTCCTGTACAAGGACATAGAGCAGAATGTTCTAGAGATTACACAGCAAGTGGGAGTTGAGGTTGAGTTGGAGAAGAGTAACCCCAGAGATATCGAAGCAGATACTCAACCAACTCCTATTGAAGAATCTGAAGTGGAGCATGTTACACCTGAGCAGGTGTTAGAAGATCATCCAGAACCATCAAGGCACCAGATAGGTATTCACCTTCATTACATTATCTATTGCTGACTGATGAGGGGGAACCAGAGTCTTTTGATGAGGCCTTACAGGTGGAGGATTCGATCAAGTGGGAGCAAGCCATGGATGATGAGATGAGGTCACTTGAGAAGAACGACACATGGGTGTTGACTGAGTTACCTGCAGGGAAGAGAGCTTTGCTGAACAAGTGGGTGTTCAGAATCAAGACTGAACCAGATGGCAAAAGAAGGTTCAAGGCTCGTTTAGTGGTTAAAGGATATTCACAAAGGAAAGGTATTGATTATGCTGAAATATTCTCTCCTGTTGTGAAGTTAACCTCTATTCGAATTCTGTTGAGTATTGTTTTGCATCTAGAACAAATGGATGTAAAAACAACATTTTTACATGGAGATCTGGACAAAGAGATCTATATGCAGCAACCGGAAGGATTTATGGTTCCAGGCAAGGAACACATGGTGTGCAATCTCACCAGGAGCTTGTATGGACTAAAGCAAGCACCAAGGCAGTGGTACAAGAAGTTTGACTCCTTCATGACCAAGAGTGGATTCTGCAAAGCTGAAAAGGATCCGTGTTGTTACTTCAAGAAATACACTGATTCATATGTCTTTCTACTCTTGTATGTGGATGATATGTTGATTGCAGGATCTAGTATGAGGGAGATTAACAATCTGAAGACAAGGTTGTCTGCAGCGTTTGAGATGAAAGATTTGGGTCCAGCGAAGCAGATTTTGGGGATGAGGATTTCTCGGGATAGATCTGCTTGCACTTTAAATCTATCTCAGGAGTTGTACATTGAGAAGGTGTTGAGCAGATTCAGGGTTAATGATGCTAAACCCAGGACTACTCCATTGGCAAATCACTTTAAATTGTCAAAGGAGCAATCACCCAAGACAGCCGAGGAGCGTGAGCATATGGCACTTGTTCCATATGCTTCAGCAGTTGGGAGTTTGATGTATGCTATGGTCTGCACTAGACCTGATATAGCACATGCAGTGGGAGTTGTTAGCAGGTACATGGCAAACCCGGGGAAAGAGCATTGGGAAGCTGTGAAGTGGCTTCTGAGATATATGAGAGGTACATCCAGTACTTCACTCTGTTTTGGCAAAGGCAAGGTCACTCTACAGGGTTTTGTGGATGCTGATCTTGGTGGGGATGTTGACTCGAGCAAGAGTACATCCGGGTACATTTACACCATAGGTGGAACAGCAGTGAGCTGGATGTCCAGGCTTCAAAAGTGTGTTTCTCTTTCATCTACTGAAGCTGAGTATGTGGCAATAGCTGAAGTTGGGAAAGAGATGTTATGGCTGGCAGATTATCTGGAGGAATTGGGCAAGAAGCAGAGCGAGAAGATTCTTTACTCAGATAGCCAGAGTGCCATACAGTTGGTGAAAAATCCAGTCTATCATTCGAAGACAAAGCACATCAGAAGGTTGTACCATTGCACTCGCAGGGCAGTAGAGGATGGTGATATGTGTTTGGAGAAGATAGAGGGTGCAAAGAACCCGACAGACATGTTGACGAAATGTGTTGATGTTGGGAAACTGGGGTTATGCAAAACCTCGGTTGGTCTTCTGTAGTTGTTACTACAGATGTTGCGGTGCGGTAAAGATGTTGATGATGAAGAGATTTTTTTTTGAGAATGTATTTTTTGGATTACTGAATCAGTCTCCAAGTGGGAGAATTGTTAGGTTGTGGAGCCTGATTAATATTTGATGTACTGTCATATATTAATGTATTTTTTAGGCTATACTATTTATTCTCCATTTATTCTCTGTAACCAAAAATACTCTGATTTATTAATATATATATACCCCTCCGCCATGGAAGTTTACTCACGGGGATTTACCACGAAATATTGGTTTCTCTCTTTCTCTCTCTAGATCTCTCATCTTTTTCTCTCTAAAGTTCTTGTGTTCTTTATTCATCAAGTGTGTGTGTGGATTCGATCCCAATAATAATTGTGTTGAAATTTTAGCGGTTGAAATGGGAGCCCTGATCCTCATATTACAGAGGCAAAACAAAGACTGCAGCCTCAATAGCTAGTCACTCAATGAACAATATAATGAAAGCTACATTTTCAGACTTCTATACATCTTTATAACGCACAGTGTACGTTAACCTATGTAGAATAGCTAGTAAAGGAACCTTACGCGACTAGACAACTCTCTTCACTTTCAGGGAGAACAATGTCTAGCCTCATCATAGGCTTATACTTGAGGAACCTTCCGCGACTCTCTTCACTTCAGTGAGCAGAATGTCTAACCTCATCATAAGCTTATACTTAAGGAACCTTACGTGACTAGGCAACTCTCTTCATTTTCAGGGAGCACAATGTCTGGCTTCATCATAGGCTTATACTTGTGAGGTATCAGCCTACATACAGACTTCAAAGGTTTAATGACCTCATCCTTTTGCAATTTTCTAGAGTCAAACACCTCACCATCGGTAGTGCCTTGACTAGCTTTTTGTTCCTGGGTGCAGAGAATAGTGATGCTTCAAATTTCTAAATGAAAATATTGTACAAGGAAGTTGCTTCACTTGAAAAACATAAATAAGTATCTGAATATTACTATTAAGTTAAGATGGAAAGAGAACACTGGAGTTCATTAGTTATACAAGACAAACCTGAGAAGTGAACCTTTGTTGAGTACATTTATTCAGATAATCTACTTTCACATAGTTCACCCATTTGGGACTCAATGTACTCACAGATATTTCCTGTTGAACAAACATCTTCATTTCAAGGCAGTCATCAATCAACATTTCCCTGAGAAAGGGAAATTCAAGAGCATCATTCGTCAGAAAGAAATAACCCAACTTAGGCAGATCCCGAAACTTCAGCTCTTCCAACAGGGGAAATAAGGTCATGGTTCCTTCTCCTTGTTGTTCCTCTTTTGTGATTGTTATAGAATATAATTGGTGTAAATATTATATATTCCATATATAGCTAACTTAATTATAAGAGCAGATTCTTAATTGATTTCCTTGATTTCCTTTGATTAATTTCCTTTCATAGAAGCATATGTATTTGTATAAGTATCTTGTCTTGATGAATAGAAAGACACAAGTTATTCTCCATATAATTTGTGTTACATGGTATCAGAACAATTGTCTAAGCTGGGATTTTGCTTTGCCAAAAGTCACTGTGATATCACCGGAAGCTACTGTGGCTTCGGGGAAGTAGTTGAGAGCCCTATCTTTCACCTTTGAATCTGGACACCATTTCTGTGTTAGATAAATTGATTGCCTAAGTGTACTGAATCCATTTTGTGGCATCTGGGCTTGGATTGAAACTCTGAAATCTGTAGCTGATTGTCTGCCTTTCTCGAGTGAAGCTGGTGCTTCAAAATTCTGGAAATTCAAGAAGGGTGTTAAGAATATTTGTTGGAGATATGTTTGTGAACTCAAATATGAAGTTTGAGTCATTTTGGAACTGCTTTAATAAGGTTATTTTGTCGAAACTCGAAACTATCAAACATAGTATCAAAGAAGACGACCTGTCCATCCTTCTATTTTTTGGGTTGTTCTCCAGAAAATCTGTTGGCTTCTCAGACATTGCTGTCTTTTTAGGTCAACATCCCCTTCGTTTCCAATTTTTTAGCTAGATTGGTCTTGGAGCTGTCAGATCTGGTTAGTCATTTTATTCTGGTGATTGTATAGTCTTTTTTTTTTTTGGATTATAGTCTGTTTGGGACTTGTTGTTTCTCCACCAATTTATTTTGGTAGTGTAAGCATTTTGTTGGGAATATGACTGAGTGTAATCAGGGAACTCAAAGGTCTGATAAAATGATTTTGATTTCTGCAAAGGAGTTTGTTGAATTCTCTCGATATTAGAAATTATTAAAGGAATCATTTCAGTCAATGACTTTACTGAATCAGATAAAACATGTCTAATCACCTTTTCAAATAAATGGGTGATTGATTCCGGTGCTTCAAATCACATGACCGGTAATCCTAACATTTTTTACTAGTTTTCAGTCACACAAAGCTCCCACTCTGGTTACCTTGTCATCAATATTAAGTCTACCGAAGTTGGCCTTCATTCTGATTTCTGGTGGCAAAGTTACCAGAGACCTTAATTGTTATATTTCATTCTTTCTGGATCATTTTGTTTCGTGATTTTAAGAAGAATCAAGTTATTGGTAAAGGACATGTATCTAACGATCTCTATATTTTGGATGAATGGGGGCCTCAATTTGTTGCCTACTCTAGTGTTGTGTCTCCATTTGAAGCACATTGTCGATTGGGACATCATTCTCTACCTTTGCTAAAGAAGCTTTGTCCGCAATTCCAGAATATTTCTTCATTAGAATGTGAGTCACGTCGATTTGCAAAACATCATCGCAGCTCATTAAGTCCAAGGGTTAATAAGCGGGCTGAGTCAACTTTTGAATTGGTTCATTATGATGTTTGGGGACCATGCCCTGTCATTTCCAAAACCGGGCATAAGTATTTTATTACTTTTGTGGATGATTTTTCTCGTATGACTTGGATTTATTTCATGAAGAGTCGCTCAGAAGTGTTTACTCAATTTTGTGCTTTCTATGCTGAAGTCAAAACACAATTCAATGCTTCGGTACGTATTCTAAGGAGTGACAAATGCTAAAGAATATATGTTAGAATCATTTCAATCATACATGAGACAACACAGTATTCTCCACCAGTCTTCATGTGTTGACACACCCTCTCAAAATGGAGTTGCTGAGAGGAAGAACAGGCATGTACTTGAGACAACTCGAGCCCTTTTGTTCCAAATGAAGGTTCCAAAACAATTTTAGGCAAATGCAGTCTCTACAACTTGTTTTTTGATTAATCGTATGTCATCCACGGTTCTTGCTGGTAATGTGCCTTACAGTGTTATGTTCCCAAACAAGTTACTATTTCTAGTAGAACCTAATGTGTTTGGAAGCACTTGTTATGTTCGAGATGTTCGACCATCTGTCACTAAGTTGGATCCAAAGGCATTGAAGTGCGCTTTTTTGGGTTATTCTCATCTTCAGAAGGGGTATCAATGTTATTCTACTGAACTTGGAAAATATTTGGTATCAACTAATGTGGTATTTTCAGAGACTACACCTTTATTTTATGCACCTTCTATTTATACAAGTAAGGGGGAGGAAGATGAGTGGTTGGTCTATGAGGTCACCTGTGTTTTGATAGAAGAATAAAAAATTGTCCCTCTATCTTTTGGATCATTTATTGAGGATCAATCGAGTACTGTACTGTCAACTTCTGCACCATCTACACTAGTAAGACCTCCAATTATACAAGTTTACTCGAGGAGGCGAGAAGCCAATGATACATGTCCTGCACCGGTCCCTTTGTCATCAAATCCTCATTCGTCTGATCTTCCAGAAGATCTTAATCTCCCTATTGCTATCGCAAAGGTACACGTAGTTGCAAATCTGCATACTCCATTGCTAATTTTGTTTCCTATGGTCATTTATCCTCTATGTCTAGATCTTTGATTGTTTCTCTAGACTCTATCGTTGTTCCTAAGATAATTAAGGAAGCCTTGAGTCACACTTTGTGGTATAATGCAATGCTTGAGGAGATACATGCACTAGATGAGAATCACACTTGTGACTTGGTGGATTTACCAAAAGGAAAGAAGGCAGTGGGATGCAAATGGGTCTTTGCGGTTAAAGTTAATCTAGATGGCTCTTTGGCTAGACTTAAGGCTCGACTAGTGGCTAAAGGATATGCTCAGACTTATGGGGTGGATTATTCAGACACATTTTCTCATGTGGCTAAACTCACTTCTGTTTGCTTATTTATTTCCTTATCTGCATCTAAGAATCGGCCGTTGCACCAGCTAGATATCAAGAATGCATTTCTTCATGGTGATCTCCAAGAAGAAGTGTATATGGAGCAACCACCTGGATTTGTTGCTCAGGAGGAGTATGGGAAAGTTTGTCACCTAAAGAAATCCTTGTATAGTTTGAAACAAAGCCCTTGTGCTTGGTTTGGCAAATTCAGTGAAGTAGTTCAGGAATTTGGGCTGAAAAAAAGCATGTGTGATCACTCAGTCTTTTATAAACAATCAACGATTGGCATTCTTCTTCACGTGGTATATGTTGATGACATTGTTATTATAGGAAATGATTATTCGGGGATCTCTTCACTCAAGTCATTCTTGCATACTAAGTTCCACACAAAAGATTTAGGACAACGAAAATATTTGTTGGGAGTATAAGTAACTAGAATCAAGAAGAAATCTTTCTATTTTAGAGAAAGTATATCCTTGGCCTACTTGTGGAAACTTGAAAGTCCGCAGCCAAACCTTGTAGTACTCCAATGGTCCCTAATGTGCATTTGACCCGAGATGATGGCAACCCCTTTGATGATCCAGAGAGATATAGGAGGTTAGTATGGAAACTAAACTATCTCACTATAACGCGTCCAAATATTACTTTTGCAGTGAGTGTTGTTAACCAATTCATGTCTGCACCTACAGTCAAACATTGGGAAGCCTTGGAACAGTCTTATGCTACTTGAAAACATCCCCTAGACTTGGAATTTTATATGGTAACCACATACATACTCACATTGAGTGCTTTGCTGATGCTGATTGGGCTGGTTGTAAAACCAATATTCGATCTACTACTTGTTATTGTGTATTTGTTGGAGGTAATTTGGTGTCATGGAGAAGTAAGAAACAAGGTGTTGTATCGCGATCCAATGCAAAATCTGAATATAGAGCTATGGCGCAATCCACACGTGAGATCATGTGGATTGACAAAATTTTGAATGAGACATTCTACACCAGCAAAAATCTGGTGTGATAATCAAGTTCTCTTCATATTGCCTCAAATCCTGTGTATCACGAAAGAACAAAGCATATCGAGGTAGATTGTCACTTTATTCGTGAGAAGATCCAAGATAACTTGATTTCCACCGGTTATGTAAAGACAGAAGAGCAACTAGCTGATTTGTTTACAAAGGCATTAAATGGAGCTCGGGTTAATTATCTTTGTGACAAGCTGGGCATGATCAACATCTATGCTCCAGCTTGAGGGGGAGTGTTATAGAATATGATCGGTGTAAATATTATATCTTCCATATATAGCTAACTTAATTATAGGAGCAGATTCTTAATTGATTTCCTTGATTTACTTTGATTAGTTTTCTTTCATAGAAGCATATGTATTTGTATAAGTATATTGTCTTGATGAATAGAAAGACACAAGTTATTCTATATATAATACTTCTTCCATCGATTGAAAATCATCTATCTTTAGTATTCGAAGATTCAAAGCACCTCTTGCCACTGATGGAGACATCAATTTTCCATAATCTGATACTGTCAGCATTTGAAGTTTGCGGAAGTAGGCAGTTGGTGAGAGCATAGAGAACTTATGCAGTTAGGCCCAATAATAAATAACCTTTTCAGGTTGGGACAAGAAACCTGCAAATGTTGAAGACCTTGTATTTTATATGAGGGATGAAAATTCTAAATAGCTTCAAGTACAAATCCTCAAATGAACCATATCTCATCTTACGTCAAGGTAACAGGAAGTGAAAAACTAAAAAAAGTTGCTTTAAGTGACGAACAGAAATAACTATCTAAAGATTACTATTGCTGTTTACTAGTAAAACATAAAGAGAGCAGTAATTAGTTATACAACTAGCGGCTTTGAATTAAATATCGCTTCATTGAGATCAACTACTTTCACTTCATCATCACCTTCCCATGGAACCTCTTCAGTGCACTCCTCAATGGAGTCCTTTTCAATCTTGAACATGCCACACATAATTAGGGGGGAAACACCTCATCCACTGTCATCTTGAATGCAAAGTTCTACATCTGCTGGATTTCTGTCTCATGCTTAATGCGCGTGCCAGAAGGATCATGCATATGGTATGACTCGATAGGAATTAGCACATCATCAATCAATCCCTTTTTCCAGGAGTGGAAGCTTCTGCAACTATTGTTGGTTTCAATCTTGAATCTCATGACCATTTTGAGCAATATGGATTTGTGAGCACTCACTGCAGGCAAAAAAAAAGTAACTTAGTAGACCAAGAAATGGCACTGGAAAATCGACATACTTAGATACAGTTGGTCACACAAACAATTATTATACATCCAAATTCTACTTTTAAAACACGTACATACAAATACAGTTGATCACACATACAGATACAATCAAATACTATAACTGCAAGATTTCAGTTAGCATTAACAAAAATCTCACTGCATTTTACAAAAACACAGCGCTAATAGTTATACAACTAGCGGTACAAGACAAACCTTAGAATTAAATATCGCTTTATTGAGATCATCTGCTTTCACTTCATCATCACCTTCCCGTGGTCCTTTTGGATCTTGAACATGCCACACATAATTAGGGGGAAACAACTCATCCACTGTCAGCTTGAATGCAAAGTTCTATAACTGCTGGAATTCTGTTCCATGCTTAATGCGCGTGCCAAAAGGATCATACATATGGAATGACTGGATAGGAATTACCACATCATCAATCGCTCCCTTCTTCCAGGAGTGGAAACTTCTGTGACTATTGTTGGTTGCAATCCTGAATCTCATGACCATTTTGAGCAACACGGATTTGTGAGCATTCATTGCAGGCAAAAAATAGTAACTTAGTTGACAAAGAAATGGCACTGAAAAATCGACACTACTTAGGTTCAGTTTCCACATACATCCAACTTCTGCTTTAAAAACACATACATACACATACAGTTAAACCAGCTTCAGCGATGAAAACACATACATACATGTACAGTTGATCACACATACAAACACAAACACAAACAGTGAGACTTATATACTGTATCTGTGCCATTTCAGTTAGCATTAACAAAAATCTCACTGTATTTTACAAAACACGGGCGCTAATAGCACTAAGTTAGCATCAATATATTCATCTATGCGAATTTTGACCTTAAAACTACTGAACAGATTGAAGGAATTTGACAAGCTGATTCTGTGATCGTGTAGTGCTTTCAGATAGATTAAAGATCCCAGCAACATAAACGTTTATTCTACTGACCATTCTGAGTAAAACTTCAAGTTCACTTACACAATGAGGATAAAGATCCTTTGAAGATATCAGAAGATATACGTTATGCAGAGGCAGAATGTTCTCCGTCATCTTGAGTAGTTGAGCAGAATATTCAAGCCTGATATGGAAGCAATCAGAGGACTGAGGCTTTTATCATCTGAGAAATACTTGGAAATAGACCAAGAAAATATGAACCTGCATACCTACTTAGCCTAACGCAACAGTTCGAGTACATCTGAGACAAAAAGATCTCTAATAAGTTAGTAGTGTAGATAATGAGGTGTTACAACACATTCAATTCAATGGAGAAAAGATCAAGAGAATTAAAATTTTCAAATTGCTTACTTATGTAAAAGATACTTTTTCAACTCTTACTCTGCTAGCAATGGTGAAATCTTTCTCATGACAATACACGCACAATAGCACACAATAGTACAGTACATAATTCTTTCCTCTTAAGCTAGCGAAAGAACTGCTCAAATACATTTTATACAGTGCTTGCACACAATAAGCAAAAGAGTTGATAGACACCTATAACGGATTCGAATCACCTTGCAACATCAAGGTCGATAATCAGATCTATGTTAACTGTAATCACACTGTCATAAATCTAGGTGGTTTTAAGATGGGTTATTAGAACACAATCATACAAAATATATTAATATAAGCTTAAAAGCTGTAAGATTTAATCGAGGAAAGAGAAAAATGGCATAAAGATAATTACCATAGAAGAGCCAAGATATATAAAGTTTCTGCTCCCACCATAACGTATTTTACCAACCACCATGATTTGTGCGGAAGACGAAACACATGTACCCGTGCTATCTTCAAAAGTATTTGAAGCATAGATAGTTGTCACAGACTTAGAGTCTTACTAGAGCTCCGTGCAGCGCTTGACAACTTACTCACGAATCTTTTACGATCTTGTAAGCTCAAGTAAGCCTTTAAAACTAAGATCGCTAAGAGAATGAAAAGAAAGACTTAGAGAATTTTGGAAGAAGTTTTTTTACTGCTTGGAAGATTTCTTACAACTTTCTTGGATGATTTACAAATGAGTGCCCTCCTATTTATACTACTTCCTAGGGGCTAAAGTGTAATTTATAATTACTTACAAGTCCCTAAGTTATTTACACTTTGGTCCCCTTTCAAGAGAATTCTACACTTTCTAGGATTTTCCAAAGTTTTTCTAGAAAATATCTAGTCTTCCTTCTAGAACTCTCCAAAGCCTTCTAGAGTTTTCTATAAATTTCTCAAAACTCTAGACTTTTTCGCCCCTATCCGGATGCAAAAATCTTACTAAGAATTGGCGGGACGTGACACTCTCTCCGACCTACTGATGCAACGACCGCGTCGCATTGTCGCTACATCGTCAACTGAGTCTTGTCTTCTCAATGCGCGACGAACAGTCCTTTGACTCGAGCAATGCCCTCACGCAACTCCTTCAATTGCTTCTTTATCTCTTCTAACTCGGCCTCACGATCTACCTCCTTCCTAGGAGGCAAGTGCCTCGGCGGATTCTTTGGCATCACGACATTTTTCCCTCCTGGAACCTTCTTTTGCACGGTGGCAAGGACTTCTTAGCACCATTGTCTTCTTTCAAACTTGTAATGATGGCTACAAGTGTCGACTTCTCCTTCTTAGGATTTTTCTTGAGCTGCATGGCCGTTAGTCAGACCTGCCCTTCTGTCTTCGGTGCCTTAACCATGGGAACCATGCATGTTCCTCCTTGCTCCATGACCAGAAGTCGTTGGAGGTAAGTATCGATTACTGTGTGGCACTTCTAGAAGATCTCTTGCCCAAGAATAATGTCAAAGAGATATAAAAGAGCGACAATGAAGTTGGTCTTACCTTGCCATTCGCCTAGCGTGATGCTTACTCCAGGCGCGACTCCACTCACGGGAGTCGGTGGTGCATTGACCGTCCCGAGTTGGACGTTACTTAGACTATAACGCAGCCCTAACCTTGTCGTTGCCGTCTAGGTCATGATATTGACCTCTGCACCTGTGTCTACCATATCACGAGTAGGTCTTCCATTGATCGTGATGTCGACATACTGCGCGCCGTATACTCTCGGTTTTTCTTGTTTCTTGGTGATAGCTCCGCATAGTCCTATCAAGCCCAATTGCGTCATATGCGCGCCTTGTTCTTGCTCATTTTCATCCTTCTCTTTCCGCTCTCGCAAAATAGAACCAAGGCGCTTCAGTTCAGGGCACCTCGCATAGCCATGCGACCCACCGCATATGTAGCAACCATCTCTTTTGGCAATCTCTGGCTTTCTCTTCGTGTCGCCATAACGTACATACTTCTTGCCATCGAACTTATAGGTATCATGCTTCTTAGGATGTGGCCGCTGCTCCTCGCCTTTGCCACAATCTCCCCCACCATTGTTATGACTACCTCTCCTCTCCTCTCCTCTAGCATTATCAGGCTTTTCATGCCTGAAGTCTATCAAAGCTTCGGACTGCGTGATGGCATCATCAATAGTCCTAACCTGTCGGCGTTCCAACTCTGTACTGGTCTAATTTTGAAGCCTATCCATGAAGTGGAACAACATACCTTCATTCATGAGGTTAGGAATTTGAAGCGTGAGGGTGGTGAACTCCTGCACATACGAGCGTTTACTGCCCATTTGCTTCAGCTTCCTAAACTTGCGCTTCGCCTCATAGATGATGTTGTTAGGGAATAACGCCTTCTTTAACTCTTCTTGGAATCGTTCCCAAGTATTGATGGTGCAACGATCCTTCCTTATTTTTGACTGTTTATAGCTCCACCACAGCATGGCCGTCTCCGAAAGATACAACACAACAGTGTTGATCTTATGCTCGTCGCTCTTCAAGTTGTTGCACTTGAAGTAATTCTCCAAATACCACAGAAAATTCTCCACCTCTTGCGTGTCACAGACGCCTTTTAACATAGGTGGTTTGAGAGCCTCGACCTTGGCTTCCCTATCTTGGTCAAGCGACGATGATCCTCCAACTTCCACGCCCTCCTTGAGTGGTTCTCGGCCTTCATTGTCTCAATCGTGCTCAACACTTCCATGAGCCGACACTCCAAGGAAGTGATAATCTCCATCATCTCAAACTCGAAATGCTTATGTCCCTCAAACTCCTTGCGTAGGTTGTCGGTTTCCTCAAGGGTGAATTTCTCAAGAGTTTTCAACTTGCCATCAGCCACGTTCAAACACCGACCTAATATCTCTACGGCCTGCCTCGCCGTTTCAACCCTTGCGATCCACTCCTCTCCAGGTGTGAAGTCAATGGGCTCCTCACCACGGTCATCATCACTTGCTTCGGTGGTCGAAGGTGAATGATATGTTAGCGCCTCGCTTGGTGTGAGGTCGAGCAACATTTCCTCATTACCCTTTTGGTGCTTCTTTCCCTTGCGGTTCTTTTGTCTACCCTCCAACATGACATTGGTGGATCTAGCAGCGTTTACGTCTCATTCGTTAGACATTCTCTTAGTGAAAACCTCCACTCTTATACCACGTTGTCACAGACTTAGAGAGTCTTACAAAAGCTCCGTGCGGCACTTGACAAATTACTCACAAATCTTTCACGATCTTGTAAGCTCAAGTAAGCCTTTAAAACTAAGATCGCTAAGAGAATGAAAAGAAAGACTTAGAGAATTTTGGAAGAAGGCTTTTTACTACTTGGAAGATTTTTTACAACTTTCTTGGATGATTTACAAATGAGAGCCTTCCTATTTATACTACTTTCTAGGGGCTAAAGTGTAATTTATAATTACTTACAAGTCCCTAAGTTATTTACACTTTGGTCCCCTTTCTAGAGAATTCTACATTTCTAGGATTTTCCAAAGTTTCCCTAGAAAATATATATTCTTCCCTCTAGAACTCTCCAAAGCCTTCTAGAAAGATCTAGGGGCTTCTAGAGTTTTCTATAAATTTTTCCAAAACTCTAGACTTTTCCGCCCCTATCCGGATGCGAAAATCTTACTAAGAATTGGCGGGACGTGACATAGTGCTACTATCAGCCAATATTATTCCTCCAACATTTGGATTCACACGGGTAGAAATAGTGCCAGTGACACCAACCCCAAACTTATCACCAATGCTCGAATTTGGATCAACAAAATTCCTCTCCAATTCCTGATTCATTTGCCTAACTTAAACCCAAACATGTCACTTCCAATTTCAGTTCAGTTCCAAATTTTAACCCTACCCCTAAATCCGGTTTGATCCTAAATCATTTCCGTCTCCTGCCATGAATAGAAGAGGAGGTAGATCACAAAGTAAACTGCGTTTAAATAAGGTATCCAATGATTTTCTCGGTAATACTAACGAGGAACAATCTGCATTGGTGTCTTCATCTTCGTTAGGTAAAATTAGCAAAACTCGAGGGAAAAGTTCTAATTTGGCTAATAGAAATGTTGATTATGAAGTGGTTAAAAGTAGAAATTCGAGAAAGAAACTTATTTTAGATGAGATTATTTGTATAAATAAAGAGTCAAATTCCAAGGCTTTAGTTGCGTTAACGACTGGATTTTCGTCTGACTCGTTAAAGGATAAAAAAATTGAAGTTGGGGTTGTTAGTGTAGATGGAGGATAGATAAGTATAACTATATTATGATTAGAAATCACATTATTACGAAATGGCATGAAAATGTGTCGATTTGGCTGACAAAGGATATGTTTGTTGATGTTATACCTGAACGATGTAGTGAGTTATTAGATTCTGCATATAACTACTTGTTATCGTACAGGTATGTTAATTTTGGGGTGGCGTTGGCAATTAAGGACAAGATTCCAACTAGGCCAAGTAAGGGAAGAGTGATTGTTATCGGGGCAGGTCTTGTTGGGTTGGCGGTTGCAAGGCAACTAATGTTAGTTGAGTTTGAGGTAATTGTTTTGGAGGGAGGAAAGTGTGCAGGTGGAAGGGTGTATACGAAAAAGATGGTAGGAGGGAATGAAGTAGCAACTGTTAGCTTAGGAAGGAGTGTTTTCACAGGTACATTAGGGAATCCACTTGGTCTGTTGGCTTGACAATTGTCATATACACTTCATATGGAAATAGACCAATGTCCACTTTATCGTGTTGACGGAAAGCCCATAGATGAGTATTTGGATAAAAAAGTGGAGGCTGCTTATAATGAACTTTTGGACAAGGCAAGCAAGGTCAGACAAGAATTATCTCCGATTATTTCTCCTGGAGAGGCATTGGAGACTTTGCGAAAGGATTTTAGTGTTGCGATGAATGATGAGGAGATGAGCTTGTTTAATTGACATCTGGCAAAGCTGTAATATGCAAATGCAGGTTTGCTTTCAAATCTTTCCTTAGCATTTTGGGACCAAGATGATCCCTAGGGGATCACTGCTTCTTGCCCGGTGGAAATGGAAGATTAGTTCAGCTGAAAATGTGCCTATTAGTTTTGAAAAGATTGTGTATGACATTCGTTATGGTAGAGATAGTGTGAAGGTGATTACTGCAGGGCAATTATTTGAGGGATATATGGCATTGTGCTCTGTTCCTCTCGGAGTTTTGAAGAGTGGTTCTATCACGTTCATCCCAGAGTTGCCTCAGCAAAAGCTGAACACAATAAAAAGATTAGGTTTTGGACTGTTAAACAAGGTTGCATTGTTATTCCCGTATGTGTTTAGGGACTCCAATGTTGATATATTTGGTCATGTTGCTGATGATTCTAGTTCTCGGGTTGATGGAAATCCTATGGACGAGCATTTGCATAAAAAGGTGGGACTTTAGGAGAAGACAAGCTCAGGCAAGAAGTTTTCTCAGGAATGGAATCATAGATCCATATTTCCATTACAAGAATATTCAAACTTGGAGGAAGTGAGATCCCTTACCACAAACCAGTGGAAGGGTCAATTTCTTACTTGCCAGAGCCCAGAGCCGTAGAGCTAAAGAAACTCGTATTTACATTAGTTCTGATATCTCCAGCAGATAAAGTGGTTCCATTGCCTCTGCCAATTTTTAGCCTTCCTGAGAAACAAGTTAAAGGGGGATCCATAAAGAAGCTGAAACTTTGAACAAAAAAAAGAAAAAACATATTAAAGGAAAAAAAATAGGAAAGGGGAAGCTAGAGAGAAGTTAGGAAGGACTCATACCTGACTATTTTTTACTTGACAGTGGTTGTTATTGACTTTACAACACCTTTTAAGCACAAATATAAGAAATTTTAGCCTCAAGTATAATATATGTTACAGCTGCAAACATAAATATTTAAAAGTAAACAATGAAACAAAACCAAAACCAAAAACAAAAGAAAATACAGAAACTAATTTGAATTGACAAATAAGGGAGAATATTTTGTCCTTTAATGAAGATCTACAAAATCTAGTAATACTTATCATGGACAATTAGAGTATTCATTTTTTTTAGTTTTTAGTGACCGTTGATTTACGGTAAAGTTACAATGTGCAAGTAACTATAAGTAATATCAAGGAGTACAAAAGAGGCAATGAACCTGCATTATAAGATTAGCTCTCCTAGGTAATTATTTAAAGGTATGATCATGCACTGTAGTGCGGTTATTCTTCGTCTACGTATAATCCTTATAGAGCTTTAAACAAGGAAATAAAATCCGACTAGACGTTCGATATCAAGTTTCCTTTAGCGCTAAACAAAAATATGTTGGTGTTAAAACAACTATATATCGTGATATCTTTCTAACTGTAATAGGGAAATATAGCCTTAGGAAATGACTATTCAGATGACCTTTTAGTGCGGCATATGAATGTGGTCTATATTAGTGAAACATTTCATACTTTCAAATTTCTTAACTCTTTTGCATATGAATGTGGTCTATATTATTGTATCAGTCAATATAACTTTTCAATATCTTTATCTCTAAAGAGTAACTAAGAAAATTAATGTATTGGTTTTAGAAGGATAAATTATATTTTTAAGGGTAAAATGGTTAGTCAACTTTTGGAGAGCTTTTTGGACTTTCAATATCTTACTTTATGTTCCCATTTTTAGTCTTGGGGCATGCACATAGCACATGTATCATGTTGCCAATAAGTAAATATTTTTTTTACAAAATCACGTTAATATTATCTTAAAGTGTGTTTGATCTACTAAGTATAAAAATTAAGAATGATTAATGGTTATCCTATTTAGGTAGCTCGATGAAGGAGACAACACACCATCTCATAGAAATCCGCGAACGCTTGATAGTAATTTTGATGTTTTGGTTTATCAATTACACGATACATGTGCCGAGGGTCTATCTGAAATAACCTCTCTACCTCCCAATACGGTAAGGTCTCGTTAGACACTACCGTCCACAGACCCCACTTGTGGACTACACTAGGTATGTTGTTATTGTAACTATTACACCTTTTTTTTTTTAAAAAAAAAAACAAATTTGAAAGATTGATCGGTGAAGATCAAACAAATTAAAAGATTGAACAATACTATCACTTTGTCACGATGAATAGTGTGAAATTCTTTTCATAAGTCTTATAGCAACAACTCGTGTTACAATATCTCCTCCCAAATTCATCATTGTCCATTGGTAAAAGGGTCTGATGTACCCTCAACTTTGTCATTTAGAGCTGATATACCCCTTGTTATGAAAGTGACTCATATATACCCCTACTTATTAACAAATTCCTCACATATACCCTATTCCTCTAACGGAAATGAAAAAAAACTAATTTTTTATTAATTTTTTCTAAAAAATATAATCTCATATGAGTAAATTTAATCCCCGTAAAACATATTTTTTTAAATATTTTTTTTGGTTACAATGACTAAATTAGAATTATTATTCTTATAATCAAATTTATTTATGTTTCACTAATATTCTTGTAAAACTTATTGTAGATGACCAATTTTTTTTCTTTGAATATAAAAATCAAACCCTCTTTATTATAATCAAACGAATATATACAATTCTATACAAAACCAAAGCAAAATAAACAGAAGGCGGAAAGGACAAGACAATACTAAATCATGAAACAAAAAGGGAAATGGAGACTCGAGTTCTCTCAACATCGATTCCTCCGCCATGGATGACTTCTAAGCACCAGCAGCCGGAGAATCGGCTCCTCAATATTGAATTTCTTCAATTTCTACCAGATCTTCTCCCAAGAAACTCTAACCTTCAAACCGTTCTGAGCTAAACCAGTCAGATCTGGAGAGCTTCAAGTTCTGAATTTGGAAACTAAGGGAGACAAGTTGATGAGGTAAACTTCCTTCCTTGAACTTTAATATCTCGAATACATAGCTCTATTGAAGTAGAACAATCTATTGAAGTAGATCTATTGAAGTAGGAAACAAAGAGGGAAATCGAGAGTCAACTTCTCTCCACATCGATTTCTCCGCTATGGATGAGTTTCGAGCATCAGCCGCTGTAGAATCAACTCTTCAATATTGCATTTCTTCAATTACTATCGGCTTTTCTCCAAAGAAACTCTAACCTTCAACTCGTCCAGAGCTAAATCAATAAGATCTGGAGAACTTCAAGTTTCGACTTTGGAAACTAAGGGAGACAAGTTGATGAGGAAAACTTCCTTCCTTGAACTTTAGTATCTCGAATACACAACTTTGTTGAAGTAGAACAATCTATTGAAGTAGCTCTATTGAAGTAGGAAACAAAGAGGGAAATCAAGAATCAACTTCTCTCCACATAGATTCCCCCGACATGGGTGAGTTATGAGCACCAGCCGCTGGAGAATCGGCTCCTCAATATTGCATTTCTTTAATTGCTACAAACTCTTCTCCAAAAGTAAATCTAACCTTCAACTCGTCTTGAGCTAAATCAGTCAGATTTGGAGAGCTTCAAGTTCTGACTTTCGAAACTGAGGGAGACAAGTTGATGAGGTAAACTTCCTTCCTTGAACTTTAATATCTCGAATACACAATCTATTGAAGTATCTCTATTGAAGTAGGAAAAAAAGAAGGAAATAGAGAGTTGACTTCACTCCACATCGATTCCTCCACCCTGGATGAGTAACGAGCACCAATCGTCGGAGAATCGCCTCCTCAATATTATATTTATTCAATTGCTACCAGCTCTTCTCCAGAGAAACTCTGACCTTCAACTCGTCCTGAGCTAAATCAGTCAGATCTTGAGAGCTTCAAGTTCCGACTTTGGAAACTAAGGGAGACGAGTTGATGAGGTAAACTTCCTTCCTTGAACTTTAATATCACGAATGCATAGCTCTATTGAAGTATAAGAATTTATTGAAGTAGGAAACAAAGAGGGAAATGGAGAGTCGACTTCTCTCCACATCGTTTCCTCTGCCATGGATGAGTTCCGAGCACCAGCCGCCAGAGAATCGACTCCCTAATATTGCATTTCTTTAATTGCCACCAGCTCTTCTCCAAATAAACTCTAACTTTCAACTCGTCTTGACCTAAATCAGGATAGCTTCAAGTTCCGACTTTGGAAACTAAAGGAGACGAGTTGATGAGGTAAACTTCCTTCCTTGAACTTTAATATCTCGAATACACAGCTCTATTATCTCTATTGAAGTAGGAAACAAAGAGGGAAATAGAGAGTTGACTTCACTCCACATTGATTCCTCCACCATGGATGAGTAACGAGCACCAGTCGTCGAAGAATCGCCTCCTCAATATTACATTTCTTCAATTGCTACCAGATCTTCTCCAGAGAAACTCTAACCTTCAACTCGTCCTGAGCTAAATTAGTCAGATCTGGAGAGTTTCAAGTTCCGACTTTGGAAACTAAGGGAGACGAGTTGATGAGGTAAACCTCCTTCCTTGAACTTTAATATCTCGAATACATAGCTCTATTGAAGTAGAACAATCTGATTCTCTTCATCAACTTGTACAAATCCTCTCGTTTAGAAAGCTCGATTGAAGTAGAATTAGTTAATTCTTGAATAAACTAATAACTCAAAAGAATTTCAAAGACTTCACAGATACAAATACCTATGTAGAAGTAGGAAACTCTATTTCTCTTCATAGATTTTTATATCTCCTGTCGTATAAAAATGTCTATTAAAGAAGTACAAACCAATTCTTTGAATAAACTTGCATAACTCGAAATAATTCCAAACACTTCACCGATTATTTCAAGTTAAACCTAAAGTAGTATTCAAACGATAGTTAATCTTTTTCCTATTGTTAATCTTTGATACGATGAGCCTAAAGAGCTTAGTACCACACTTCAAAAGAAATTCCGTATTCTAGATTCAATGTCAAATTCCTACTAGCTTACTCCTGAAATTTTCTTCTTGTTTCTCCTTTGATAGAATGAACCTCAATGATGAATAAAGCACATCAAAAAAATCAGCCACAATTTCGCCTTCCCTTAGTGTGCGTTTCAATTAAATAGGGACACCTTCCCTCATTCTCTTTATAGCTTCTGCCTCCATAGAACACTCCAAGGTACCTCCCACCTTTCCTTAAATAAATTTATCATAGTAAGTGAATCTGCCTCCACTATAAAAGGCAAAGGTTTCTTTCAAGACTGAGTTGAATGTCTTCCTTTCTTGCTACTGCTTCTGCAAAGAGATTGGTTGAAACTGGAAGTCTTCTCCCTTTGACCACTACAATATTTCCAAAACAATTTCTTACACAAAAGGCAACCGAATTACGGTCAGGATTACCCTTTGAAGCATCATCAACATTGCATTTATATCATCCATCAAGAGGATGCATCCAACTCACAATCTTGAGTCTACACCTTTGTTCCCAACTTTCTAGAACCTCTATAATTGACGGCGATTCATTGGTAGGTTTAGGAAGAAAGGAAATTTGAAACCGGTGAACTTATGAATATTCTCATTTATCCATGGATAATCTTCTCAACTGGATAAAGACCTCCATGTAAAATGATATTTCTTCTTTTTCATAGAGACCATAAAATAATTATAGGAATTGTATTCATGATATCTTGAACTTCTCATTGCCAGGAGCATTTCTCCACTTTGGTACTATTTGATTAATTTGAATTCAAGGACCATGTAGACCAGCAACATTTGAAAAATAAGTCCAAACCTCTCTTGCCATTTCACCTGTTAAGAAAAAGTGTTGTACGGTTCAGGGGAAGGTACTATACAACACAAACAATATATACTTACATTGCTGGTTCATTTAGCAATTAAAGTAGCCACAAGAATTTTATTACACCAGATTCTCCAAACTAGGAAATGTAAGTAATTTAATGGATTGTGAAAACATAAACAATCTATGCATTCATAAATCCTATCAATTTTTCATGATCGTAGAACTGTAGGATCTTCACATGAATCTATTACTATGATAATTCAGTCAAGAATTCATACTTGAATCAGACATAGTGATTTTCAAGAATCTTGACTTGAATTGAGAGGAAGTCCTTTTCTTTTCGTTCTTCAGAAGTTGTTTCTTTCTCTTGCCTTATACTTTATGAATAACTTTGATGGATAAGACTATAACTTTATAACTTTATGGCAGAGAGATGTCCCTTTAAATAAGTGTTTTTTTAACATTATTCCCACCTTTCCACCACGGTGAGTAGTGGAGATAATCAGTAGTTTTAAAACTACCAAGTAACTCCCCACTTAATGGGTGGTTGGGAGAGGTAATGGGTAGTGGAAGACTTAATGGGTAGTTTGAAGTTACTAAGTAAGTTTTCCACCTTCCCATTTCCCCACACATATAAGTAACTTCTCCACTTATCCAATTAGAGTTAGAATTTAATTAGTAATTAAATATTTAACCAAAACAATATTGACGTGAGCCATAAAAACTAACACACGCGGGTCATAAAACTAACATTCTCCCACTTGGCACACGTAATATTATTTACTTAATGGTTTAATAATCATTTCAATTATAATGTGCACATATACTAAATCCAACATTATTTGTTGTTATTAAGTAAATCAACTAATATGAGTCATGACGGTTGTACACCAGTTTATTTGGCATAGTCCCTTCCATGCACTACAATATTAGTCTATTGCTTCACAACCTTTCAAATACATAATGGGACCACAATAATACTTAGAACATCTTTATCTGAAACAAAACCTGTCATCGTCATTCTCAACATAACGTATGCAAGAGAATACATGTTATAATAGAAACATATATATAGTTGAGCTCAAAGTGTCAATTGCACAAACATAATAAAATCTTTACAGAAATCATTCAGTGCTATCTATAAGACCCATTCTTTCAACATATTCAACAAATGTTTTGGGCGGTAATCCTTTCGTCAAAGGATCAACAATCACAAGTTTGGTGCTAATATGTTCAATTGTCACTTTATTTTTCTGGACTTCTTCCTTAACTGAAAAGTATTTCAATTTCATATGTTGGGCACCCTTAGAATACTTATCATTTTTAGAGAAGAAGACTGTTGCAGTATTATCACAATAAATTTTCAGCGGCTTGGAAATACTGTCGACTAGTCCAAGTCCTAAAATAAAGTTCCGCAGCCAATTAGCCTGAGCTGTGGCCTCAAAGCATGCCACAAACTCAGCTTCTATAGTGGATGCAACTATAACAAATTATTTCGCACTCTTCCATGATATTGCTCCTCCAACTAACTGAAACAAATATCCAAATAAGGATTTTTTGCATCCACACAACCAGCATAATCTGAATCTGAATATCCAATCACATCAAGATGATAAAATTGTTAGATAGATATCTCTTGGTATCGTGCAACAAACCAAGATCATTAGTAGCAAGCAAGATTCCATCAACATACATGACTAATATAATAAACTTACTCCTACTAACCTTCATATATATACACTGATCAACAGTGTTTTCCTTAAATCCAAAAGTCACAATAGTTTCATTAAATTTAAGATACCATTGTCTGGAAGCTTGTTTAAGTCCGTATAATGACTTCTTAAGTTTACACACCATGTGTTTCTTTCCTTTACTAAGTGTTAATTGCATAAACATAATAAAATCTTTACAGAAATCATTCATTGCTATCTATAAGACCCATTCTTTCAACATATTCAACAAATGTTTTGGGCGGTAATCCTTTCGTCAAAGGATCAACAATCAGAAGTTTGGTGCTAATATGTTCAATTGTCACTTTATTTTTCTGGACTTCTTCCTTATCTGAAAAGTATTTCAATTCCATATGTTGGGCACCCTTAGAATACTTATCATTTTTAGAGAAGAAGACTGCTGCAGTATTATCACAATAAATTTTCAGCGGCTTGGAAATACTGTCGACTAGTCCAAGTTCTGAAATAAAGTTCCGCAGCTAATTAGCCTGAACTGCGGCCTCAAAGCATGCCACAAACTCAGCTTCCATAGTTGATGCAACTATAACAATTTATTTCATACTCTTCCATGATATTGCTCCTCCAACTAACTGAAACAAATATCCAAATGTGGATTTTCTTGTATCCACACAACCAGCATAATCTGAATCTAAATATCCAATCACATCAAGATGAAAAGATCTTCTATAAGTGAGCATATGATCTTTAGTTCCTTGCAAGTATCACAACACTTTCTTCACAGCTTTCTAGTGATCCAATCCTGGATTACTTTGATAACGGCCCAACATTCCAACAACGAAACTGATGTATGGTCTCGTACATGTTTGTGCATACATTAGACTCCCAACTATTGATGCATAAAGAATATCATTCATTTGCTTACGGTCCAATTCATTCTTTGGACATTGATTGAGACTAAACTTATCTCTTTCCTGAATTGGAACGGGACTTGATGAGCATTTTTTCCAATCTAAATCTCTCTAACACTTTATTAATATAGGCTTTCTAAGACAAACCTAATAATCCTTGTGATCTATTTCGAAATATTTCTATCTCAATCACATAGGATGCCTCTCCCATATCTTTCATTTTAAAATTGTTAGATAGATATCTCTTGGTATAGTGCAACAAACCAAGATCATTAGTAGTAAGCAAGATGTCATCAGCGTATATGACTAATATAATAAACTTACTCCTACTAACCTTCAGATATATACACTGATCAACACTGTTTTTCTCAAATTCAAAAGTCATAATAGTTTCATTAAACTTAAGATACCATTGTCGGGAAGCTTGTTTAACTCCGTATAATGACTTTTTAAGTTTACACACCATGTGTTTCTTTCCTTTACAAGAAAACCCTTCAGGTTGATTCATATAAACTTCTTTCTCCAAATTTCCATTTAGAAAGGTTGTTTTCACATCCATTTAATGTAGCGCTAAGTCATAATAAGCTAGTAAAACCATTATAATTTTGAGTGAATCTTTTCTAGAGACAGGTGAAAATGTTTCTTTATAGTCGATGCCATCTTTTTTAGTGAAACCTTTTTCAACAAGTCTGGCCTTGTGACATTCGATGTTGCCCGTTGAGTCACGTTTGATCTAAAAGACCCATACACCCAACTCTTTTGCAACATTCTGGTAATTCAACAAGGTCTCATACTTTATTTTGTTACATAAATTTCAACTCATCTTTCATAGCATTTATCCATCTATTAGAATTATTACTTTCAATAGCTTGTGAAAATATAACTGGATCATTATCAATTCCCAAGTCAATTTCTGACTCATGTAAATATACGAGATAGTCATAAGAAGTAGCAGATCTATTTTGTCTTTGAGATTTTCTTAATGCTACTTCTTGTGGTACATCTACTACAAATTCATCAATTATTGCTTCATTCAGATTTACAGGAGCATCAATTTGTTGTCTTGTTGATTGTTAGGTTGTACAACAACTTTAGGAACAACATCTTTAAAAGAAGTAAAAGGTAGAGGAACCCTCACCCTAACTTCTTTAATTTCCACTTTACGTGGTTCTTCACTCCCACTAACTTTACTATTCTCAATGAACCTAGTATTTTCAGTTTCAACTATTCTTATACTGTGATTAGGACAGTAAAATCTATACCCTTTTGATTTTTCTGGATAACCAATGAAGAAACCACTAATTGTTCTTGAATCAAGTTTCTTTTCTTGTGGGTTATAAACTCTAACTTCTGCCGGGCAACCCCAAACATGCAGGTGCCTTAAACTAGGTTTCTTACCAGTCCATAGTTCAAAAGGAGTCTTTGGGACTGCTTTACTAGTAACCCTATTAAGTAAGTAAACGTCAGTCCTTAACGCATACATCCACAATGAAAGAGAGGAATAGATGAATTACTTAACATACTCCTAACCATGTCCATTAATGTACGATTACGCTTTTCTACTACACCATTTTATTGTGATGTTCCAGGCACTATGTATTGAGCACATGTGCCACGTTTTTCGAGGAATTTAGCAGATGGACCTGGGTGTTGTCCATTTTCATCATATCTTCCATAATATTTACCATCTCTATCTGACCTAATTATTTTCACCTTTCTATGTAGTTGTCTTTCAACCTTAATAATAAAGACCTCTAAGACATTTATTGCTTGAGATTTTTCATGTAACAAATAGACATATCCATAACGTGAAAATCGTCAATAAAAGTGATAAAATATTTTTATTTACTGAAAGATGCAATATCAAAAGGACCACATATATCAGTATGTATAATTTCAAGAAGTTGTGTGTTTCTTGTGGCTCCTTTCTTTGTGTGTCTTGCTTGTTTTCCTTTAATACAATCCACACAAATGTTAAGGTTCGTAAAATTCAAATTTCTTAACTAAATCTTTCCAATCTTTCTTTGGATATGTGACCTAAATATTTGTGCCACAAGAAAGCAAATTGTTCATTCACCAAACTTTATTTGGTTCCAATATTATGATGCAGAGTTAAGATTATTTCGATAAATAAATTATTCAAGATTCAATTTGTATAAGTTATCACAAAGAGTACCAGTACCAATGAGATAATTATGTTTAAATAAATTAAAACATCCATTACCGAAATTAAAAGAGTATCCATTCTTATCCAACTAGACAAAGAAGCTAAATTTCTCGAAAGAGAAGGTACATAACAAGTTTTAAGTAAATCTAAGTGACACCCAGTATCAAGGATCAAACGGTAAGTTCCTATAACATTAATTGGAGCCTTCACTCTATTTCCCATATACACATATCTTTCATTCTGATTTATAATTTGTGTTGTAAGGAATCCCTGCATTGTATTAGAAACATGAATAGTACAACCAGAGTTAATCCACCAAGTATTATAAGGAACTTCAGTTAGATTTGATTCGAGACATGTAAAAGCACTAGGCTTACCTTTCTTCTCGAGCCATGCCTTAAATATCAGACAATCTTTCTGAAAGTGTCCAAATTTTTCACAGAAATGACACTTATCATTCTTGTGTTCCTTCTTATGTACTTGAGAGGAGGACTCATTAATATTATGGTTTCTCTGTTTTCCCTTAACATGTTTCTTTCCTTTCTTTCCAACTTCTTGATGACTTATAAAGTTGACGGAGCGGGTTCCTTGATTCTTGAGCCTTACTTCCTCTTGAACCAACATTCCGTGCAATTCATGCACGTTCCATTTGTCTTTCATGGTGTTATAGTTCATTTGAAAAGGGTCGTACTCAGACGGTAATGAGTTGATGATGAATTGTACAAGGAAATTTTGTTCCACTTCCATTACCAAAGACTTAAGTATTGCTGCTACGTTTGTCATTTCAATGACATGCTCATGCATGGTAAGTGAACCATCAAAATTCATGTGGTCAAAGTACCCATTAGTGTCTCGATGAGACACTTATCAGCAGTTCGAGAGATTCTTTCACGAATTTCAGAAAATCTTTTGCATTTTCAGTTTTGGGAAGAGTAGTCTTAATGTTGCTCGCAATATTCATTCACATAAACATTATGCCTACTATGTTAGATCGATCCCAGTGCTTATAATAAGACCTTTCTTCAGTAGTGATAGTTTCAGTAATAGCAAATGCCTTCTCAGTGTAAAGTGCAACATCAAGATCTAAAACTCCGAGATGGAATTTGATCTGTTCGCACCAATCTGAGAAGTTAAGACCGTTAAAGGTTGTAAAAGAGGCACAGTGCGGATGAAGAGCAAATGGCGCAAAATATAATATGCTTATTTGTTAATACTTTGAGTTATGAAGTTTAAACTTACTATCAAATTCAGAAATTGTTTATAAATTCTTAAATGTAAATTGGTGTCCTCCTTTGGGCGAAACATCAAAATACAACTTTAGACATAATGATGCTTAGATGCGAATTTAATGTAATTCAATAATTTTAATGTGTCAATCAATAATATTTATTATCTTTGGATAAATGAATAAAACTAAAAACACATCTAAATTATCTCCTTTATGTCCAATGGTTATAAAATGAAATAATCAATCTTAAGGTGATCCGTAAATATCTTACAACCAAAAACTTCAATATATCCATAAGTGTTACATCAGTTATAAGCATCAAAATAATGGATAATTGAATATACGTTTAATTATTATTTTTGAATTAATTCTTCAAAGATTAGACCACTTTGGTGATTAGCTAATCTCATATACATAATTTCAAAATAAAACACATCATAATAGTGAATAATTATTTCATTTAATACTACTTATTACCGTTTTCAAATAAGAAAAACATTAATTTAGTAAAAAATACTAGTTCTTAAACCTGGCTCTGATACCACGTGTAAGTAATTTAATGGATTGTGAAAACATAAACAATCTATGCATTCATATATCCTATAAATTATTCATGATCGTAGAACTATATGCTTTTCACATAAATCTATTACTATGATAATTCAGTCAAGAACTCATACCCAAATCATTCATAGTGATTTTCAAGAATCTTGACTTGAATTGAGAGGAAGTCCTTTTCTTTTCGTTCTTCAGAAGTTGTTTCTCTCTCTTGCCTTATACTTTATAAATAGTTTTGATGGATAAGACTATAACTTTATGGCAGAGAGAGGACCCATTAAACAAGATTATTTTTAACATCATTCCCACCTTTCTATCATGGTGAGTAGTGGAGATAATGAACAGTTTTAAAACTACCAAGTAACTCCCCACTTAATGGGTAGTTGGAAGAGGCAATGGGTAGTGGAAGACTTAATGGGTAGTTGAAAGTTACTAAGTAACTTCCCCACTTTCCCACTTCTCCACACATATAAGTAACTCTCCACTTATCCAATTAGAATTAGAATTTAGTTAGTAATTAAATATTAAACAAAAACAATATTGACGTGAGCCATAAAAACTAACACACGTGGGCCATAAAACTAACATGAACAAAGCTTAAAGGGAAATCTCTGCGCCCAAATATACTTAAAATTGGGGATCTTGAAGAGAGAGCTTTTTTTTTTCTTTGTGAACGATTGAAAAAAACATCTAGAATAATTGAAATTTTTGAGTTTCATTTCGAACTTGAACAGATAGATGTTTTAAGTTTTTTAATCTAAGCTATCAGTTTTGTTCATTTTTTCTATCTCAGATGTTATAATTTTTTGTAAATTGATTATAATTCAGATAGAAAAATCGCACATCTAATGTGTTTTTGATTGAATTATAATCAATTTATCAACAATGATAACATCCGAGATAGAAAAAGTGATTAAAACTGATAGCATAGATTAAAATACTTAAACATCTATCTGTTCAAGTTAAAAAATGAAACTCAAAAAATTCAATTATTTTAGATGCTTTTTTCAATAGTTCACTTAAGAAAAAAAAAGAACTCTCTTTATTGGGGATCTTCTTCTTAAAATTCCACCATAGCTTTGCAAACATAGCATTGGAAATATCAAATGAAGATCTAAAACCAAGATCCCTTCTGCTTCGGGTAAGCAAATATTTTGCCAATCAACCCAATTCTTACTCCCCCTATCTCTTTATTGTTCCAAAAAAAAAAACCTTCGCAAAAATATTACGTGGTTCATTGATTACACATTTAGGGGGAACAATTGCTGAAAGAATGTGGATAGGAATACTTTGTAGTACACTACTAATCAAAGGTACCTTACCACCAAAAGAGAGCATCTTCCCTTTTCATGTTTGAAGCTTGTCCTTCACCTTCTTAATTAGATCATTATAACCACTCTTTCTCTTCTTAGCATGAGTGACAGGACAACCTAGTTAAGTAATTAGGAATGGAACTCTTCAGATACATGTACATCTATCAACCAAACCTCCTAGTTGAGCGTTGGTGTTCCAATGCCTGTACAAAGCACTCTTTCCTTTGTTGATGAATTGTCCAGATTGAGACTCATATTTGCATAATACCTTCATTATTCTTTTAAGGGACTTTTCATGTGTATCTGCAAAAATAGTTGCGTCATCTGCATAAGCAAGATGATTATGATTTGCACTCCGTTTAGGCATACCATATCTCACATAGTTTCCATCATCAAATAAAGAATTCAAAGCCCTTGACAGAACTTCAACACTAATAATAAACAGAGTAGGAGATAAAGGGTCTTCCTGTTTTACCTCTCTAGTAGAATGAAAAAGCCTTGCGCCTATCCATTCACCAACACAGAATACCAATTATTAGCTATGGTCCTCCAAATGATATCAATAAACACCTCAGAAAATACTATTTTTCTTAGTACTTTCATCAAATAGAACCAATAAACCCTATCATAAGCTTTTGATAGTGATATTAGCTGGTTTTCTCCTTTTAGTGATATCTTAATCAATCTATTGAGTGAGTAAAATATTTTCAATAATGTTCCTTTCTTTTACAAACCTTGATTGATTGGATGAGATTAGCCTTGGAAGCACCATCTCCAATTTTCCATGCATTACCCTAGAAATAACCCTTATTAACAAAGTTATTGAAACCGATAAGTATCAAATCTGAAAAAGATTGAATGTCATTATTTTTAGGTAACAACACAAGGTTAGTATGTATTATGAATTTGGGAAGTGTGTTTCCTTCAAAGAAAGCTATAACCAACTTTCATAAGCCATCACCCACTATGTCCCAACAAAACTGATAAAAAGAGACATGTGAAACCATCATGTCCACTTGCAATGTCTCCACTAAGCTTAAATAAAATATTTTTACCTCTTCCTTTGTCGGCAAAATGCCGAGAGATGCATTATCCTCAACTGAAAGGATCTGCGGAATGTGCCTAAGGAGAGAAAACTCAGTAGCATCCCTGTCTTGAATAAATTGTTTCTAGTAAAACTTTACAGCTTTATTACAAATATGTTCTTTAATCTCCAGGAGCTCACCTTGGCCATTGGGTATTTTTTTTATCAGCAATCTCTTTCTTCTTCCATTTACTAGACTATGAAAAAATCTAGTATTTTTGTCTCTTTTTTCTAATAAATTTAAGTCTGCCTTTTTGTTTCCAATACTCCTCTTCATAATTTAGATACTTTTAAAACTCTGTTTGTGCCTTTTGCGTAACCCATGTATTCAAACTGGACAGGTCTTCTTCAGACAACCATAAGTGACATTGTAATTTCTCAAACATAGGTGACTATCTAGGAAAGTTACAAACAAGATACAATTATTTGAAGCCAGATGTAATATCTAAGCCTGAGATTACCTTTGAAAAAGGAATGTAGATGATGAATGCTTGATTCTTGCAAGTGATGGCTCGTGGGATGTTGTATCAAGTGAAACAACAGTTCAGGTGGCTAGAGTGTATCTTCAAGGAGATGCAATATTGTTTCGCAAATTGAATCAGAAACAACATTATGTACTCCAATTGCTATGGGATGACATAGTCATGATAAGATCAACATTATCTTAGTTGATTTGATGAGAAATCAAGGAGGAGAAAGTTCATAGTACACACATATGTTTATATGTTTGTGCTATGGACTTTCTCATCCTTCTTGATTTCTCGTCAAATCAACTACAATAACGCTGATGTTATCATGACTATTCTGTCCCATAGAAACCTGAGTAAGTAGGGATGCTACTCATGATTCACTTTGCAAAACAAATATTGCATCTCATTGAAGACACATTCTAGCCACTCGGCATACCGTTCCGCCTGATACAATATCCTATAAGTCATCACTCACAAGAATCAAGCACTCATCATCTACATTTGTTTTTACAATGGTAACCTCAGCTTATATATGACATAGGGCTTAAAATAATTGTTTCATGTTTGTAACAAGAAAAAATAACATAAATATTTACTAGTATTATAGAGATTCAACTACCAGAAACTAAATGTTACAGAGATTCAACTACCAGTAACTAGATGTTATAGAGATTCAACTACTTGTTACAAACATGATATAATTATTTGATGCCCTATGTAATATCTAAGCATGATATTAGCTTTGAAAAAAGTAAGGTAGATGATGAGTGCTTGATTTCTGTGTGTGATGGCTTGTGGGATGTTGTATCGAACGAAATGACGTGTCGGGTGGTTAGAGTGTGACTTCAAGATGATGCACTATATTTTCCCCGAAGTGAATCAGAAACAAAGTTACGTACTCTAATTGTTATGGGAAGAAATAGTCATGATAACATCTGCATTATTGTAGCTGATTAAATGAGAAATCAGGAAGGAGATGTTTTTACTATGGACTTTCTCCTCCTTCCTGATTTCTCGTCAAATCAACTACAATAACACTGATGTTATCATGACTATTATGTCCCATAGCAACCTGAGTAAGTGGTGATTCTATTGACTCACTTTGCGAATAAAATATAATATCTCCATGAAGACACCCTCTAGCCACCCGGCACGCCTTTTTGCTTGATACAACATATCACAAGCCATCAATCGCAAGAGTCAAGCACTCATCATCTACATCAATTTTTACAAAAGTAATCTCAGGCTTAGATATGACATATCATTGGTTTTTGTTTGGAACAAGAAAAAATTGAAAGCGCAAGAGGGGGGTGAATTGCTATTTTTTTCAATTTTCTTCTTGTGAGTAGTTGACTTGAGAGGAACCTCAGTCAACTACATATTGCAGATAAGTATGAATGGAATCGAAGAATGCGTAAAGTAAACTTGACATAATAATTTTTAACTGGTTGGGATCCAATGTGGATCTTACGTCTAGTCCCCTTGGGTTGCAAGGGTGTTCTCTTCTAGCCTTGGTAACTTTTGATGGGAGTACAAAGTTGAGTGTGACTTCACAGTTTACAGTGTGTTTATTTCACTCTTCTATTTTGATACAACGCCTTACCAAAATTTTTTCACTCTTCTCTCTTTTTTGTTTACACAGTAGAACTAAGTAATACAATGCTTATCAAAAGTAGAGTAGGGAGAGGTGAGATGATTCACACTCATTGTACAATCTATCCACTTGCAGTGTGATGTCTTTATATAGGGTCGAGACTTGAATCTGGTCCTATGAAGAGATGGCAACCCAAGAGATTTGATCCTTGGAAAATAGGCAAGATATACTTATTTTCCAAGAATAAAGATTAAGGCTTATTCATTGATTTAGCCTTAATAGCTTACAGACAGTTTAACATCCTTTCCTTATGTCTCTACGTCAGTAGCTTTCTTGATTGTATATAGCCGTTGGAGATCCCTTCCTATATTGTTTGATTCATTCTTGCAGCTTCCTTGAATTGTATGTAGTCGTTTGGAGATCCCTTCCTTTCTTGATTGATTTATTCTTGCAGCTTCCTTGATTAAATATGGCCGTTGGAGATCTAATCAAGATCTAACACTTTTCTAATTTATTGGCAGCTGGTTGTGATCTTCCTTGATTGCAATCTTTCATGATTTTTGCATTTCAGATTTCAGCATCCTTGATTGATGATCTTCTAATTGATGATCTTCAATCTTGCTGTGAGAATCTTCTTCTTATTTGATTCTTTACTTTTTGATTTGTCCTAAAATAGATAGGCTGATTATCATCAAAACTTTACACTAACAATCTCTCCCGTTTTGATGATGACAATATTTAGTAGTAATACTTCCCTATTTGTGTAGTCGTCTTTATGAGTTGAGGTTGAGGTTTGCTCCCCCTGAATGTAGTGAGGAGTAGTTGACGGAGATTTTAACTAGCTCCCTCTGAGTAGCTTTTTTTTTTATAGAGCTGAAGCATACAAATACAATGTACTAGAAGAGCAACAATTAGAGAATACATGTATTGATAGATCACGTGCTTCACAGTCTACGCGCACCTGAGTACGGGTGATCATAGGGCTCTTAATATGAGGAAAATCATCCATGTTGTGCTTCATCCACTTTTCCAGTCGGTCCTTGTAGCACATCAGCAAATCTCTTTCTATCAACTTCTTCACACGCGCGCGCGCGCGCACAACAATCACTTCAAAACAATAAACTTAACTTTAAAAATGAAATTCTAGGTTTTCTTTTATGTGTTTGTTATTGAATTGTTGCTAGTTTGTTTAGTTACACTCTCAACTTTTTTTTATGTGTGGATGGAATTTGCACATCGTAAATGGAGGTATGATAGAACTCATCCTAATCATGCGGGATTGAGGGTGGAATTTATAGACAAGGTTAAAGATTTATGGCAATGGAAAAAACTAGAAATGATTTTCTTATTGATGGTACAATTAGGTGTCCATGTGCGAAATGTAAGTGTGTCAAGATATTAAAACCGGATAAAGTTGAATTTCATATTTTGAAGCAGGGGTTTATGGATAATTATTATGTGTGGACAGTTCACTGAGAGAATAATGCCAATGTAGCTAATGTTGATTTTCAGAATGCAATTGATGGTGAGGATAGTCCCATAGAGAATAATACTGGTGAAAGTTCTCGATTTGATGAAATATTGTGGGATGCTTTTGGGATGTTCCCAAG
Organism: Solanum sitiens; assembly: GCA_016801875.1. Classification (NCBI taxonomy): domain Eukaryota; kingdom Viridiplantae; phylum Streptophyta; class Magnoliopsida; order Solanales; family Solanaceae; genus Solanum; species Solanum sitiens. The sequence continues at coordinate 2,911,474 of JABWTJ010000080.1, forward strand.
GGTTCAATCAGAACCAAATGATGAGCCTAAGTGTTTCTATGAACAGTTAATGGAAGCTAATCGTCCATTGTATGAAGGTTCAAAGCATTCTAAGTTGTCTATTGCTGTTAGATTGCTAAGTATAAAATCAGATTATTCAATTTCTCAAGCAGGCATGGATTCTATCATTGGGCAATTGAATGAGCTTAATCTGAGTAAAATTGACTTACCTAAGGATTTCTATACGACAAAGAAGTTGGTTTCTAAGTTGGGACTTTCATTAGAGAGGATTGATTGTTGTGAGAAAGGTTGTATGCTATTCTATAAAGATGATGCAACTTTAGAGAATTGTAAATTTTGTAATCAAGCTCATTATAAGGAAGTCACAAATGTCAAGAGGAAGAAGGTTCCAGTGAAGGCAATGCATTACTTACCCCTTATACCTAGGTTAAAGAGGTTATATGCGTCAATAAGCTCCGCCCTTCATATGAGATGGCATCATGAACATAAAAGGACACCTGGTGTTCTATGTCATCTGTCAGATGGAGAAGCATGTAAGCATTTTGATAGAGTATTTCCTGGCTTTGCTAGTGAACCTAGAAACATTAGGTTGGGATTATGTATTGATGGGTTCACTCCATTTGCGATCTCTGTAGCACCATATTCATGTTGGCCAGTGTTTTGTTACACCATATAATCCCCCCCCTAATTATGTATGACAAGGCCATATTTGTTCCTAACTTGCATTGTTCTAGGTCCACACAATCCAAAAAAATTGATTGACATATACATGCAACCTTTGATCGATGAGTTAAAATTATTGTGGAATGAAGGTGTGGAAACATATGATGTATTCCATAAACAAAACTTCATGTTGGTGCTGCTTTGATGTGGACTATAAATGATTTCCCTGCTTATGGAATGTTGTCGGGGTGATCAACTGCTGGAAGTTAGCTTGCCCATGTTGTATGGAAGACAAAAAAGCATTCACATTAAAACATGGAGGTAAAAACTCATGGTTCAATTGTCATCGTCGATTATTGCCAATGGATCATGAATTTAGGAGAAATACTAGTGTGTTTATGAAGAACCAAACTGATTTTCAAGAGCCACCAACAACTTTATCGCCAAAAGAAATTTGGCATAGAGTTAGAGATCTACCCAAGGTAACAGATTGTCCACTATCTAAGATACCTGGTTATGGTGTTACACATAATTGGACAAAACATAATATATTTTGGGAGTTACCTTATTGGAAGCATAACCTTCTTCGACATAATTTAGATGTCATGCATATCGAAAAAAACTTTTTTGATAACTTGTTTAACATTGTGATGGATATCAATAACAAGACTAAAGATAATTTGAAGGCTAGAATGGACTTAACAGAATATTGCAGTTGAAGTGAGTTGTACTTGACATGCCTTAACAACAAGATTCAGAATCCCAAGGCTAGTAACACATTCTCTTTGGATGAGAAGAGAGTGATTTGTGATGGGTTAAGAATTTGAAGATGCCTGATGGATATGCTTCAAACTTATCTAGATGTGTCGATATGAAAGAAGGAAATTTGATGTCAATGAAAAGACATGATCGTCACATTTTCATGGAATCTTTGATGTCTATTGCTTTCAATGCCTTTCTAATAGAATATGGAAACCCATCATAGAAATAAGCCTTTTTTTCCAAAGAGTTATGTTATAGTACATTTAGGGCGGAGAATCTAAATTACACGGAGAGTAATATTTGTCTAGCTTTAAATAAACTGGCAAAAATATTTCCTCATGGGTTTTTCAATGTAATGGAACATCTCTCAATTCATCTTGTGCAAGAGGCACGACTTGGAGGACCAGTTCAAGGTAGATGGATGTATCCATTTGAGAGGTGATGACTTTTAGATATTTTTATTTTGTGTGTTTAGTTATAAAATCTTCCATCTAAAAGTCAAAATTTACAGGATTATTGGCAAAAGTAAGAGGACCATAAAAAATAGATAGAGAATAGAGGGAGCGATGCATGAAGCATATCTGGCAAGAGAAATTTCTAATTTTGATTCATATTATTTTGAAAATGATGTGCCATGTTTGAGAAATAGACCCAATCAAAATGACGATGGAGGAATTATGGATCCTTTGGCACCACCCTTTTCCATATTCAATCATCTAGGAAAAGGAGGACCAAAACATACTCCAAAGCGAATGTTAACTGAGATGGAGCTAAAGTCAGCTACAACACATGTATTATTGAATTGTCCCGAGGTCCAACCTTATCATTGGTACGTATATATATTACCTAATTCAAAACAAGATTCATTACTCTTTGACTGATAAATTTGTTATTTTGTCGGCCAGTTATTTTGTTGGTACATATGGGAATGATGCTGTTTATTCTAGGTTTTCAGAGTGGTTTAGAGAATATGTAAGTGTTACCTAAAACTGTTAAGTACTTTCAAATCAATTTTATTAAAATTCTAAATTTTGTCTAACTCAATTTAGGTTCATAATCCAATTAATGTTGTGGGTGTCGTGAATGTCCAATTTTTGCGTGATATAGCTTGAGACCTGATTGTAGAGTCAAAATAATGTCTAAGTACTTCATCAATGGGTACAAGTTTCATACAGAAGAATGGTCCAAAGGCAAGAAAACCAACAATAGTGGAGTGTGGGTGAAAGGAGAGGGGGATATTGATTACTATGGTGTGCTTCAAGAGATTATAGAACTCGAGTATATTGTTGGTTGGCCGAAGAAAAAGATAGTACTCTTTCGGTGCAAGTGGTATGATCCTGATCCTAGTGGTACAAAGGTGCACCTCTATACAAAATAATTGAAATTAACCACAGTATCGTTTCTATGATCCATTTATCATTGCAAAAAATGTGAAACAAGTGTATTACATTCCTTATCATTTGTGCAAGAATAAATCTTCGTGGCGTGTATTTAAAAAGTCAAACCAGTGGGGAGAGTGGAAGTCGAGGATACATTGGATATAGCATATCAAAATGATATTTCAAGTGTTGAAGCATTCGTGGATAATGAATTAGCAGGTGAATTCCAACATAGCGAAGGCACATATAAAGAATTTGATGCTACGTACTATTCTTGAATCAATTCTAACCGATTATGGGGAAGGAACATCTAGGGATATTGAAAAGGAATCCCGAATTGATGTATATGAAACAAGTGATGAGGAATTACTTGAAGAAAATGAAACAAGTGATGAGGAAGAATTTGATAGTGATTATGAATCAAGCGAAAATGATTGACTTGTTTGGAGTGTCTTATCCAATGTTTTTGATAGTGTCTTATCCAATGTTTTTCTATGGAGTTTAGTTGGTATGTTTTTTTAGAATAATCATTTTTTCTTATCTTTTTGCTATATTTTCTGATGTACAAGTAGTGTACTAACCAACTTAGTTAGATTAACAAATCGATGATGTTTTTCTCTGCAACTGTGATTTCATTATAATGGCATGCACATCATAGCCCCTTGGGGTGTGACCCTTTCCCCAACCTTGCATGAACGTGAAATGTTTCATGGACCAGACTGTCCTTTATATGACATTCTTATCATAAACATTTTGCATGTATATACAGTGTCAATAATCTGTAGCGGGGAAGGCAATGAAACTTCTTAAACAGGACTCACCATGTGTATGCTATATGATGCTGAATATTTGGTAAATAACCAATATGACATATATAAATTATTGTGTCCTGCACATGCTTCTACTGTTGTCGATAATAGTTCAATACCTACTTCTACTGCAAACTATTGCTATTGTCGATAATAGTTCAACACCTGCTTCTTCTTACTATGACATTGAATTTTTCTTCAAGCTTCTGAGAGTATTTGCAGGAGTACAAGATATGAGTTCAAATAGATTTTATAATGCAAAGAAGATTTTTCATAAACTTGACTGTTTCCTTTGTGCATCTTTTTCTTCTGTCCTCAGAGACAAAGAAGTGGATAAAGTATCGAGAAAAAAGGAAAACATAATAACTCGTAAATTGTACAAGTAAATTGCACAAAGGAAATATCGTATGCTGGTTTGATTGGATGTTTTAATGCTATTGAAATAGATTTTTCTTCATTTGTGTGTATGTTGAACTTGGAAATGGGATTCTAGTATATTGCTGAAATAGATGTTCCATTTGTTATTGAATTGTCTGTATAAAGTGGTACCGTTTTATTGACATATAGTAGTTATATGTGTTTCGGATAGTGAATGTTTATTACATCGTTACAAGCAAAGATATTTTCCATAGAAATTGAGTACAAATGTCATTTGTACGCAGTCTACATTAAATATCTCTACTTGCAGTCATATTGTTTATGCTAGTCGTACATAGCTAATGTGGTTTACTACCTTTTTGTTTTCCGTTGGATTGAAGACGCCGTGGCAACTAACTTTACAAGAGGGTGTAATCGTTAAAGGTCTCATCTTTTATCGCTGGTTCTTATTTGATTAAAGAGCACCATTTTCTGGGGTTAGAGTTACCCTGGAGGGGATAGCGTTCCGAGTTGCTTTTATTTAAAAGTTGTCTGGTTCTACTTTTTAGACTGTATATTTGACGGCTGAATCTTACATGCCTCAAATTTGCTTAACTTAGGTTGTTATTTAGTTAGTTAAAAATGACTCCTCCAAGCATTAATAAGCAACTCACTCACCATATGAACACCTTCCTTTGATAAATGTGGAAACATGAGCTGCAGTAAATTAGAAAGATTGGTGTTCAAGATTTTTGTTTCAAGTTGTATTCTCCAACTCTTCCATTTACTTTAAATCTTCAGGACGGAGACTCATTGACTGCCTCAGATAGTTTGTGTTAATTTCTATTATTAATTGCTCGCCAGTGTACCAGTTAATGTCATCCATCTGTATGGTATTGGTGGAAATTGTTGTTTATGTATGTTTGTAAGAGAGTTTCTTACTTGGTGATATTGTTGGTTATGCAGCAGTTTTCAGTTGCAGTCTTTTGGCCTAAAAACTTCTAAGCTATTAAGCTTTAGTTGCAGTAATTTATTTAGTTGTCTTCTCGTATTGATATATTGAGTTGATGTAATCATTTATTTTAAGCATATCTTTTCAATAGAAGTATTTTTTATGCCTCAGAAGTTTATAATATAAACTTTTTTTTAGTACACGTATCCTTATGCATATTTTGAGTATCTTTTTAGGAAATAAAGAAGACATCTGGAAAGCGTCGAAAGCATACAAATAAGAGGAAACAACATGATTATCAATCATCTTCATTGCAACCTACAAGTGAATCGAGCCAGCCACATGTAGGTCCTCCTAAGGCGAATCCATTACCACCCACCTTTCCTCCTTGTAGTTTACAGAACTGAATTCTTACTTTATTATATCAACATTACATGTATATATACACCAGAAAGAAGCATCAATAAAGGTAAGAAAATATCCTACATATCTCTCCTATCTATATAAGGTAATAGAATATATTTACATTATTCTGTAACACTCCCCCTCAAGCTGGAGCATATATATTAATCATGCCCAGCTTGTTACACAAATAGCTAACTCGAGCTGCATTCAATGCCTTTGTGAACAAATCATCTAGTTGCTCTTCAGTCTTCACATAGCCCGTGGAAATCATTTTTTCTTGAATCTTTTCACGAATAAAATGACAGTCCACCTCAATGTGCTTAGTTCTTTCATGATACACTGGATTTGAGGCGATATGAAGAGCAGCTTGGTTATCACACCAAAGTTTTGCAGGTGTGGGATACCTCAACCCGACTTCACTTAAGAGGTGCTATATCCACATAATCTCACATGTGGATTGTGCCATAGCTCTATACTTAGATTCTGCACTGGATCGAGATACAACATTTTGTTTCTTACTTCTCCATGAGACCAAGTTTCCACCCACAAAGACACAATAGCCAGTAGTAGACCTTCTATCAATCTTGGATCCAGCCCAATCGGCGTCTGCAAAACACTCAATGCGAGTGTGTTTATTGTTGCTATATACTATGCCAAGTCCAGGGGCGCCTTTCAAGTAGCATAATATTTGCTCCAAAGCTGCCCAATGTTTTACTGTAGGCGTGGTCATGAACTGATAACAACACTAACTGCAAAAGCAATATCCGGACGAGTTACAGTGAGATAGTTTAGTTTTACAACTAATCTCTTGTACCTCTATGGATCATCGAAGGGGTCACCATCATCTTTTGTGAGTTGCATATTTGGAACCATTGGAGTATTACAAGGCTTGGATGCTGACTTTCCAGTTTCCTCAAGAAGGTCAAGGATATACTTTCTTTGAGATAAAAATATTCCCTTCTTACTCCTACTTACTTCTATTCCCAAGAAGTATTTCAGTTGTCCCAAGTCTTTCGTGTGAAATATCGAATGCAAGAAAGATTTGATAGAGGATATTCCTGCATAATCACTCCCGGTGATGACAATGTCATCAACATATACAACAAGAAGAATAATGCCAGTCGTTGATTGTCTGTAGAAGACAGAATGATCACATTTGCTCTTTATAAGCCCAAACTTCTGAACTACCTCACTAAATTTCCCAAACCAAGTACCTGGACTTTGTTTCAAACCATACAAAGATTTCTTCAAGTGACAAACTGTCACGCCCCGAGCTACCCTCGAGACGCGGACACGGAACCTAGGATCACAAGTGATCCCAAGCTAACCCTGTTGGCATGATCATGAGCATACTAAAGAATAATAAACTGTTGCGGAAGCTAAATCATACTTAAAATTAAAAGATGGGGAATAACCATTTGCTAAATCTGAGATATATGAAAAATGATGAGTTAAAAACACAGAAAATATCAACTTAACGCTAAGCTGAAACTAACTATGTCTTAAATAAGCCTCTAAACTGGACTAGAAATACTGGGACAAACCCCAGCTAAATCTAGAAAAACTGAAACTAAATGACTGAAGACTGAAATTAAACTCATGATTGTTGTCCTTGGAGAACGAGGACTCACCACTGAATCTGCTGAACTGGAGATTAGAAATCGATCTATGCGTGATCTGGATGCTGAGAACTTGAACCTACATCACGAAAAGATGTAGTGCATGTATGCGTCAGTACTTGAAAGGTACTGAGCATGTAGGATAGAATAAATCTGAAACAAAACATAACTGAACAAGCACAAAACCAAGTATAACAATATGAACATGATATAGAGAATTCTGAGCTAACTGAATGCAATGACCAATTTATAACATGCTAAAATTGAATACTGAATATACTGATAATTGATCAATGCAAGAGAGTCTGACTGAACTGTGGGAGCTACTAATAACCGATAATAAAACCACATGAGCTAAATGTGGAGTCCGATGTATACGCCCCATCGAGAGGACACAATATACCCTGCCAGAGGTATAAAGGCATGCTGGCGTGATCACTAAACTGATTGCCCACAGAGGGGACTTACAACCTACTTGGCTAGTAGTTTTGGGACTAATTGGGTACGTTGAATCCTAGTCCAACTTGGTATTATGCTACTCCCAATGAATTATGTAATTAACTGATTATGCCCGAGTTTCTGTAAATACTGAATAGCTCAAAACTAGACATGCAAACTGAGAATGCAACAATTAATCTGTTAATTATGCATTTATAACTGAGGCATGTATATCTGAAGTAACTGAAATATTTGACCTAGCATGTTTAATTCAAGAACTAAAGAAATACATAGCTTGGGTTCTGAAATTCATGCGATAATCTGAGTAATAACATGATAATCTAATTTGGAACGTATACATTAACTAAATCATGAAGTTCTGCTGTAGTTCTAGGAACCCTAGGTTTAATCATGATAAGAGAATCAAGAACTGAATGAAAACTAGGGACCCAATGGGTGAAAGCAACCCACTAGTGAAATCCCACATACCTGGTGATGAAATTCACGGAAAAATACTTAGATTTCGTGGCTGGAACTGCTGGAAACTTGCTGCGTTCTTGACCTTTTTTCTCCTTTCTTGCTTCTAATTTTCTAACTTTTGATTAATGATTTTGACTTAGGTAAGTTTTAGTTATGTTTTTAGGCTTAAACTGACTAAAATATGATGATTTAGGGTCAAAACGACGTATCTTAAGGTTTAAACAAAGTGGAAAAAGACCAAAAGACTCGTGGGTAAGTTGTTGTTGGACCAAACAACAACCTGGACAGACGGTCCGTCGTTCAATCAACGGTCTGTAGGTTGGGCCTGTTCGACATGCCTTTACTAAAATGGGAAAAACTTTTTATTCGGAGCTCTGATTTTAGCAAGGTCGGTGGCTATGGAAAGCTAATTCAATTACTATCTGTTGATATGTCATGGGACACCTAATTCATTTTGTGCTAAGAGTTATGATCATTTGAAGTTGACCCTACTGCATTTCCCCCCTAATTGGCTGCTAGTTCCCACCTACGGACCGTGCTGGTCATCCGTGGTTCTTGTCAGAGAGTGGGTGAATGGAGTCTCGATCGATGGTCACGGACTATGGACCGTAGTCTGACATACGGACCGTAGGTCCGTTCGTCGACCAAGACTTAACCAATTTTCCTGGGCTGAGATTTTTGGGAGTCTCTGATCCCATCGACGGTTGTGCAGGACGGATTGTCGGTCAGGCTACGGTCCGTCGATGGTCACGTCGGCTGCACCTGTAGATTTTTCTGAAAAACTAATTTTTTGTCTGTTTTGACTACGGGGTGTTACACAAACTTTCCCATTCTCCCCCTGAGCAACAAAACCGGGTGGTTGCTCCATATATACTTCTTCTTGGAGATCCCCGTGAAGAAATGCATTCTTGATATCCAACTGATGTAATGGCCAATTCTTGGAAGCAGCTAGAGAAATAAACAAGCGAATGGAAGGGAGTTTGGCCACTGGAGAAAAAGTATCAGAATAATCCACTCCATAAGTCTGAGCATATCCTTTAGCTACAAGTCTGGCTTTAAGACGCGCCACAGAACCATCAGGATTTACTTTGACCGTAAAAATCCACTTACATCCCACTGCCTTTTTTTTCTTTTGGTAAGTCCACCAAATTCCAAGTGTGATTTTCATCTAAAAGATGTATCTCCTCAAGCATTGCATCATACCACCCAGGGTGACTCAAAGCTTCCTGAACTGTTTTAGGTACAAAAATGGAATCTAGAGAAGTGATCAAAGAGCAAGATGCGGGAGACAAGTGGTCATATGAGATAAAATTAGCAATGAAATATATTGATTGACACTGACGCTTACCTTTGCGAAAAGCAATGGAATGTCAAGATTTTTTGTTGGAGAGGGATTGACTGGAGGAGGATCTGATGACGAAAGAGTTGGTGCAGGACATGTATCATTGGTCGCTTGTCGCCTAGAATAAACTTGAATTATCGGTGGCTTTGTTGGAGTATGATGAACATCAAAAGACACATTCTCAGTTGAATGCTAAACATTACCACAAACTTCCTTATTGTGTTCTGAGCTCGGTTGAGTGGTCTTATAAATGATCCATTATTGTTCTTCCTGTTCCTGAGTGGGAGAACTGTTAGGAGAAGAGAAAAAAAGGAAATGTTCTCAGAGAACACCACATCTATCGACACCATGTATCTTTTACAGTCGATATTACCAGGACAAAGGGGCCTGACACTGATTTAGGCTAATCCTCACCACTGATGAGCGTCATAGCGGGATGAGTTAATCACGGCCAGAATGTATGGCCTAGCGATGGGTTACAAGGGAGAGGAGAAAATCGATTAGAAAATTAGGCGAGAGTAGGGAAATTATCTGACATAATACTGGTGGTCGGACCCACTCACTGGGAGATTGGAGAGGTGCATAGGCGATATCCGCTGAATGATCATGATAAAGCATTGCTTGGCATTGATCCTGAGTTTTGGGAACCTATTGAGAATGATATTCCAACTGATGAAGAGAACCTACGCACATGCTTTGATGTGGATTCTGATTCTAACGAAGATATGGACCCAGCACAGGGGGTGATGACGTGGATGGGGGGATGCCATGGTGGATTAATCAGGGAGTTATTTTTACCTTACCTTGCAAACTTTATTGAGATTTTCAAATGCATTGGGGACAGTGCTATTGTATAAGTGTATGTGGGGTGAAAACATATATGATTTGTACACATTTTGTGTTGGAATATTCTTTTCTATTGTTGTTTGATTTTGGGTTTCTTGGTAGTTGTTTTTGGTTCTTTAGACAAGGAAAGTCCCTTTGAACGGTACAAAAATACAAAAATGGTTTTTCTTTAGTAGGGTTGACTTTGTAGCCATAGATTGAGTCAATCTTCCCAATGATAGATACATGACAACCGTTTTAAGGGAAATTTTGTCATTTGAGTCTTAGGTTGGGTTGTGCTGAAGCTTTAACTCTTTGAAAAGAGATTATATGAAAAGTGTACATTAAAGAGGTTGAAATACAATTAGATAAGAAAATGAAAATCATTAGGTCAGATAGAGGTGGTGAATATTATGGAAATTGTAACGAATCAGAACAATGTCTAGGTTCATTTGCAAAATTCCTTGAGAATGGTAAAGATGGTGGGAGTGTTAAATGACAAAATGTGGAAATTAATGAGGTAAGGTGATCTTAGGTATATTTATATGCCCATAATGCTAATTATTCCCACATTTATGCCTAGTTTGAATTCAATATGTATGTGTTTAGAGTCGTATCGAGTCAATTGTATATTTATGAGCTAACATGATTAGTTGTGTAGGTAAGCTTAATGGGAGAAACGTACTCAATAAGGGACAAAGGAAGAAATACAAAGATTCGAGTCAAAAGAGAGCAAGGAAAAAGCTGAAGAAAATGCGCCAAGGCATTTGCGTGTTGCCTCCATGTTGCGAAAAAAGGATGCAAAAATAGGGGGCAATAAATTCAATCGAGGAAGAACACCTCGTGATGCCTCCGCATCGCGCAGAAGGAAAAAAATCTTGGGATGAGAATTTGGAATTCATCGCACGTCGCGCGCCTGAGACCAAGAATTGGTTGTTTCGACTTTTAGTATATTAATTTCTTTTATTAAAGATTTGGTTTTCCTGATTTTGAAGAACGACGACTTGGAAAATGTATTTTGGAGCTTTTAGGGTTAATTTCTCATTCTCTTTTCCTTTAAATCATTGTGATGATTCTAACCATTTTAGGATTGATTTATGGACTATGAGTAGCTAAATACCCTAGTTCTAGGGTTGTGGCTACAAGGTGAATGTAATCTTTTGAGTTTTTTTATTGGGTTTGTTATTGACTATCATATGAATCTCTACTATGTTCTTACTCTTGGTATTTCATGCTTGATCACCATAGAAATAAATCTATTATCCAAATTAAACTCGGGATAAGAATTAGAGGATAGAACGTGGGGCATAGGGAGCTTGTTGAACTCTAAATAGCTAGGGTTGATTCGTCTTTAGGATAAGGATAATACCTAGAGACCTTTCTTGGGTAACCATACAGGAAGATAACTTAATGTTCAATATTTACTCATTCTATCCCCGCTCAATGATGTAATTAGGGTGTTAAATATTGTAGGCGATTAGAGGTCGGGAGACCATGATCATACATTTAACCCTGTGATTTAGTGATTCGATAGCTAATAATTACTCATTTGAACAATATTGATTGCAAATTCATGATAAAAGTTGCAGCCCTGGATCTTTACCAATTCATTGTTTGAAATCATACTCTTTATATTTTGTTTTAAGTGGAAATAGGAAATACATACTATTGAAAACTGGAATTACATTTGTGTTAAACTGCAAGTTAGGAGAACTGATAAATTTTAATCGTAAGTCCCTGTGAGTATGATACCCGACTCTCAAAAAGTACCACTCTATTACTTGTACGATCACGTGCACTTGCGTGTGCGATTTGACCGCAACATAAGGATAAATATTTCATTGCCCATGAATGTACCTACTTCCGCACCAATCACAAATGGTGTTCCTCTTGTTGAAGAACATTTTAACAATGTTGAACAACATTTGGGTGAAACACTTCACGAAGGAACTTACTTACAAGTATTTGACGCAAATGAACCACAAATATTGTCATAAAGAAAATTAGTCATTATGTGATTTAGTTGCAAGACTCTGATTTTGACATTGGAATTAATTAAGATTTTATTTTATTTTCACAGGGCACAGAAAATAATGAGTCTGATAAATGGATTGATGCCATGAATGAAGAGTTAAAATCCATGGAATACAACAAAGTCTGGGATCTTGTTCAATTACCAGAAAGTTCTAAAATAATCGATTGTAAATAAGTCTTCAAGACCAAATATGATTCAAATGGTAATATTGAACGATATAAAGCCAGACTTATTGCCAAAAGATACACTAAAAATGAGGCATTGATTATAAAGAGACCTTTTCACCGGTCTCAAAAAAAGACTCATTATGATTTAGAGTTACATCAAATGGATGTGAAAACTATCTTTCTTAATGTAGACCTCGAATGAGGATGTTTATATGGGCCAACCAAAGAATTTCCAAATTAAAGGAAAAGTTTAAATGTTGTGTAAGCTAAAGAAGTCAATATATGGACTCAAACAAGCCTCACGATAATGGTATATAAAGTTTAATAACACGATAACATTTTTTGGATTTAAGGATCGGTGAATATACCAAAAGATCAGTGGGAGTAAGTTTAAATTTTTAGTCTTGTATGTTTATGACATTTTACTTGTTGCTAATGATTTAGGCATATTGCGTGAGATGAAAGACATTCTCTCTATGAACTTTGAAATGAAAGATATGGGTGAGACATCTTATGTGATAGGGATAGAAATATTCTGTGATAGATCACAAGAATTATTGGGATTGTCTCAAAGGGCTATATGAAAAAGTTCTAGAGAGATGTAATATGAACAATTGTTCAGCAGGAATAGTTCCTATTCAAAAAGGGGAAAAATTTAATCTCATGCAATGCCTAAAGAATAATGTAGAACGAAAATAAATGGAAACAATTCCTTACTCTTCTATTGTTGGAAGTTTGATGTGTGTTCAAACTTGCACAAGACCGGATATTAGTTTTGCGGTCAAAATACTAGAAAGATATTAAAGTAATCCTAGAATGGATCACCGTAACACTGCAAAGAACGTTTATGGCACGTTATGAAGCCACAATTCATACATTATGGCTGCAGAACTTTATTTCAGGACTTGCGGTTGTCGACACCATTACCAAGTCGCTGAAAATTTATTGTGATAATATTGTAGCAGTAATCTTCTCCAAGAATGATAAGTACTCCAAATATGTCAAACATATGAAATTAAAGTACTTTACTCTCGAGGAAGAAATTGGGAAACAAATAGTGTTACTTAAGAATATTAGAACTAATCTCATGACTGCAGATTTGTTAACAAAAAGGCTTACAACCAAAGACAAAAGAACATATTCAAAGCATGAATATTGGTTGTACTTATGATTGATACATTTATAATGTTTTACACTCTGAGCTCAAATTATGTGTTTCTGATATACATTAATGAACATCTTGTTTCTCATAATGGTGTACACATTATTATTTGATATATCACGAGATAAGTCTTTACGAGACATTATTGTGGACCATAAAATCTTATATGTTTTATAGCTTATTGACCTAGTATGATAATTTCCTAATGTAGTAGTATATGGAAGGAAGTATGTAGCTTAAAATGTATATACAACCGACATAACTCACATTAGTAGTTTATTATATTGTGGTATATATGATGGATATTATAAAAGAAATTTATTGTATGCGCAACTAATGTTTATTAAATATTAATATTATATGGTCATTGGGCCAAGTGGGAGAATGTAAGAATTATTATGAATCATTATTATTTATTTCTTACTTATGGCTCAAGTTTACTTGTAATCCAAGTAATACCATAAATAATATTTAATAAAGAATAAATCTCGTTCGTACATTGGTTACTTGATGGGCGTACCAGATTAAGTCATAACCTCTTTAAATTGGTCCTCCCTCCACCCATTAGGGTTACCACATATTCTCTACAATAATTCCATCGTTGACGGTTGTGGTAAAATAAAGTTAGGGCAAGGAGGTAGAAACTAATTTACGACTAACGCTTTTGTTTTTCTCTGTGATGATGTCTTCCTCATCAAGTATGTGCCCCTAACAATCTCTAAGTAAAATTATCGTGTTCAAGATCCTGATATTATGTTATAAAGTATTTAATCTTACATAGATCTCCTTTCATTCGGAGGTCTATGAAGTTGGACATTGCACAGCCTTGAAAGAAAAAGAGAATAAGGATTTTGGGCCGAGATCCATGGGTGACGTCTTTGTTGAAGGTGAAAAAAAAGTTAGGAAGCTGATACAAATTAAAAAAGAAAGTGTAGAAGGATTTCTTCATTTTTTAAATTCTTTTTTTTTTTTGCTTTCGGCAGATAAGATTGTTGACTTTTTTCTGACTTTTTGTTGTTCATCATTTTCTGATACATATAGGTTCAGTTTTTTAATATCTAGTACAAGATAAGAGAATCAAGAAGAAAATCATGATGGGCAGCAAGTCTTACAAATACAATCAGATAAATAACAAGGAGATGAACTAAGTAGGTTAAGCAGATTTAGCAATTAAGATTGTGAGAGGATGCTAGCAGCTCACTCAAATAGAAACAAAATACGAAATAAATTTCAGCCATACCTCAATGAAACAGTTGACGATATCTCAACACGAATACAGATCCTAGACCAACTGAGCATAAGTGGAGCCTAAAACGAGATATTTTCTAAGGTAGAACTAACAAGCAGGCACACAAACTTAGGCTAGTGCAAAAATTCAAAACAGTCCTAAACTCAGGACAACTTAGAGAGACTAGAATCACACAATTTACACCACAGAAGAAAACTATCAGTTAAATCCCAAACATGGAAAATACAAAAAGAAACTGAGAGCTTTATCATATACAACTTTCAAATCATACTAGTGAACGTAAAACAAAATTCAAATCATGTTAATGAAGATAACTTGAACAAGTAAGGGTTAATTGCAAATGGAAAGAGCATGGATAGGAACAAATATATTCAACTACATTCGAGTGAAAAATGTTCGAGATGAGGAGAAATAAGACACAAGATAAGTTTCAACAGTAACAAATCCAAATTCATTCAATCAATTTAAGGCAATGAATGAATAACGTCATTGATTATTCACGCAGATTCATAACAAACAGACACAAATTAATACTAACAAGGCATTTTGAAATTTATCATAATAACACTATGAAAGCTGAATTTCTGCGATTTTGATGGGTTTGTAGCGCGATTTGCTCGCTGGTGTTGTTGGTTTTAGTCGGATTCAATTCCCTAAATGGTTCCCAAGTTTAGGTAATTGCCTTCAAATATCATTTATGTTTCATTTAGGACCTAAATATCACTCAACTATTCCTATTTTCCTCCAAATATACTTGACACGTCAAAATATCTCACTCTCTGCTAGTTGGCATGACATGTCATTACAGTTTTTTTTAATAATAGATTAATTTGATTAATTAAATCCATATAACTAAAATAATGATCATATATATATTAGTTTATTGAGAATAAATCTTCATACATAAGAATCTTTTATAATTATAAAACTTATTTTTATGTTGTGAAGAATACGTTCTTAAAACGTTCTATAATATCATCAATTTTGAATACTTATAAAAATATACATTCAAAAAAATAACGATATACATATCAGTCATGTATGTCAACTTACATCAATTAATCATAAATTTTACAATGAATCAATAATGTTAAATGTCAATTAACTATTACAGTAAAATTAATTGTTTATTTTTAAATTCATGCTTACGACATTTTTTTCTTAAAAAAAAAATAGAAAGTGAATAATATTATAATATTATTACTGTTGTCAAAAAATATATATTATTACTGTTTTATATCCAAAAAAATATAAATACTAAATATCTCAAAAGTCTCCTTCTATTCCAGTTGGTCTGTCCTGTTATTAAATCATCAATTTAAAAAAATAATAGACCTATTCAATTCATCAAACTTATGTCTGAGAATTTATGAAGATTATAAAAAAAATTAAAAACTAATTCATTTATATTTTTTACCAAAAAAAATTCAATAAAAAAAACTCTTTGTGCAATTATTACTTGGTAATTTTAAAATCCCTAGTAAATTATTTGAAAAATTTAAGCATTTGTTTTGTAAAAGTATTCAAATAAATTTGCAAGGCTGACAAAAAAAGTTGGTAAGAAAGAGAAAATTATCATTTATTTTTTTAATTTAATTTTTTATTCTTATTCTTGCTATATTATATTATATTACAATATTTTAACTTCTCATACAATTAAACACCAATATATATATATATATATATATATTCTCATCTCATCCAAAATTCATGAAAAACAAGTAATAATTAATTGAATTGCCTATTTTAATTCAATAATATACATATTATATGAGGTTAATATACTGATAAATAAAGATCAAAATTTTATTTTCTAAGATAAATATTATTCACTTTTTATTTTTTCTTTTTAAAAAAGACCTTGTAAGTATGGATTTCAAAGTACCCAATTAATTATTTTTAACAGTTAATTGACCTTTAATATTGTTTGTAACATCTTGCAACTAAAAAGAAACTAGAAGGAAGTTTAGAAAATGGAAATAGCTATTTTTTTAAATAAATTGAAAATCTGGAAATTTGATAAGTAAGTTAAGTGAGTTTTTGGTCAACTTCAAGCGGCCATAACTTCTAGAACAGGATGAGTTAGGTGTAATTCAACATATGGTTGGAAAGATTGGAATAATCTTTCAATCTTTCCAAGGCCGCCGAGTTACGAATTTTGAGTTCGGATGAGTGAGTTATGCCCTTTGGAAGTTGCGTTGTTGGATTAAGGAAATTTCTAATCCAGATATTAAAAGGGTAATTTGGTCTTTTCCTTACCCAGTTAATTTAATTCGTTTTTAGTAAGTTAATTGGGGTCAAAACTGAGTTAGTTCATTTTACGCGTTGGAGGAAAAAAAGATAAGGCTTTTGGAGAAAGAACACAAGAAAAAGGAGAAGAGGAAAAAAAATAATTTTCATGAACGATCGGTTTGGATTGCGGATTTCTTCAAGATTTTAATTCTACCAGGTATGTGAGCCTCTCATAGAGATTGGGTTCGTTCACCCATGCGCCAAACGTGTTTAATTCAGTGAAATCTGTCCTAAAAAGAGTTGAAAGTTGATGTTCTTGATTTCTATTCTTGAATTTAAGTGTGTTCTTGAATTGGGTTGAATGTTAGAGTTTTAAGACCTTAATTGTGAAGTTTTAGAGTTGCTTTGAGTTAGGTTCATGATAACTAATGCTGGGTATCGGGACCTAAAATGATTTTGAGGAAGATATTCGAGTTTAGGTGAATTGGGGTTGAAAAACGAAGAAGGAAAAAGTCATACTTACTGCGTTAAACAAGTCACTCTGTGGACAAAAAGTCACTCTGCGTCGCGGACAGAATGTGGACTCCTCTTTCTAAAAATTTAACTTCTCGAATAATCATTTGGGAGAATCTCCGCATCGCTGAATTGTTCCAAGACGGTGATTTCGTAACTTTTCTCAAGTTTAGCTATTCGAAATCATTCCTAAACATCATGGGGTCTTTCCAAACACAAATCTTAATCCTTGAATCCATAATTAAATTCAAGGATCGAGTAAGAGTCAAATTCAAGTAAGAGTTAAGATCAAAGTTAAGAGTCAAGTCAAGTGAAGTTCATCAAAGTTTTCAAGGGTCTTTTACGAAAGTTTTAACTTTGTTTTAAGACTAAAAGTTTCAAGTTAAGAAAAGAGTAAAGAATTGAGTTCATTTCTTAAAAGCTATAGGGAACTAAGTATTCGCAAGGAGTTTATAAATGTTTTCACATTTAAGATAAGAGGAAACTCAGATTTTCAAAAGAGTTTTGAGCAAAAAAAAATGGAACATCGATTCCAAGAGAGCTTTTAAGCTAAGTGTTGAGTAATTATCTCAACTCTAAGAAAGAAGTTGTTTTTAAAACATATGAGCTAAGTATATTTTTGGGAGTAGTATTGAGGACGTATGGGGATGCGAGTTCATATTAACTCAAGTCTCCATAAACCATGTAGCCATCATGGGCATTAAAGGATCATACTTTTTAGATGATCACTTAAATTAAGCTAGTGGATACACTAAGTTAAGTAAGGTCTTATACCGATGACAAGGCATAGGATGGTCCTCGGCAGCATGAGGTAAAATGTTGTACCATCGCTTAGGCTCATAGTGATGGTTGTCGGTTAGAGAATCTCCCACAAAAGTTATATTACTTTAAATGAGTAAAGTTAAGTTTGTTATTTCTTTATCTTTAACGAACTAAGATTGTTTTTAGTTGCTTTATAAGCTTTTTTTATTATATATATCGCATGTGTTTTACTGCTTTATATTGAGTTTAGTGTCCATGAGTTGAGATGAGTCAAGGTAAGTGTTTATTTCACAATCTGTTTCGAGCCTATGTTTGTTAGCATTCGAACTCGCATACTCATACACTCAATGTACTGATTCCAGTTGGCCTACATCATTTCATATTGCAGACGCATGTAACCAAGATCAGCATCTAGTGCCTCGTTGATTCAGCTTAAGCACTCAGAGTCTGTTGGTGAGTCTCATTGCCTTCCGGAGGACCCTTTTTATTTGTTTTGCAGTCGCTCATTAGAAAGTTGTGTGGATTGTCCCAAAATCCATTTCAATTGTTTTAGAGGCTTCATAGATAGACCGATAGTATTAGTTTCTTTAGTCTTTCCATTTCACTTATAAACGATTAAGACTTGAGTTGTCATTTTGGCTAAGTATTACTTTTAAGTTATCTCTTGTGTTTAAGTCTTCCGCTAAGTAAATAAGTCAGGCTAAGGGTCCGCTCGAGGCCATAATTGATGTTCGAGTGTCATCCACGTTCAGGGTGTAGGATCAGGGTGTGAAAATTTTGGAATCAGAGCACAAAGTTCAAGAGTCCTAGGGAATCTATGAAGTCATGTCTATAGAGTCCTATTTATCGGTGTGAAGCGTGCCACATCAATAATTAGTAGGCTGTAACATTTAGAAATTTCTTCACTTCATTCATATTCCGTTTATGCGTTAGAGTTTTATCTTTAAGAAGTTTCTCTCTAATTCGTGCTTACGCGTATTTTTAGATAACCATTCCTCCATGAAAAGCAGCAAGAGTTCGTCTAGCTAGGAGGAATGTAGAGGAACAAGGGGTACCTAATGCACCAGAAGTGCAACCCCGAGGGGAAGTTACCAATGCTGAGTTTCGTGAGGCTATAAGGATGCTCAGTCAAGTTGTGACCAATCAAGTTGGGCAACAGAGAGAAGCTCGACAAGAAGAGGATGACACTTCAAGGATTCGTGAGTTCTTGAGGATGAACCCTTCAAGTTTCACTGGTTTGAACACTACTAAGGATCCACATAACTTCATTGATGAGTTGAAAGAGGTGTTCGATGTGATGCATGTTGCTTATACTGTGAGAGTCGAGCTAGCTGCATATCCAATGAACAATGTTGTTAGGACTTGGTTTGATAAGTGGAAAGGGGGTAGAGCTGAGGATGCATCGCCTGTGAGTTGGGCCTGTTTTGAGGAAGCTTTCTTGGGGCGTTTCTTTCTCGAGAGTTGAAGAAGGCTAAGGTACGGGAATTTCTAACATTTAAGCAGGATTCTCTAAGTGTGCATGAATATGGGTTGAAGTTCACCCAACTATCCCGCTATGCTCCGGAAATGTTTAAGGACATGAGGAGTAGGATGAGCGTGTTTCTTGCTAGATTGGGCCGTCTAACTAGCAAAGACGGCAAGACAGCGATTTTGATAGGTGACATGGACATATCAAGGCTGATGGTTTATGTGCAGCAAGTTAAAGAACAAAATCTGAGGGACAGGGAAGAGTTCAAAAGTAAGAAAGCTAAGAAAGGGAATGAGTCTGGGCAACAAAAGGGTAGTGTGAATCGTCCGTCCTTTCAAAAGTAAAAGGGACCTGCACGATCATATACTAGTGCACCTACACCCAGAAACAAAAGTGAGCATAATGTCCAGAATTTGCAGAACTTCAAAGCTAGACCAGAAGAGTTCCAAGGTACTATAGCACAAGGAGGTAGCTCGGCTCTTGCATGTGCTAGGTATGGTAGAACCCACCCAAGTAAGTGTCGTGATGGATAGACAGGTATCTTCAAGTGTGTGAAATAGGGTATTCATGAAAGAGTATCCTAAGAACAAACAAGGCAATGGATATCCAGGCAATAGAACCCAATCTTCATCAATTGCTCCACCAAGCAGGGCTGCACCTAGAGGAGCTACTTTTGGTACTGGCGGAGGAGTAAATTGCCTCTATGTAATTACGAGTAGCTAAAAGCAAGAGAACTCTCCAGATGTTGTCACTGGTATGATCTAAGTCTTTGTTTTAGATGTTTATGCTTTGCTAAACCCAGGAGCAAGTTTATATTTTGTGACCCCTTATGTTGCAAATAAGTTTGGTGTTATTCGTGAGAAACTTTGTGAACCCCTTTGTGTTTCTACACCTGTTGGGGAGTCTATTCTAGCAGAAAGAGTCGATCGTGATTGTTCTATTTCCATGAATCACAAAAGCACCATGGATGATTTAGTTGAGTTAGACATGGTGGATTTTGATGTCATTCAAGGTATGGAGTGGCTTCATGTCTGTTATGCATTCGTTTCATTTCGTACCTGAAGGCAAGAAAGTTAATTTCGAAGGGTTGTATCTATCACTTAGTCCGAGTTAATGACTCAAGTGTTGAGGTACCTCCTATTCACTCAGTTTTAGTAGTAAAAGAGTTTCTATAAGTCTTTCTTGATGGCCTACCCAGAGTCCCTCCTGAAAGACAAATAGACTTCGGCATAGACATCATTCCAAATACTCATCCTATATCTATTCCGCCATATATAATGGCACCAGCAGAGTTAAAAGAGTTTGAGAGAACAGTTGAAAGATTTATTAGATAAGGGTTTCATTCGACCAAGTGTCTCACTTTGGGGCGCTCCGGTCTTATTTGTGAGGAAGAAAGATGGTTCCCTTAGGATGTGTATAGCTTACTGTCAGTTGAACAAGGTTACCATCAAGAACAAGTATCATCTTCCAAGGATAGATGATTTATTCGATCAACTTCAAGGTGCCACCTATTTTTCTAAGATAGATGTCAAATCTGGCTACCATCAGTTAAGAGTAAGGGAATATGATATTCCAAAAGACGACATTCAGAACCAGATATGGGCATTATAAGTTTTTGGTCATGTCCTTTGGGTTGACCAATGCGCCTGCAGCGTTCATGGATCTTATGAAAAGAGTCTTCAAACCAATGTTTTAAAAGACTCTTTTGGGACTAGCCTCAGGGCTCGCCCTAGGGCGGGGCTCTAGCATAACGCATCGATACTCAAGTGTGGGACTTAGTTCTACAAGACTTACGCCCTAAGCGCCTGACTGTACTCCCTAAGCACGCCCAACGCCCAACGCTCGAGACTCGCCTAACAGATCTTACATAAATTATGTGATAAAATTTTTAATTAATATTGTCGACCCTCATAATTATTGAATAAATAAATGAAACGTAACTTTTTAATTTATAAAGATAACAAGATTGAGAGTAACTTAAACAGCGCAAATGTAGTATCACATATTTACTATTTGGTAATACTATGAAGGTAATTATATATTACGTAACATTTCTCTTACAAATATGTAGGGAAATTTTACTTTTTCACTTATCATTGGTCTTCATGGTGTTGTCATATGTCTCAAAATTATGATATTTTATTTAACTATTTGAAAGTAATTTTATTTTTATTCATGAAAGAGTGATGTTTATACTATAATACTTGTAAGTTTATTGATTATTTTCTTTTAGGATTGGGTTTGGGGGGAGGGGGGGTAATTATAATATTCTTTTTATTTATTATAGATTATCAATACTAATATCAAATAAAAATCATAATATAATTTATATATATTATAGGTTTTTCATAAAAAATTATTTGTAAAATCATTGAAAGGAATTTAATTAGTAATAAAACTATAAAAATGAATATATGAGATTACGCCCTGTAGATCAATGGGACTTACGCCCCGTGTCTCAGGGCTTACGCCTCGCCCCATACTGTATAAAATGTCTCGCCTCATGCCCGCGCCTTTTAAAACACTGCTTCAAACTTTATTTAGATATGTTTGTTATCGTCTTCATTGATGACATACTAATTTATTCAAGGAATAAATAGGATCATGCTAGTCATCTCAAAATTGTTCTTCAAACTTTGAAAGATAGATAGTTGTATGCCAAGCTCTAAGTGAGAGTTTGGCTTGAGCCTGTGGCATTCTTGGGCCACATAGTTTTCGGTGATGGTATTAGAGTTGATACTCAAAAAATTGAGGCAGTGTAGAATTGGCCTAAACCCACATCTCCAACTGATATTAGCAGTTTCTTGGGTTTGGCTGGCTATTAAAGAAGGTTTGTAGAGGGTTTCTCATCCATTTCGTCCCCTTTGACGAAGTTGACTCAGAAAACAGTGAAGTTTCAATGGTCTAAAACTTGCGAGAAAAACTTTCAGGAATTGAAGAAGAGGTTGACTACTGCCCCAGTTTTGACTTAATCGGAAGGTACTCAAGGTTTTCTAGTATACTGTGATGCATCAAAAGTTGGTTTGGGTTGCGTGTTAATGTAGAATGGCAAAGTTATAGCTTATGCCTCTAGACAATTGAAAGTTCATGAAAAGAATTACCCAATGATCAAGAGTTGGTTGTTGTGTTGTTCGCCTTGAAGATATGGTGTAATTATTTGTATAGTGTTCACGTTGATATATTCATTGATCATAAGAGCTTGAAGCATGTGTTCACCCAAAGGGATCTTAATCTCAGACAGAGGCGATGGTTGGAATTACACAAGGATTATGACATGAGAATTCTTTAGCACCTAGGTGAAGCTAATGTGGTTGCTGATGCTTTAAGCAGGTTGTCTATGGGAAGCACCGCCCATGTTGAGGAAGAAAAGAGAGAGTTAGCAAAAGATGTGCACAGACTTCCACGCTTGGGATTCAAACTTATGGATTCCACAGAAGAAGGAATAGTAGTGACGAATGGGGCCAAATCATCCTTGGTGTCAGAAGTGAAAGAAAAACAAGACCAGGATCCCATTTTTCTTGAATTGAAAGCAAATGTTCATAAGCAAAGGGTGTTAGCTTTTGAACAAGGGAGAGATGGTGTATTGAGATATCAAGGTAGATTGTGTGTACTTATGGTGGATGGACTCTAAGAGAGGATCATGGAGGAAGCTCATAGCTCTAGATATTCCATTCATCCGGGTAACACAAAGATGTACCGCGATTTGAGAGAGGTATATTTATGGAATGGCAGAAGAAGGGCATTGCTGAATTTATTGCTAAGTGCCCGAATTTCCAACAAGTTAAAGTAGACAACCAAAGGCCAAGAGTTTTTTATCAGAATATAGAATTTTTGGAGTGGAAGTGAGAGATTATTAATATGAATTTCATCACAGGTTTACCTAGATTGCGCATGCAGCCAGTAAAGACTACCCATTCGGCAAATAATTATGCTAAGTTGTACATTAAAGAGGTGGTAAGA
This sequence comes from Solanum sitiens, assembly GCA_016801875.1. Classification (NCBI taxonomy): domain Eukaryota; kingdom Viridiplantae; phylum Streptophyta; class Magnoliopsida; order Solanales; family Solanaceae; genus Solanum; species Solanum sitiens. The sequence goes on from JABWTJ010000080.1 coordinate 2,935,053, forward strand.
CTTCACGGAGTTTCAGTCTCTATTATTTCAGATAGAGGTGCACAATTTACTGCACAGTTCTGGAAATCTTTTCAGAAAGGTTTGGGTTCAAAGATGAACTTAAGTATTGCATATCATCCTCAGACTGATGGGCAAGCAGAACATACTATTCAGACATTAGAAGATATGTTGAGGGCTTGTGTGATTAATTTCAAAGGTAATTGGGATGATCACCTACCTTTAATTGAGTTTTCTTACAACAACAGTTATCACTTTAGCATCCAAGTGGCTCCATATGAATCTCTTTATGAGAGAAGATGCAGATTTCCTATTGGATGGTTCGAAGTTGATGAAGCAGGGTTGATAGGACCATATCTAGTTCACCAATCTATGGAGAAGGTGAAGGATGATTCAAGGGAGGTTAAAAACGGCATAGAGTCATCAAAAATCCTACATTGATGTTAGGAGGAGTCCGTTAGAGTTCAAAGTAGATGATTGGTTATATTTGAAAGTTTCACCCATTAAGGGAGTTATGAGGTTTGGTAAGAAGGGAAACTTAGTCCCCGGTATATTAGACCTTATTGCATAGCCAAGAGTATCGGCAAAGTAGCTTATGAGTTGGAGCTACCACAAAGGTTAGCAGCGGTTCATCCGGCGTTTCATGTTTTCATGTTGAAAAAGTGCATAGGTGATCCTTCATTAATCATTCCAACTGAAAATATTGGGATCAAGGATAATCTATCTTATGAGGAGATTCCTGTTCAGATTCTATATCGCCAAGTTTGCAAATTGAGAACAAAATTAGTAGCTTCAGTCAAGGTCCTTTGGAGGAACCAATTTATTGAGGAAGCTAGTTGGGAAGCCGAAGAGGATATGAAGAAGATATATCTATATCTCTTTGAATCCGGAGAAAATGCAGACCAAGGTACTAATTTTCTTCTTAGTACTCTTTAAATTATGAATGAGCATGTTGTTTGTTACAATTTTGCTTGTTGGGTGTTTGAACTAGATGTTACCACCCTTAGCCTAGTAAGAGTAATCTCATTTGAGAACGAATGTTCCCAAGGGGGAGATATTGTAACATCTCGCAACTAAAAAGAAACTAGAAGGAAGTTTAGAAATTGGAAATAGTTATTTTTGGAAATAAATAGAAAATTTGGAAATTTGATAAGTAAGTTAAAGTGAGTTTTTGGTCAACTTAAAGTGGCCATAACTTCTAGATCAGAATTAGTTAGGTGTATTTCCAGATATTGTTGTAAATCCCTTGGAACAATCTTTCCAATGTTGCTGAGCTTGCGAAATTTCGAGTTCGGATGAGTGAGTTATGCCCTTTGGAAGTTGGGTTGTTGGATTAAGGAAATGTCCAATCCGTAAATTAAAAGGGTAATTTGTCTTTTCCTTACCCAATTGATTAAATTTATTTTAAGTAAGTTAATTGGGGTCAAAACTGAGTTAGTTCAGTTTACGCGTTGGAGGAAAAAAAGTTAGAGCTTTTAGAGAAAGAACGCAAGAAAAAAGAGAAGAGGAAAAGCAAGAATTTTCAAGAACGATCAGTTTGGATTGGGGATTTCTTCAAGATTTCGATCCTACCATGTATGTGAGTCTCTCATAACGATTGGGTCCGTTCATCCACGCGCCAAACGTGTTTAATTCAGTGAAATCGGTCCTAAAAAGGATTGAAAGTTGATGTTCTTGATTTCTATTCTTGAATTCAAGTGTGTTCTTGAATTGGGTTGCATGTTGGAGTTTTGAGACCTTAATTGTGGAGTTTTAGAGTTGTTTTGAGTTAGATTCATGAGTACTAATGTTGGGTATCGGGACCTAAAATGATTTTGAGGAAGATATTCGAGTTTAGGTGAACTGGGTTGAAAAATGAAGAAGAAAAAGTCGGACTTGCTCCGTCAAACAAGTCTGCGTCGCTGACTTGTTCCCTCTTTAGAAAAAAGTCACTCCGCGTCGGGGATAGAACACGGACTACTCTGTCTAAAATCAAATTTCTTTAATAATCATTTGGGATCATCTCCGCGTCGCGGACTTGTTTCAAGACGGGTGATTTCATAACTTTCTCAGTTTAGCTATTCGAGATCATTCCTAAATATCATGGGGTCTTTCCATCCTTGAATCCATAATTCAATTCAAGGATCGAGTAAGAGCCAAATTCAAGTAAGAGTTAAGATCAAAGTTAAGAGTCAAGTCAAGTGAAGTTCATCAAAGTTTTCAAGGGTCTTTTACAAACGTTTTAACTTTGTTTTAAGACTAAAAGTTTCAAGTTAAGCTAAGAGTAAAAAGTTGAGTTCATTTCTCAAAAGTTATAGGGAACTAAGTATTTCCAAGCTAAGAGTAAAAAGCTAGAGTTATTTCGTACTCATTACTTGTCGTTGTGGGTACATGTTGACTTATTTACTAGTGGATTCTAGTAGGCGCCATCATGACTTGAAAAGTCGAGTCGTGACACATAATATTATGTCAAATTTTAAGAGTAAAAGTTAATTATCTAAAATTAAAAAATTATAGTAGACAAATAAAAAATTTTATAAACGATGTTGAATTAAATACTTAAGATATTATCTTTTGAAAATATATTAAACCAACACATATATGTATATGTTTTTAACTATGCTAATGCATGTATTAAATTTCTTTGCATTATTAAACATAGAACTTTGTGGTATTAGTTATGTACTTCTCAGGAGTCAAGAACATAAAAATAAAACATGTTAAAAGTTAGATTCGAATGAATCACTTTGCATTATTAAATAGAAGTTCATGGTGTTAGTAATACACTTTTCAAGCATTATTAAACATAGAAGTACATGGTACTAGTAATACACTCCTCAGGAGTCAAGAATATAAAAAATATGTTAAAAGTGAGATTTGAATTTAGGTTCAATAACACTAAAAAAGTCTGAAACATCCATCTTAAAGCTAGTGGATCAGTTAGATAATTTGTTTATTGGGTACTCTATGTTAACTTTATACAAATACCTCTTAATTTCTACACATTATACTTCGACATGAGGGAACATAACTCATATAATCGCATTCAATTGACTTGTATTTGTGAGGGAACATAACTCATATAATACTATATCCATTATATTTATTTTCATCATAATGATTTGACTTATAATAATGAAAAATCTTCAATTTTTGTGAAACAATCCAAATATAAACTTTTACAATCATATTTACCAAAATAATATAAAATTAAAAATTATTTAAATCCTAAAAGCTTCAAAGAGTCTAATTTTTTTTAAAAATACCTAAGATTGGGACATAACCTAGATTCAAACTCTTGACCTATAGACTATTAGTTTAAGCTTTAACCATTAGCGCTGAAATAGCATTCATTCATAATTACGAAAGAAAAATTATTTAGTCTCTTTTATATTAGTTGTTTAATGAATATCACAAGGGATTTTATAATGAGATATTATCAATAAATATAGTCTAATAACTTTTAAAATGTAAAGATAAATTGATCAAAGGTTGACATGTACCATAACTAATTGTATTACACAATTATAACTTGATCATGCATATATAATCACATTCAATTGACTTGTATTTGTGAGGGAGCATAATTCCTATAATACTATATCTTTTACATTTATTTTCATTATAATGATTCGACATATAATAACGAAAAATCTTTAATTTTTGTGAAAAGGATCCAAATATACACTTTTTACAATCTTACTTACCAAAAAATAAGAAATTAAAAATTATTTAAATCTTAAAAGCTTCAAGAGTCTAATTTTAAAAAAATATACTTAAAATTGGGACCTAACTTAAATTTGAACTCATGACCTATAGATTATTCGTTTAAACTTTAATCATTCGCGCTACAATAGCATTCGGTCATAATATGTTGAGAAAAAACTAATTTTTCAATAAGATAAAGAAATAGAACATAGTGAAATTAAAAATAAAAAATCATAAAATTTTAATTTTAGAATAATAAATTAATTTGTGTGTTCGTTGATAAAAGATTAGACATTGATTTTTTAGGATAAATTTTTTCATTCTATTATTTTATTAATAAATGGTCCGTAATGATTTTGTATAACCTTCTTCAAAATTGAAAAAAAATATATTATAAATATTTTTTTTGTTCTCTTTGTTAGTATTCATGTGTTTCTCTTTATGATAATCAAATTTTATTGCATTTACTTCATTGTTTAATTAATATTTTTATTTTGATATTGTTGATAGTACTTTTTCTTGTTGAAAATAACTCGTAATTTAATTGATTATTTTTATTTAAATCAAATATTAACAAGATATCTTATTATATCGTCATCTTTACTATTGTAAGAAAATAGTAAAATCGTTGAAAATAATTTATCATATTTCTTTAAAATGATTAAATTCTTTGATAATGCATAATTTGTTTTTTGAAGGATCCTATATATATACACCTTATCAAAAATTTATCGTATCATATATTTCTTAGAAGTCCACAAAAATCAAATAGCAAGAAAAATAAAAAAAAAATTAAAGTGATGAAAAATCGACTTAATTAATTTGACTTGATTTTAACATTTGAAAAATCAAATTAATTAAATTTATTTTTGTTTAATTAAAAAAATGATCCAAACTAAATAACGAGCAAAACAATCCTACTAAAAATATGAAGTTTTCAAGTTTGATGAATAAATATATTTAATAAGACTAATAAAAAAAATTATGACGAAACGTAAAAAGAAAAAAACAAGTAGAAGAAGATACGGAATAAGGAAAAGGAGAAAGAAACAGAACTTTTAACACATTTTCCGTAAGTGGGACCCCAATTTTTTAGACAGTGTGAACTGAAAAATAATAATTATAGGTTAGACTTTTCAGAAGTGATTTCACTTTTCAAGAGTAGTGGTTTTGATATATTCAAAATGATTTTACTTTTAAGGATATTTTGGATACAAAAAATAGATAAATTTACTCAATCACTCTTCACTTTTCAGCGAAATTATAAAAAAACATAAAATTAACTGCACGTATCAATTTATGTCAAAAAAAATATCGAGCAAAATATATTATCCGTAAAAATAAATGTAGTTGCACTTGAAAGTAAGTAGCAATACATCAAATTATGGAAGGTGAAAACTACAAGGACCACACAATTTTATCAGATTTGATTGAAGGGGTGGTAGATTTCTAGTCATATCAACATTTTATTTAAATCCTCTTTATGGTTGACGTTACAAGAAGAAGAGTAATTGTGACCCTACTCCATCATTCAGGGGCAGACTAAATAATTGGAAAGAGGAATAGTAGTTTTCTCAATTTGGAGAGAACTGCTATATATTCATCATCTCTATTTTATTTTTTAATTATATTACTTTTTCCGTTTCACAAAGAATGACCTAGTTTGATTTGATATAGAGCTTAAGCGTATAAAAAAGACTTTTAAATCTTGTGGTCCTAAATTAAAGTTAGGTAAAATGTACAAAATTGCCCTTTGATCTTGTGGCCTTAAACATGCCACGTGGAAAGTTGTTACGAAAAAAAGAAAGAGGTCATTCTTTTTGAAAGGAGGTTATTCTTTTTGAAACGGAGGGAGTATTATATATTCATCATCTCTATTTCATTTTTTAATTATATTATTATTATTATTATTATTATTATTATTTATATTATATAAATTTTTAATTAAATATATTATAAATTATATAAAATTATTAATTAAATCTTTAATGTTCACAATTATTTTCTAAAGTAATATCTTTATTATATTAATTTTATATTAATTTATAATTTTTGTAAATGAATTTATATTTTTATTTAAGATATAAAATAGTTTTATTATAATTTATAACTGTATAATAAATAACAATCATGAAATGAAAAGTATGCGTGTAAATGAGTAATTAAATAAAAAAACATCTAAGTTTATTATTGACAAGTATACTACTTTCATTTTGAATTTACATTTTTTTTCTAGCTTAAAACTTTTTGGCATTTTAAATATTTAAATTAAAAGTATAATTATTTTTCACTATGAAGAATTTACAATATTTTCTTTCATCGATGATTTCATTTTTATTTGAATTACTCATTAATATGTGTAATATATACTACTTGCTTGCAGTTTATGTAATTTAAAAAGAGGTAAAATATAAATTTATATTTCATGAGGTTTTGTAAAAGATTTTGAATTATATATGTTTTGATTATGAAAAAAATTATATTTATTTTATGAAATAAGAAAATATAGATAAAGTAATAATAATTAATATTTAAAAACGGAAAGAAAATTTGTGAAAAATAAAATTGTCGATTTCAGTTGATTTTCTCTAAATATGAAAATTCACTCTACTTGCTCATAAAAATAGAGAACTAAATTGGAGATAGACTTTATTAACGAATCAAAATAATTGATCACAATATATATGAACAAGGAGGGGAAAAAAACATTTCATGGATAGTGTCATTCCCCACTATAAAAAAACAACTCTTTTCTTATATCTATCGTTAAAAAAAGAAGGGTTAACTTATGAGGACAAGCTTGACTAGAGTTTATTTTTATTTTTTTCATTCAATTCCTCTATCATCATTTTATTTGGATTACTTTATTTGAATAATTAACTGTTGAATAATGACATTGTAGAGTATATTTTATACTCCTTTCATTCTATTTTAATTATGCGATGTTTAAAAAAAATATTTTTAAAATTTATGGTCTAAACAATCTTTAAATATTTATGTGGTTAAAATCATTTCAATAATAATAATAATAATTTAAAATTAAATTATTTCTAATTATAATAAGATAACATTCTTTTTTAGACGAATTAAAAAAAAATGTTGCACATAAAATAGCCTATAATAGGTACTATAGCTATAGTTTAAGAAAATTTCTAATTTGTGGCTACAGTTTCCCCAATTCTTGTTATTCACCTGATTTGTATAATCACTTGATTTATATAAATCCAGAGTTTGAGTAATTCGGTTCCTAATTGTATAAATTCATAATTTTGTGTATTCTTACCCTAGCTATTTCTGTACGATTTGTAAAAAATCATAATTAACTACCCTATTTGTAATTGACAAGCAAAATATACAAACGTAGTTATGAAAAATTCCTAAATATATAAATACAGAATTTAAATATACTTACCCTATTAGTATATTCACAAGTGAAATATATAAAACACAGTCTTCATAGCAAACAAAACTATAACTATAGAGCGTAATTATCAAAATCATAATTATAAAACCTTATTATGTCTATTATATTTGCTATTTTAGAAGTTTTCTCTTTTTTAAACTAGTAGCAAATTTGAAGGCTGATTAAGTGCATGACTTTATATGGCATAACAAGGGCCAAAAATTATATAGGGCAAACCTAAAATTGTAGTATAAATGGTGCCTTTGAAATTTAAATGTACTCTGCCCATCTAAGGTCTCATTTGTTTTCATTAAGATTAAGAGCTCTGAATCTGAATACACATCTAAATATTAAGATTTGTATTAAGATCTGGTGTTTTGATCTGAATGCACATCTGAATATTAAAATGTGATCTCTAAATCTGAACACTAAATAATTAATGTTGTTTGTTTTCAATATCTGAATATAGAAGTGAAATTGCACATTATATTAATAAAATATATAAATTTTTCATTTCAACAAAAGATATAACTTTTGATAAAAAAAAAATTAAAAAGTTTTAATAATCATGATTTGGAGTACTATTTTTTCATTCAAAAACCTTGATAAATAACAATACACCTAAATATTATTGCAACCATTGTTCTTGACATACATCAAAATTATTAATATAAAAAGAAAATACTTGAAAAGATTTATGAAAACTTATCAATTGGGAAAACTGGTGTTTGATTGTGAAAAATAAAAAAGAGAGTTTTTAGTTATGAGATAAAAAGGCAGCAGAGAAGCTACATATATGATTCATTCAGACATCTTCAGACCCATTAAGAGGTTTTTTAAAAAATAAAACAAATAAATTTAATGGGCTAAATTTGAATCATTCAAATTCAAATCTAAAAATTAAATATACTTAATAAGTTGAATCTGAATAATTAAAATTTAGACCTTTATTAAATACAAACAAATAACAACTAAGTATTTGGTGAAAGATTGAAATGACATGGTGATAAGTGATAAGGCCAAATATGATTTTTCATTTGACCAAATAAAGGTAACTCCAACTAGATATCACACACATCACCATCAGTACTTGAAAGTTAGCTAGTGGCATACACAGTGTGATCCAACCTTCTTTAAATCAAAACACTAAGATATGCTAAGATCCATACAATTAAGAGATGATGGATGATTCCTCTTGCTCTGAATACACTCATGAAACTCTTTCATCATGGTGTCATAATTTACAAGAACTTCCATTGATTCCTACTAATTCTTGTTATTTCCCTACATGGTCTCAACAGTTTTCTGCTTCTAGGAGCCATAGTGAAGCTGAGAAAAGGCGCAGAGACAGAATTAATGCTCAGCTTTCTACTCTTAGAAAACTTATTCCCACTTCTGAAAAGGTACATCTTAAGATTAATTGTATTTTTGATTTTGTATTTTGTTTGGAATAATTTATTTTACCATTTACATTATAGTAATCAATGGCGGATTCAGAATTTCCATTAAGGGAGTTGGAAAAAAAAGAAAGAGTAGTGCTTAAGATTTGAGGTTTGAACCTCTCAAACACTAAGCCGACAAGATTCAAAATCAATATATAAATATAAAAAATTCTTTAAAATATCTCAAATATACAACGTAATTTTTTGCCGTCGGGCTCAAGTGAACCCTCGACAGACTCTAGGTCCGCCCCTGATAGTGATGGTATGAGTTATTCCATATACTCCAGGATAGTTAACCGAATGATGACTAATTCTGAAATAACTTGTTTTCAATCAAAAGATTTTAAGAACATTTATAGAAAGTGTTATTTTCCACTAAAAATATAAATAATTTTTGCTAAAGCAATAAACTGTTAAATTGAGGAAATTGTAATGCAGTGGTAAGGGATTCATTAGAAAATAGTTTTTCGTACATTTTACCCTCCCACTATCCCCACTAGGTGGAATTTTACTTGGGAAGGGATTCTTCGTTTCTTTAGGTCACAATTCAAATCCATATGACTTTCAAGTATTTAATTGAATTTCGTTAATATAATTTTTTTGATTTTGTCCCATGATTGATAACGAAATACATAATTTGAGTTGCAGATGGATAAGGCAGGTCTACTAAGAAGTGTTGTTGAGCATGTTAAAGATCTGGAAGGAAAAACAAAAGAAATGAGCAATGTATTGAACACTCCTAGTGACGTTGATGAAGTAATAATTGAGGAAGAAGATGAAAGTTCCGATAACAACAACAACAACAACATAGTTATGAAGGTTTCTTTCTCGTGTGATGATCGACCTGAATTGTTCTCAGAACTAAACAGGGGTCTGAAGAACCTGAAACTAACAACAATGGAGGCTAAAATAACTAGTTTGGGAGGCAGAATTAAATGCATTTTCTCCCTTCAATCCATTAATGTTGTTTGCACTACTCATTCTATCAAACACTCTCTTAGAGTGTTGCTTGCTAGGATTGCTACTTCCCCTTCTACTTCCAATTTTCGAATCAAAAGCAAGAGGCAGAGGTTCTTCTTGCTTGCTACCTAATTATTCTTATGCCTAAATTAAATTCAATTTCTGAAACCTTTATAACAATATATATAATACAAAACCAAAATCCTATTTCACAACACCTTTCTTGTAAATTTCTGTCCAATTTTGCTTAGTAGTCATATTCATCTATTATATGTATCAATCTTATTAGTGCATGTTTGAGATTTATTTTTATTTTAGATACTAACAATTTAGTTATTATAAATCTATCTATATATATGATAGGAGAAGTAAAAATATGTCATCTCTCAACATCACAAAAAACATTTTTTTAAAATAATTAAAATTAATTACATGTAATACAATTAAATAATTATTATTATTACTATAATACCTAAAACGTAAGAATTTTTTAAATTCTAAACTAATTATAATTTTCAAATTAACTATATACTAATTGAAGAGATCTATTTAATTGTTAAAAATTTCTATAATTAAAATTACATAAATTATACAAAAACATATTTAATATTTTAAAATTATTAACCATTTTTAGTACAATCTTCCATCTGCAGACAGACAAGCAAGCAGTCCGAGAGGACTATTCAAGTGTTAGAAAACCTGTTGAGAGCATGTGTGATTAACTTCGGAGGGCATTGGGATAAGTTTCTACCTTTGTGCGAATTCTCTTATAATTATAGTTATCACTCCAACATAGATATGGAACCATTTGAGGCACTCTCTGGGAGGGAATGTAGATCACCCATAGGATGGTTAGAGGATGGAGATGTGAAACCTTTGGGGGTTAATTTAGTGAAAGATGTTCAAGATCAAGTGAGGAGTATTCAAGCTAAGCTTCTAGTAGCCCAGAGTAGACAAAAGAAGAATGTGAATCATAAGGTAAGAGACATGGCATTTCAATCCGGTGTAAATGTTCTCCTTAAGGTATCACCCATGAAGGGGGTGATGAGATTCGGCAAGAGGGGTAAGCTAAGTCCTGGGTACATTGGTCCCTTCGAAATTCTTGAATATGTGGGACCGGTAGCGTATAGGTTGGTTTTACCTCCAAATTTATCAAGTGTTCATCTGGTATTCCATGTATCCATGTTGAAGAGGTATGGTAACAGGGATTATATCATTAAGTGGGACTCAATTGTGTTAGACAAGGACCTCCAATATGAGGAGGAACTAATTGCAATTCTAGATCGTGATGTGCGCAAGTTGAGGACCAAGGAGATTAAGTCTGTGAAGGTTCAATGGAAGTATCGTCCAGTTAAGGAAGCTACTTGGGAGACCGGAAAGTATATGCAATACAAGTATCCTCAATTGTTTGTCGAATCAAGTACTACTTCATTCCTTCCTTAGACTATTTTCCCCAAGTTTGTCACTCGAGGACGAGTGATGATTAAATTGGTATCTATTGCAACAATTGGGTTCTGTCGTTATTGAAAAGTCAACGGGGAAAAATTTGGGGCCAAAAAACTTTTTCGTAGTATTTGGAATTTTCTCAACCTCGTCAAGATTTTGAAGAAATTAGAGTCATAACGGTGTAGGGAAATATGGTAACAATCGGGTGAACCATTTATGATTTTGATTTCATGAGTAGTTAGATAACTCGTTAAGGAATCCGTACGACCTTATGGAATTGAATTTGGGTGAGTAGAACTCTTGGAATCGATCTTAGCGTTAGAGTATTTTCTGAGGGTCGTGGGTTAGACGTCTATTGTGAAATGGGGATTTTGAAATTCTTTAGTTAGCTCTTTGTTTCGTTTTGGCTGCTTTGGCGAGGGGTTTGTGTCGCTCTGGCGTCGCCACTGTCGCGGGGTGATGGTCGTTGTGGCGGGCAGGATGCGAATTAAAGTTGTTAATAAATCCGAAACGATCTCATTATGCCTTTTTTGACATTTTGAGCTAAGAAACGAAATCCAGGCGACTCTTAACAATTTTTCACCATTCTTGAGGTTAAAGATAGGCTTTTCACTCCCCGAATCCATTTTTCAATTCGTAGAACGTAATAGAACTGATTAATATTGATGAGGGAGGGTTTTGATATAGATTCTATGGTAGAAACAACCCTAAATTGGATACTTGGGATCATGGGTTTGATTTAGGGCTCATAGAATTGTTATAGATTTGGGTAATTAGTAATTGTTTGTTGATTTCCATATTATTATGATTGTTTGTAGATCAAGAACAAGCGAAACTAATCCGAAAAGAGAAGGATCAAGTTTCTTAGGGTTTCAAGTTTATTTTGAGGTAGGTGATGGACGTGATTCTATGATTGTGTGATGTATTCTTATTATTGCTTCATTATGATGCATGTATGTATGCGAATGTTGCATTGTTGATTCACAATTTTTCTAAATGAGATAGATGAATGATTATATGTCATGAATCTCTTGAATGTATGACTTGGAAGTATACTTGTGTTTGTGATTGTGGTGTGATGGATCCAATTGTCACGTTGCAGCATAACTAACTTGGATCGGATTGCCACGTTCTGACATAAATAACTTGGATCGATTTTTCACATTCCGGCATAACTAACTTGGATCGAATTGCCACGTTCCAACATAGATGGATTGGATTGCCACGTTCCAGTATAACTATGGGATCGAGTACCACGTTCTGGTGCACTAATAGTTTGGATTTGGATTCCATGAGAGGGCTAACTAATTGTGATAAATGTGAATTTGTTGGAGCATGTGATATTCAATATTGTATATGTTTGATATATTGCATGATTATATTGGTGTATTAACTTGTTTATGTTGCACTTAGTGGGATCGCCGGGTGATCCTACCAATACACGGTGGTTGTGTATTGATACTGCACTTGCCCTTATATTTATTGAGTATAGGGCATCTTCCGGTGGCTATTGATAGACCTTGCTTAGAAGATCTGTGATCGTTACTTTCGAATTCAAGGGTGAGCTAGCATAGTCCAAGCTGCCATGGAATTCTCTTTAGTCTATGTCCACCATTTTTGGACTTAAACATTTGCTCTAGTAAGTTATTTAGATCATTAGCTTAGGGTTGCATCCCTTCTTGTTTTTGACTTGGATATCGTTTAGTAATTTTGGTACGTTGACTTTTAGATTCTAGGTTGTGTAGTTCCGCATTTGTTTAGTTAGCTCTTGGAATCCTTGTTGAAGTTTACGAAAACTTCTTACTTAGTTTATTTAAATTGCTTCCGTAACTTAACTGCCTTAGTTTTTAGATTATCTGCTTAGTTTGGGTCGTAGTAGTGGTTCTCCCATCAGAGTGTTAGTATGGGTGTCAATCACGACGGTCGGGATCGTGACAAGAGAAGTGCCTTGGAGAGTGACAATGGAGGTCAACTCAATTAATAGGCTAAGGAATGATTTGACCATAAGAGTACAAATAGGGCGTCAAAATGAACCTAAACATAGGTAACCCGTCTAGAATTTTAAGGGTTGGGCTCAAGATGATTTGAATTGGGTTCAATTTCAACTCATTTAAGTCTAATTCATTTGAAGAGAATCCTAAATTGAGCCTAAATGAATCTCCAATTTCAACCTGTTTTAAAATATTTTATTAAGATATGTTACTATATTGAATGTATGAATTAGTATCTATTTAACATTTGTTAGGATTTATCTATCCATTTGTTACTTTTTTAAAAAAAATTCTTGAGCTGAATTTCAAATTGTGATTATAAAAGTTAAATATCAATATGTTAAATCATTCAGATTAATAGAGTCAAATTGGGCGGATCAAGACCCAACCTATTTTTTAGCCCATTTTAATCTTATCACATTTGGGCCCAAAGTAAACTTGGGCAGATCAAGACCCAACCTGACTTCTATTTCAACCCATTTTAATATCTCCAATTTCAATCCAACTCGCCCATTTGACACCCCTAAGTACAACACTCATTAAGGGAGGGAAATACTCTTGCTAATTTTTTTGCTAACTTAGTTTTTGATTTTGCAGATAACTTTGAATACAACAACTTTCGGGAAGTTTCAGTTCAAGCTAAGCTTAAAAAAAATTATCAACTTAGACAAGAAAAGCATACCAAACATAAGAATCAGGCAGGCGTGTCTTTTCACATCAACAATGTAGATTTACTAATATGACACAATGTTAAAACATAAACGTGTAATCAAATAATATGTTACAATCTACTATATATTAAGTGAAATCTGGAGTTTTTGGACGGGTCATTTTTGGATCCACTCATGTATATACTTTCCTTATTTATTAATATAATAAAATGGTCCAGGAACCCTCCTTTAAATTAAAAAAAAAAAAAAAAAAACTGAAATAGTTTATGTTGGTTAAATATACCATGCACTTTTTGAGAGCTTGTGGTTATGATATGAAACCCGGATTCACATAGTATCATAGTAGATTCATTTTCTTTTGTATTACACATTTATTAGCTTCAAGTAATTCACTTTAGTTACATTAATATTTATTTTCTTAACTGTTGTAGTTGTATTAATCTTTGGATTCATTCAATGAAAGAAAAAGAAAGATCGAAGTTTCAGTCTTATCATGGTGCTGCAAAAGCTACAAAAAGCTTAGAGTTGGTCGTATCTTCAGGTCATTGCGTTTACAGATAAAGAGAATGTTAATAATATGAAGGTAATAATTTTAGTTGGTGATCCAACCCATTGATTTTTTAGAAAATTACTGTATATTATCTTTTTTGAAAGCTTAGACTAGGAGATAAGCAAAACATCAATTGAAACAACAAGAGATTCTTAATTATAGTGATCAAGATCTGTATTAGTCGGACTTTTCAAAAACTCAAGAAATAACCCACATATTCGCCATGACAAAAAGTCAAATGAAACAACACAAGTAAAGTGAAAAATAGCAAAATGATTAAAAGTGTCTACGATTCGAGGTGTAACAAGCTTACCTTTAAACTCCATAGTTGGAAGAAACGAAAGCTCCATGAATTTACACATCAAGAATTTGAGAAGAAGATGCGAACACTTTGAGCTATTTTCCAGATATTTTTATTTTTTATTGTTGTAGTTTGTTTCCTTTATGTTGGTCTTGGACCTTTTGTACTTCTAATTACTTATTTTCATTTTGTTGGTCTAAACTCTAGGCCTTTTGTACTTCTAATAATTACTAATTGCATTATCTTAATAAATAAATTTGGGCCTATTTTGACCTGTTTGAAAAAAGAAAAATATTAAATGTTTTAAATATAAAAGCTATATTAAATATTAAAAGAAAAAAAGAAACAACATTAAAATTTCAAAAAAAAAATCTTATGTTTAGTTTTTTTCTCTTTTTCCATTCATATCTTTTTTCCATTGATTTTTGTTTTTGAAAAAACTACATAATTACACATGATACCATTTTAAATATGTATACCATATATTTTAAATGAATTAATCAAATACACAAATCCTTTAAATATGGTATGAATAATTATCTTAAAATTTAAACTCCTTATATCTCTCACTCCCATCCCACCCCCACGTCCTTCACCCACATCCACTATGTCTCTCTTCCTCAATTCTCTCAATACATGTTTACATCTCCAAATTACAAAATGAAATCTTGATAATCACCATTATACATGGAGGTTTGTTACTTTATCTGTCTCAATTTATGTGACATTTTTTCATTTTTTGAGAGTCAAACAGTTTAAGTTTAACAGGAATTTTGTGTGTGAAATCTTTAATTTTTTTAAATGAAACTTATATAGTTATAAATTACGTAAAAAGTATTATAAGTCACAATAATTGACAATTCAAAACAATTAAAAGATATATGAAAAATGTACAGTCAAAAATAGAGTTATTTGAATCTTGAAATTCGAAAAGTGTCACGTAAATTGGAATGGAAGGAGTACTATTTTTTTCATTATTCTTATGTATCTTTGTTTTCATCCTTTTAACGGATATATATTCCCTCATATGCACCTACACTCATTCATGTCAAAGGCATATAAATGAGGATTACTCCAATTCAAACATCAATTGCTCCGGATTAAATATTCGTATGAATTATTCAACATAAACAATTTGACAACCAAACATGTAAATTGTATACAAAAAGTAAAATCAAAAGGCCAACAATATGCACCAAAATCTTATCAGCAAGAAGAGACAGATTAGAGTATGAAGGGTATTAGCCCTCTACTGAAGAGGAGAGAGATACGAAGGATATTATTAGATGTACATATATCTAGTTAAGAGTTCATGCATCTTAATTGAGATTATATGTGTGTTTTTATGAGAAAATCAGTATTTTGTTAGATTGGCGGTGAAAAGGGTTGTAAGTTACTCAGAATTTTTTTCGTCCGTTTTATTTCCCTTTTCCCCTAATTTGACTGACGGCCATAAGACATATTATTGTGTCCTAGTTTGTTTTTTGCTTTTAAGAATCCTTATATTATTATTGCTATGAAATTACTCATATTAAATCTGAAACATTTATAATTACTCATATTAAATCTGAAACATATACATACTCTCGTGTGTGTATCTCTCTCTCTCTCTATATATATATATATTTAAAAAAAATTAGATGTACAAGTTTACTATGTATCAGAGATACGCGTTTTTGAATATAACGTATGGAAATGATATTTAATACATCAAATTATACATATAATAGATACATGTAATATTAAATCGTATAAATAGATACATAAAATTAATATTATATCATATAAACAAATACATAAAATAAATACTAGATACATATAACAAATACATAAAATTTAGATTCATATAACAAATATATGAAGTTAATACTAGATACTTCTATAAAACATATAAATTTACTGCATGATACTCATGTATTTAAGTACTTAGTTTGTTGGATCTATCAAATATTGATGACAGATACATGAAATTATTGAATTTATTATTTTTATAAATAATATTAATAAATTTATTATTTCAAAGAATAATAAAATGAAATTAATTAAACATAAATACACTTCTCTATTTTTGCCCTATATTAAGTGATTTGATAATTTTAAATTTTAAAAAATAATTGTCCATATATTCTGAAAATTCCCAATTACTCATCTCATTAAGGAACTGTTATAATTATATATATATATATATATATATATATATATATATATATATATATATATATATATATATATATATATATATATATATATAATTAGATGTACATGTTTACTATGTATCGGAGATATGCGTGTTTGAATATAACGTATGTAATTGATATTTAATACACTAAATTATACATATAATAGATACATGTAATATTAGATCGTATAAATAGATACATAAAACTAATATTATATCATATAAACAAATACATGAAATAAATACTAGATACATATAACAAATACATGAAATTTAGATTCATATAACAAATATATAAAGTTAATACTAGATACTTCTATGAAACATATAAATTTACTGTATGATACTCATGTATTTAAGTACTTAGTTTGTTGGATCTATCAAATATTGATGACAGATATATGAAATTATTGAATTTATAATTTTTATAAATAATATTAATGAATTTATTATCTCAAAGAATAATAAAATGAAATTAATTAAACATAAATACACTTCTCTATTTTGCCCTATATTAAGTGATTTGATAATTTTAAATTTTTAAAAATAATTGTTCATATATTCTGAAAATTCCCAATTACTCATCTAATTAAGGAAATTAGTTATAAATAATTAATTTAAACAAATAATATATATATATATATATATATATATATATATATATATATATTGGTAGGGGTGTTCACGATTAGGGTAAAAATCGATTCAAAACGAAAAATCGAATAAAAACGATTTTATTTGTTGTTTGGTTTATTTTTTTTAAAAAAATTGATAGTATTTGTTTTGGTTATGATTTTATTCGAAGAAATAACCGAATCGAACCTATGACTTATGTACATATATTTTATTAATATACATACTTAATATATTATTTTTATATGGGAAACTGCACAAGTATCCCCCACCCCCTTTACCCGAAATTTCAGAGACACACTTATACTATACTAAGGTCCTATTATCCCCTGAACTTATTTTATAAATAATTTTCTACCCTTTTCGGCCTACGTGGCACTATCTTGTGGGTCCAGCGCGTGTTGAGGGGGGTACTTATGAATTTTCCCTTATTTTATAACCAATTTTAAAGATCTTATATATATATTCATTATAATTTACTTATTGAAAGCAAAAATGTCCAAGACGAAAATATTTATCTTATTGATTTCATGTATATAAGTGTCTACGACAATTTTTTGTGGGACAGAAAATGTTATTATTTATTCCTTCTAGGCCAATATAATGAATTTTAAAGTTTTATTGATAGTAAATTTAGTGATCGAAAGTTTAATAATTTAAGTCATTCTAACTATTTTTTGTTTTGAATATATCATTGTCACTTTTTCATATTTTGAATGAATTATTTCTTTTATTTTTGTATATAGTTAATAATCGAACCAAATCAAAACCAAACCGATAAATGTATATTATAGTTGATTTGGTTTGATTTTGTTAATTTTAAAACCGAATGAAGTTGATTTGATTTGATTTTAATTAATAACCGATTCAAATCGACTCATAAATACTTTATATATCGATTTTAAAATTTAAAAAATACATATATCTTACGAATTTAAATCACGTATCATATCATTGAAATATGATAGAAAAAATATTATTTAAAAATATCAAAAATTACTAGTACTTAAATTAGTAGTGGGATTTATCTTGTTTTTTATCTAGGCTTTTCTACAACCCAACCCAACCGTCACTGTTTGTGATCTATCAATTTTTTGCTTGACTAGAGTCAACTCCAGTCTTGGAAGGTGAATTTCATGTTCTATTTCTGAATTTGTGCATTGTTCCATATCTTCATTTGGATCTGGATTTTATTTATCCTGTTCGTATATTGAATTTTTTTATGAACTATTACATTAAATTAATTTTATTTATTTGGTCTCATTAATGAGTTATTCATAGGTTTTCAGACGGGAGATATAGAGTTAATTAATGTGTAATGTGGATGTGGATGTTGTGATGCTCTGTTTTTGTCCTTTGCCTTTATCCCCTTTCCATATGATGAGGTATTTTGAATTGGGTAGATGTTAGATTTGTATGTAATCCTATTTGTCGTCTTGTAAAACTTCAATATCATCTATCAATTCCCCAATTTCTGGTTTTCTATTTGTTTCTTTCTTTAGGATTACAGCTGGAATGAAGTTTTATTTTCCTTTTCCCCAACTGTACCTCCCTGCTGATGCTGTGATTTTCTTCTTCTCTCCTAACCTCTTTTGAGGAGACAAGAGGAGAGACTAGCATCTTCAATCCTTTTTTACTCTTTCTGTTTTGATTTGTTTGTGCGGTTTTGACTTCACACGGAAAATTTAAGAAAGTAAAAGAAAAAACCCTTTTGAATTTTGTGGTCTTGAACTAAATTAAACTAAATATATATGTAATATGTATCAAAATGCTGTTTAATTTTGTCGTGGGAAAAGTTGACATTAAAGATTTGTCATAGAAAGAAAGAGACCTACACTCAACAAACAAATTGAATTGAAGGGAGTAATATACTTTGAGTCTGCGATTGTAAAATTTTACATTGTGTTAGGCAACTCAGTTTACCAAAACATATAGTACTAAAATATGTAATTGACACTCTCATTAAGTGATCCAGCCTAGAGTGTTGCTGGGATTTTGTCTTTTTTCCAGTAAAACACTCCACTTAGAACCACTTTATGACTTCAGCTCATTTGAAGATTCATGTATAAGTTTGGCCATTTGCTATGATTGTCTTCAACTTTCGGTAATCTCTCTCTTTTAATCCACTTTCATGGGTCTCCTAATTGAACATTATATCCGTGACTATCTGTCTTTATAAGCTACATGCCATGTACAACCGACTTTACATTTAGGTGAGTGTAATCATTGCTTCTTCTATACGGATGTCAATATAAGGTTTTCGTAGTCTTGCACGTATCTTTCTTTTGGATTGATATAAATGTGGAGATGAGAGAGTCCATTTTTATAAAATTCAGTACATGTTTTCTTTTGTAACATGTTATGATCAATTGTGCTAAAAATTCTGTCTTATTATTAGTAGGAGTTTTGAGAAATTAGGATGAAGGCACTTATTCTTGTTGGAGGTTTTGGTACCCGGCTGAGGCCATTAACTCTTAGTGTCCCAAAGCCACTGGTTGATTTTGCCAACAAGCCCATGATTTTGCATCAGGTAAAATTCCTGGTTTAGCCTCGTTTATTTTACAGTAATAGTGATGATTCTTTTATAAAGATCATTCTAATATCAAACCTCCTCGTGGAAATGCGCCTTTTAAGTAGATTCCTGATATTGCTTTCTATCCTTTTAGTTGATGATTTGAATTTTGACAACTTCAGCTCACTATTCCAGTTTGGACTTTATATTAGAAAATAGGATTTCACATACCTTGTTTGTCACCGAACATTTTAAAGTTTCAGGTCTCTGGAATATCTAGGGCTTAATCACCCCTGCCTTTGCTAGGACATGATCCTAAAGGGGAATGGAAAATCTAAATAAGAATTCACTTGTGCCTTGCACGCGTTCTATATGTTCTCCTTTCCTATTTTGCTGGTGAAAAATAATTTATGATGAAACGTATCTTACTAAACACTTCTGTATGTTAGATCGAGGCTCTCAAGGCTGTTGGAGTGACTGAAGTGGTCTTGGCTATTAACTACCAGCCAGAGGTCAGCTTCTCTCCATTAGAGATCGTAAATATATAATGAGCAAAGAAAATAATATATAAATGTTGTTTGACGTAGGTGATGCTGAACTTCTTGAAAGAATTTGAGACAAAACTGGGGATTAAGATTACATGTTCTCAAGAAACTGAACCACTTGGGACTGCAGGTCCCCTTGCTCTTGCTCGAGACAAGCTGGTACATGATTCTGGTGAGCCATTTTTTGTTCTTAACAGTGATGTTATCAGTGAATATCCTTTCAAGGAGATGATTGAATTCCACAAATCCCATGGAGGTGAGGCTTCTTTAATGGTGACTAAGGTGAGTTCTTAGTTGCATTTTCCATTTTAATTTCCATGATTTATGAGGATGATGATGGGTATAATATGTAAATATAACTGGTTGATACAGGTGGATGAGCCTTCCAAATATGGTGTTGTTGTCATGGAAGAATCCACTGGCCAAGTTGAGAGGTTTGTGGAAAAGCCTAAGTTATTTGTTGGCAACAAGATCAATGCTGGCATTTACCTGCTCGACCCTTGCGTTCTAGAGAGAATTCAATTAAGACCAACATCTATTGAGAAAGAGGTTTTCCCAAATATTGCTGCCGAGAAAAAGCTATATGCTATGGTCCTTCCTGGGTTTTGGATGGATGTTGGACAGCCAAGGGATTACATCACTGGTCTTAGACTCTACCTAGATTCTTTGAAGAAGAGGTCTTCACCAAAACTGGCATTAGGTTCTCACATTGTTGGAAATGTCATAGTGGACGAGACTGCTAAAATTGGAGAAGGATGCTTGATTGGACCAGATGTTGCGATAGGCCCTGGTTGTGTGATTGAGTCTGGGGTTAGACTCTCTCGTTGCACTGTGATGCGCGGAGTCCGTGTTAAGAAACACGCATGTGTCTCAGGTAGCATTATCGGTTGGCACTCAACCGTTGGACAATGGGCTCGTGTCGAGAATATGACCATTCTTGGAGAAGATGTCCATGTTTGTGATGAAATTTACAGCAATGGTGGAGTAGTCTTACCCCACAAGGAGATCAAATCTAGCATCCTAAAACCAGAAATAGTGATGTGAAAAGAAAATGTTATATGTTGTTTAGTTTGTTCAAAATGTAATTTTTTTTTTTTTATTTGGTTGGTTTTCAGTTTCATCTTCTTCAATTGTAAAAGTATTGGAAAGTTGAGCTATGTAAGGCAATAAGCTGAAGAATAGCTGTTGTGAAAGGTTTGTCTGTTTGTAATTTCCAATGTATATACAAATAAAGAACTCTATTAGAGCTTCTCTTTAAATATTTGTATTAATGTATAAATTTGCGCTTCCAGCTATGAGGTCACTCGTTAAAATTAAGAAAAACAGCTAATTCCTGTAAATTGATCTCAAAGGGTGTGTTTGGTATGGAGGAAAATGTTTTCCATGAAAAATGTTTTTCTAGAAAATGTTTTCCTGAAAAACAAGTAGATTTTGGACTTATTTTCTCATGTTTGGTTGGTGAGTAGAAAATATTTTCCGGAAATAATTTTTAGTGTTTGATTTATGAATGAAAAATGTTTTTAAAAGATATTTTTTATTTTTACTAGAGTAAAAAATAATTTATGAAATTGAAAATATTTTTTAAAAATAAAATTATTATTTTTTTGGGGTGGGGTGGTGGTAGGGGGTAGGAGTGAAAAAATAAAATTTTGAAGTTGATAGTATTTTTCAAAAACAAAATTAATTTTCTTGGGTGTGGGGTGGGTGGGTGGCTGGCCGGGGGATGGGGGGGGGTCTAGGAGTTTAAAAATAAAAATTTGAAGTTGAAAATATTTTTAAAAAGCAAAATTAATTTTTTGGGGAAGGGCTGGGGTCAGGGATCGGGTGAAAAAAATAAAATTTTGAAATTGAAAATATTTTTTTAAAATTGATGTTTTTCCTCCCAAAAAAATGTAATTTGAAATTGGAGAAGAGTTTTGAAAAATGTTTTTCTTAATTTTTGAAGGAAAGTCATTTTCCTTAATTTTGAGGAAAATGAGTTGATTTGGAAAACATTTTCCAAAACTTTTGTCCCGACCAAACATGAGAAAATTGAAAAACATTTTCCAGAAAATTGAAAAACATTTTCCAGAAAATGTTTTATACAATTTGAATTTGTATAAAACGAGAAAGAGAGAAAGGCAAAAGAAACTGGGCAGGGGAGTATTTTTATTGTATAATTATAATTTGTCCTATGACGAACATATATGTATTTGCATGTGCATATACAATTTTTTTTCGCTTTATACAAACAGAAACACAATTTATACATTTCGTTTCTGTTTGTACAAGCGAGAGAGGCGAGAGTGGCGAGCGAGATTAGGAAGAGTGGCGAGCGAGATCTGGGAGAGGGGAACAAAAATATATGTATTTATATAATTTCCTCTCGCTTTATACAAATAGAAACAAATTTTATACACTTGTGTTTGTATAAAAGTGAGAGGAAGTGAGCGAGAGATGGAACGAGAGAGGAGAGTGGCGAGCGAGAGTTTGAGGAGAGAGGTGACTGGCAAATAGTTTGCTACGGGGCACGATTAAATCAAAGGGTGGTTATAGCAATTAATTTGATTTATTAGTTTGCCATTATATACAATCTTCCCTACAAAAAATTATACATATGTTATAAACCTATTTGTATTATAGTGAATGTCTAATTATGTGGAATTCTTTTACGACATGGTTAGGAATCCTACTTGGGGACCAAGTTAGGTTTTCCCTATAAATAAAGAGATTTTTCTTCATTGTAAATCAGATCTGTGAATCTCTAAATATATCCCCAAGAGAAATAATAAGTCTCCTCTTCTCTCTATTTTTTTCTTCTTCTTATTATATAGTTTCATAGCACGTTATGAACACGAGTCTCTAACCAATTGAGTTGTCTAATTCAAGTATGTATTACTGCACCCATTTTTTTTTGTAGTGTTAAAATTGGGAATTTGATGTGTACGAGGAGAGAGCATATAAGTTAATATACAGTGCTAATTCGCTTGATAGAAATACATTGATTCAAGCATATATGTTATATAATGAAAGTCGTTGCATGATTAATATGTTTGTGTCAGTGTCTCATGCCTTTCCTGATGGCTTAAGTTGTGTTAATCATCCATCATTAAGTTTTGATTACTTTGGGAAATTACTTACAAACAAATTGCATGTGTCGTTTAGAGGGAAAATTAACTACATTCTCTATATGACATCTTCTATTAATGATTGATCAAAATATACTATGAAACATTTTTAACAAAGAGAGAATGGAACCTGAAAGATCTCTTAAAACAATGTTGATTTTCTTTATCAGATACAAGTCACGTTTTTTTATTATTATTATGTGACATATGTTGTATATTCCACCAATGGTGATAATATTCTATAGACTTGTTACTGTAATTGAAGATATGTTTGTGAATTGTTTTTCTATATGACATCTTCTATAGACTTATCTATTGCTCTTTACTAGCCTATTATTCTATTGGTTTAGAGTATGATGATGGATTCATGCCCAATCACATCATAAGGGTAAGACGGTGGATTCATGTCTAGTTGCACCAAAAAGATAAAGATATCAGGTTTGTGCCTTGATGTACCATGATAAAGATGTTTGATTCACGTTTCATCTATTTATGACATAAGACAGATTTATATGGGTAAGACATTGGATTTAAGTATCAATGCACTAATATTGATGCTATTTTGACTATTAATTATTAAAGCAAACAATGTGATTTTAATAAAAAAATTAGTCATGAAATCGCTTCATTCTCTAAAATGAATGTGGTAGCAGTGTATATTATGTCTGAAAGAAGATACATGATTTTATAATGCACATGAATATGGAATGAGGCACTAAGTACATAATTTAATGTACTTAAATGATTGTGTTGCATTCATAAAGAATGAGAACTTTTGATAAATACTTCAAGAAACATATACATGAGGATATTTGTGGACTTATTCACTCACTGAGTGGGTTGTTTCGATACTTAATGGTCCTAATAGATGTTTCTTTTACATGATATCATGTGTGCCTACGTTATTTCACAACTTGATTTTTGCAAATATATCGGCACAAGTAATATGACTACGTGCACAGTTTTTTGATAATCAAATTAGTCCGTTCAGTGATGAGATCACGAGTAGAATAATTAAGAAGAAATAAATTTGAAAATTACTCTGGGAGTAATAATATTGAAATTTACTCATATAATAGTAAATTAGAAATTTACTAAAGCAAAAGACACATGTCATAGTAAACTTGGAGTTTACAAGTACTAATAATTATATTAGTTGCAAGAAAAAATTGGTCATCTCAAAGATGTGCATACTCAGTAATAGACATACATTGAAAAACTAGAAGATTCTTTAAGAATTTTTTATGTTGCTTGTTCTCATGATAAGTTGATTGGATTAACTAATGTTGGGACTAAATTCCTAAATTTTGAAAAGTAAAAAAGGTGAATATGGGTCCGTTCACCTATCATGTGCTATGATAAAGATATGCATCTATAAGATAATCACATGCGCGTTTGTTGTCAACTTGCAGTTAGACATTTGCATAATTGTTTGTGCAAGATAATTGAGTTAAGAGCACAATTTTCAGAATATATAATCAAGACAATTTATCTTGATAATATTGATAAATATTCAAGCTGACGTGACATTAAATGTCTCAGATAGTGAAATCATTGGTTATGAAATTAAACCTCCGTGTGTTGATCTGAAATATGATACCGCATACAAAAGTAATTGTACGCATCACACCAATAAATTATGATCAAATTTTCTTTCAATTGATTAATGGTCAGAGACAAAATATTTTCCATAGATTATTTTGATATGTAGTATATAATCAATGAAAACACAATGATGCATAAAGATAGATTCTTCAAAAGATTGAGATATATATTAGTTTGTCTATCATAAGGGGGAGATTAGAAGCAACACAAGAGTTGTAAATACTCCTATCGAATGTCCCTTAAGGATAGAGTCTACGACATGCATAAAGAATGATAGACTAATCAATTCTAAATAAAATAATTCTTGAAAAAGGGGAAGGATCAAAGAATCAAAATGATCATAATAAGGAGATAATGTGCTTTTGAGGAGTTTACGACATAACACTTCATGAAACCTTATGAGAGGGGTACGTACCTAAAAATAATGAAGTGATGAGATCTCAATAAGTTATGTGGTATTGTGAATCGATACAAAATGATATATCGTTGATAATATTTTTGATACAATAGCGAGTAATATTGTAAAAGATTGTGATGATATAAATTATACGACTATTAAAGCATGTTGATGTAGAAATAATTATCAAGTGAAAAGTGAAACAATGTGTCTTGGTAAGCGTAAATATTATTTGACTAGCAATCTAGGCACTAAAAATGTGATACATTTAATATTAAATGTTGTCACTTGAAAAATTGATATGGAAATATCTGATGGATTCAAAATCTAAAGCATATACAAGTTTTTTGGAAAACTAGTTTATAATCCTCATAATGATTAAGCAAATTCAAAATGCATAAAGCATATACAAGTATTGTTATGCAAGTTGATGACTAGAATCGAAACTCTTGAAGAGTTTTCAAAAGGCAATAGATTATTTGCTTAAAGAAGTTGAAGTAAGGAACTTGTAGAAATCTTTGATCCTGAAGGGAAGATTCATAAAAGGAGACAGAAGGAAGCATATTTCGTAGTGATATCAACATGTAACAAGTTTTTTCAAGTAATACCATAGTTGATTTATTCATCAAGTCTTTACCAACTACAATTTTAAAGAATATGGTGCACAAGCTTGGATATCGATGATTCAAATCTGTGGATTGATGTTATCATTAGGGGTAGTTAATACGTGATGCACTCTTTTTTCCTCACAAAGTTTTGTCCCATCGAGTTTTCGTTGTAAGGTTTTTAATGAGACATCCATAGTGCGTATTATTAGATATGTTGTCACAACCCGAGACCATACCCTAGAAGATAGGGTGCAATCTTGGATTGCGACCGGCGTCGTCGAACTCTCAGAGTTCTAAGACAAGCCTCATTCATATCATTCATTGCATATATATAGTGAAAAGTAGTGCGGAATTAAAACTTTTCACTAAAACATAATATAGTCTTTAGAAAACCTCTTTCATATAAAAGTAATAGAAATGCTAAGTCTCAATCTCATCATCTTAAGACACAAGAGTACTTTAATACGAAAATAGAAATAACATAGTCTTATTACAATACTTCATAAAAGAAACATAAGATGACATATATGCCCTCGATACAAATGAGGACATACTTCAATTCTTCTACTCGGACGATCCTTCTAAGACCAAATCTTCTTCTCCAAAAGCTCCTTACCTACCAAGGACTATAGATAGAAAATAAAGCATGGAATTAGTACAACCACATGTACTAAGTATGGCTATATGCATAAAATCATGAAAACGGACTTTATTGGAAATATGCATCTTTTCATTGGAAATCATAGTATAAACATAAGAACATCATTTAGCAATTAAGAAACACATAAGATAACATTTAATCAAAAATAATATTTTAAAAGGCTCACTTTACAGTGAGTTCACTTCACTGTACAATGAAGTCCCTTCACTGTTACAGTGAAGTCCAAACCTTCCCTTTTAACATCTCCTAGCATGTAATTCCCTCACTTAAAGTCATCCTAAGATTCACTTAAGTCACACAAAGATAGACCGCCCATACACCCTCTATAGATGTGCCTAAACGACCCTTAAGATTACCTACGATGAGTCACATACATACTTAGAAAACAATCATAAACATCTATGTAAGATTCTTCTACCAAATGTCAATTCCAAGGTTCACTTGAGTGAGTGTGGAGCGACCGCCCATACAATCTCTATCACACACACAAGAGATCCTATAGACTACCTCAAATAGAATCATTCTCACTAAACACACCAACACTTAAATGATAAGACATTTTCCTTCCAAAGCCTATCAAAAGACCTACTTAAGTAAATCGAGAAGATAAAGTCCATAGTGTAGTGACCTCTCCATGATTACCTAAATAGTCCTTAAGACTTCCTAAGGTTTAGATCATGTCAACAAGATTAACCAACTTCCCTAACTAGAGTCATCCTCAAGACTTCCAAAGATAAGACATGAAGAGACCATCCTTTCATGTCCTCCTCACACTTTAGCTAAGGAATGCTTAAGTCACTTTAGATTAGGTACTCAACCATTTACATAGTTACTAACATAGGTCATTAGTTCATTAGTTCATTAAGACTCATACATCACCTAAGACACTCACATAGTACATCACATAAGACACTCACATAATGGTCTTGGACAAGACCTAGGAACTCCACATAACAACTTCAAAGTCTATTGTGCAATGTCTAGATAGCGTCCCATACCACCACGTAAACCTCATAAACGTATCTAATGCTAATCGGTATTCCACATGATGAGAATAGGCAATAACCGACATAGACCATGGTAGCAAGACATGGAATCCGAAGTTCTATCCTACTTCGATGAGGTTGTTCTACTTGCCAATGGTAGAACTTGGACACATCCCATGTAGGCACATGGTTAAGGAATATGAAGAGCTTAATAAGCATTCAGTCTATTCTTTAACTGAATCCACTTAACCCTACTCATACTCACTCGATGCTAGCCTTCGTTCTCATAGATTAGTTCACATTAAGGTTCATATAAATAGGTCCCTTATCTAGTTCATGACCCCCTTTACATTCACCCTACCAAAGGAAGTTCCACTAGGGCATATCTCACTTTAGCGACAAGAAGCTCATAGCAATTTTCCTAAGGTATGATATGATGCCGTTCCAGCCAACCATCCCTAAGTCCATCACTCATAACATGAAGGATACCATTACGGCTAACTACTTCACAATTCATAACCTCGCCACTAAGTTCAAGGTTCCACATAGCTTTGACCTTCTTATCATCAAGGTCTCACTTATATTATTATTCAAGACTCTTAACGTACTAAGTCAAATCATCACATAATGATATTCATATAAGCATCAAGCAAGGGACATAAGTCTACCTAAACAAGACACCACATATTTCACTTTAACATACAATACAAGTCATTCTAGAAGTACTTAGGAATAACATCCTACAACCTATCATAACTTCATATAAGAACACATATACTTTCACATATAGATAGACATTATCATACATCACATAATCATCATATACTTCAAGTAATGCCGACAAGGCCATGATCATCATATTGCATAAAGTAACGCCGACAAGGCCACATCAATTGCAAATAGAACACATAACACCGCCACCATAAGTGGACCATACCAATCACAATAATATCAAAGTATAATTAAAATCAAATTAAGGAAAACGGGGCAGCATACCTTCATCCCCATATCCATACTTCAAATCAATGCCAAATCAACCAATTCAACATCACAAGGCCCTTACCCATGGCCATGAACAATAATTCAAAGCAATAAACATAAAACTCAATGAATCTACATCAATTCAATCTAGGTTTAACAATCTAATATCAATTACATATCAATTGAACACAATTCTTATATCATTAGAAAGCCCATAAGAAACTACACAACAATTCATCAACATTAGCTTAATATCAAGTAACCCAAAAAGTAGTCAAAACTAGGGTTCATCAATTCACATGGGTTCATAGGTAATTTATGTTGAAATCATCAATACAATATCAATTAGATCATAATTCAATGTTTATAAATCATTTATGCAAGAACCCATGGTAGAATCTCGAAATTGGACAATTTACTTTAGAAAACTTTGTAAAACACTTTGAGGATTGGGCTCCTTGATGAAATAAGTTTCAAGGATCAAAATCCATACCTCAAGGATGATAATTCTTCACTTTGATGAAGAATTTCCACTCAAGAACCCCTCACCAAGCTGCCTCTTCAATGGAGTCTTCAATGAAGGTTTTGGGATTTCTAATAGACTTTGGGTTTTGATTTTAGAAGAATAATGAAGTCTCTAGGGTCTTAACCACTTAAATAGTTAATTAAAATACCCATATGACCCCTAAACAACCGCCTAAACTCTTATTTAGACATGGGGTGAATTTACCAATTCACCCCTGACTTGGCAGCAAATCTGCGCACAGGGATATTGGCTGCGACGACTGGCTTGTGACGGGGCGTCACGGGTGCAACGGCCCTTAATGACCCTCCGTTGCAAGCTCCAGTGGCTTGCCAAGGGTTCCCCCTACACCCTTGGATAAGGCCCCCACGACGGAACCCTTGTGACGGGGCGTCACAGCCATGACTGGCCATTGACTGCTCCGTCGCCAAGGCTGCCTGGGACAGCCTGCCATCAGGTTTTGGGTCCTTTCCTCAAGGACCCTTTGATGGTCCT
The DNA here is from genome assembly GCA_016801875.1 of Solanum sitiens. Classification (NCBI taxonomy): domain Eukaryota; kingdom Viridiplantae; phylum Streptophyta; class Magnoliopsida; order Solanales; family Solanaceae; genus Solanum; species Solanum sitiens. The sequence goes on from JABWTJ010000080.1 coordinate 2,964,733, forward strand.
TGGGGATAATTTCTCGGACGTTTCTAATCCAAATACGACCATCTATAAGTTTAACACCTATCACATGAATTTCATCCAAAACGAACACGTAAAACTCAATGAAACTCGCCTAGACGTACAAGGTCGACTCAAGGCATATCTTTCGAGTGCCTTGGACGTTCTTAGTCGTTTGACCTCCAAACTTCACGAAACTTTAACCACTGCCTATACATGCTATATTAACTCTATTAAGAACCTTAAAACACCATGAAACACACCTAAACATATAGAACCACATTTTAGACATTTAGGTGACTTAGTCGTCAAACGTCTTAGTCGTCCCTTGACGTTTGACTTCCAACACCTCTAATATTATAGCTACTGCCTATAACCCACATATTAAACATATTTAAGACCTTAGAACACTAAGACCAACATGTTAGGCTCTAGTTAACCTATGTCATTTTCGAGGTCTTACATATGTGTACTCTTTTTCCTTCACTAAATTTTTTTTCTCAGTGGATTTTATCTAGTAAGATTTTAACGAGACACATAATCTACCGACATTCAAGGGGGGAGTGTTATAAACATATTTGTATTATAGTGAATGTCTAATTATATGTAATCCTTTTAGGATATGGTTAGGAATCCTACTTGGGGATTGTTAGGATTCTTAGAGAAGGATTGAGTCATAGGACGATGAACATGGAAATCAAATTCAACTGTCTTTGATTTTCTCTTGCTTTTGTTCGAATTTCTAGATAGACCTATTTTTGTATATAAAGTCAAGTTATCAAAGGAAAACTGAAACCTTAGAGTTCAATGGAAGAGAGAACTCCAATCTCTTGTTTTGTGATTAAAATCTGTGTACTTCTTATTCCTCAAATCCTCATATAAATATGAGTCTTCTTACAGTAATAGGAAGTCTTATGAAACTAGGAAACATAAATTCTATTCTAAACTAATAAGAAAACCACTAACAATATAATTAAATTCTTCCTATTTTAGAATAATAAGAAAAATACTAGCTTTATAATTAAATAAAGTTATTTGGCTCTCTGTCGCACATATGTCTTGCCCACAAATGCGTACACAACATTACGCCCCTCATGTTGAAATAGCTTGTCCTCAATCTCAAAAGATGAATAAGCCTGCTTAAAACAGTCTACATCCTCCCAAGTCGCCTCATCCTCTGGCATACCCGACTATTGTATAAGAATCTCCTTTGTACCATGATTTAAACGAGCTCGAATGACAGCAACAGGCAAAGGAACTACTCGGCCGTCCTCAAGTGTTGGTAGCTCTGTAATAGGTGGGAGTTGGTCGCCTTTGAATAACTTCAAAAGGGAAACATGAAAAACGTTATGAAGTCGAATGATTTGGCAAATCCAACTCATAAGCAACCTGTGCAATTCGTCGTAAGATTGAAAATAGACATAAAATTTGGGGGACAATTTATTGTGAATGCTCAACCTCATTGAACGCTGCCTGTAATGATGTAAACAAAGCCATACAAGTAACCCTGGAGCAAATTCGATGTCACGGTGACCCTTATCATAATAATCCTTCATTCATTGTTGTGCTACTTGTAACCGAATTTGGATATCACCCAAGATGTGATCACGTTCTAGCAATGCATGTCCAACAGCTTCTACCCGAGTGGTACCAGGCACATATGAAAGCAAACGAGGTGGGTCACGACCATAAACAACCTTGAAGGGTGTGGTTTGAAATGCCGAATGAAAAGACGTGTTATAACAAAATTATGCACATGAGACCCAAGCAACCCACTTTCGAGGATAATTACCAACAAAGCAGCGAAGATACATTTTAACAGTACGGTTGACAACCTCAGTTTGCCCATCAGTTTGTGGGTGGTAAGCATATGAGAATTGTAGTTTAGTACCATTCAAGCGAAAAAAGTTCCTTTCAAAAAGTGCTAGTAAAACCACATCTCTATCACAAGTAATAGTTTCAGGTATCCCGTGCAAGCGAACAATTTGCTCAAAAAATACCTGACCCACACTAGCAGTTGCGTAATGGGTGAGTCAATGGTATGAAATGAGCATATTTTGAGAACCGATCCACTACTACAGATAAGGTTGACTTCCCCCAAGACTTGGGCAATCCATCAATAAAATCCATGGAGATGTCTGACTAGATCTGAGTTGGTAGCTGGAGAGGTTGTAACAATCCTGCCGGACTTAAATGTTCAGATTTATTGCATTGACACACCGGGCTGGAAGCAACATATGCATCAATGTTCGTTTTCATACCTTTCCAGTAGAAATCCCCACGAATTCGGTGCAACATTTTTGTATCCCTTCATGGGCACTATCATGATAAACAGAAAGTATAGTAGTTAATGAAGGAGAATTCTATAAAAGGTAGATGCGGCCTTTAAACAAAAGCAATTCATCTTAAACTTGCCAGTTCGAATCAAAATCTCCTAGTTTGACTTTATCATATAATGCCAACAATTCTGATGATTCTGTAAGCTCCTCCCAGATGGTGTCCAGTAATGTGCTATGATGGGAGATAATAACATTCAAAGAAGGATCCTCATGTTCCATTCTAGATAAAGCATCCACAGCTTTATTGAGACAACCAGCCCGGTACTCTACTGTAAGATCGTAACCCACGAGTTTACTCAACCAATGTTATTGAGGTGGTGTAGTCAGTCATTGTTCTAGCAAGTATTTCAGGTTGTAATGATCTGTTCGGATAAGAAAAGGGCACCCCCACAAGTAAGGCCGTCAATATTGTACTGCCTTTGCAAGACCAATCAACTCCCTCTCATATGCAGCTAATTTTTGGTGACGAGTTGCTAACTGTCGGCTAAAAAATGCTACAGGCTGACCTTCCTGTTGCAAAATAGCCCCTATACCACCTCCTGAAGCATCACATTCTACAATTAAATTCATAGTAACATCGGGCAACCTGAGTACTAGAGCAGATGATAAGGCTTGCTGAAGCTTCTGGAATGCATCAAGGGTCAAATCGCTCCAATGGAAGGAGTTTTTATTGAGTAGACTAGTCAGAGGTGCTGCCAGTTGCCCATGGTCACGAATAAATTTGCGGTAGTAACCTGTCAATCCCAAAAATCCACGAAGAGGTGTAATTGATTGAGGTTGAGGCCAATCTAAAATTGCTTGTACTTTGCTCCTATATACCTCCACACCTGTAACTGAAATAATATGCCCAAAAAATGTGACTTGAGTTGTACCAAAGCAACATTTGTATTGTTTCAAATATAACTGGTGTGCGCCAGGGGCGGAGCTACCTTCATAGAAGGGGGTTCATCCGAACCCCCTTTGACGAAAAATTATATTATTTATACATGGTTAAAATAAGTTTATATGTATATATAGTAGATGTCGAACCCCCTTCGGCTATCTATTTCTACAAATTTTGAACCCCCTTATTGAAAATCCTGGCTCCGCCTCTGGTGTGCGCGCAATAACAAAAAAACCTTTTGCACATGAACCAAATGGTCCTCTCAACAACTGCTATAAATTAAGATATCATCAAAGAAAACTAACACAAAGTGGTGTAAGAACTCATGAAAGACCTCATTCATCAAAGCTTGGAAAGTAGATAGGGCATTAGTCAGTCCAAACGGCATGACAAGAAACTCAAAGTGCCCATGATGAGTTCTGAAGGCTGTCTTTTCCACATTTACAGGAGACATACGGACTTGATGGTATCTAGACCCACAAATCTAGTTTAGTAAAGTACTTGGCCCCATGTAACTCATCTAGTAACTGGTCCGCTACTGGAATTGGAAATTTGTCCTTTAATATTTTGGCATTCAGTTCACGATAATCAATACAAAGACGCCAAGACCCATCTCTCTTAGATACCAATAACATAGGTGAGGAAAAAGGGGACTTGCTTGGTTGTATCAATCCTTGTTGAAACATCTGATTACATTTCTGCTTAATTTCATCCTTTTGACGATGAGAGTATCGATAAGAATGAACAACTACAGGGATTGTTCCGGGCAGTAAACTAATGCGGTGATCACATTGACTCAACGGTTGTAACTCTTAGGTTCCTAGAACAGATCATCGAACTCGGTCAAAAGGTATTCCAATCGCTGCTCACCAGTAATTGCCTTTCCAAGTAGATGCAAAGCCTTCCCATAATACCCTTGTTGTCCCTGAAGCAAAATTAATTTCCCTTCCAACGAAAAATTCATAGTAAGTGCTGCAAAATCCCAAAGTATAGGACCCAAAGACTGTAATCACTTCACTCTCAACACAATATCAAATCCACCCAAGGGAATAACATAAAGGTCTACACTAAAGCTATGTTCACCAAACCCCCAAGCATTGGACTTTCTCCCCATTAGCAATAGAGATTCTGATGTTGTGCAAGGAAAAAACATCAAGGAGTAATCGACTAGCAACTGTAGAACTTATAAAATTGTGGGTACTTCCAAAATCAATAAGACTAAGCATGTGATGTATGTTAATGAGTGCAGGCAATTGCATAGTTTGTGCATGCCTTTGACCTGTAATTGCATGTAAAGAAATTTCTGGGCAGTCATCCAGCACTTTCGAAATTACGTCATCAACTGAATCATTCAATTCCAACCAAGAAAAGTCATTTACATTGGTGAGTGGCTGAATATTGTTCATCACAATTATAGCATAATCCCTTAGCTCTTCTTCATCCATTTCTACAAGAGTTAATCGCTTGAAAAAAGGGGTTTGATTGCTAGTTTGGATATTCGTCGAGGTAGATGAGCTGACTAGGCCAGTATTAGACTTAGTTGAATTCACTGTGTTGTCATGACTCGTCCGAGATGGCTGCCATGCCGCTTTGCGAGTGTTACTAACTCTTTGCAGTTGCTATTTTTGCTCTAAAGCCCTGGCTATACTCATAGCCGTCGATAAGTCAGGTGGTTTAAGCAATTGTACGTCCAATTTGATTGAATCTTCCAACTCTGCCATAAATATTCCCACGTGCAAGTGTTCGGGAATAAGCTCATCATCCCTAGACAACTTTTCTTGAAATTGACGTTGATAAATTTCAACTGTACTAGTTTGTCGAATCTTGACCAGTTCACCCACCGGGTGGCTGCTTTCAAGAGGTCCAAATCGCTGGAAACATCATTTCTGAAAATCTTCCCAACTCATTGGGCCCTTCGCTCGTTTAAGCTGATAATATCATAATTGTGCTTCTCCTAACAAGTGAAACCCAACGACTCCAGCCTTTTCTGCATCTGCTATATGTTGATTTTTGAAAAATTGTTCACAACGATTTGCCCAAATTAATGGGTCGTTAGTGTCATCATAAGTAGGAAAATCAATCCTTGCAAACCTTGGTATTGTCGAATTGGAATTTCCACTACTTTGATGATTCTTATTAGTCGGATGAATATGTAGTGTATTGCCTTTAAGAGCCGGATTAGTTGATCCACTTGTTGTCGGAGCACTATTGGACTCTGTCCCTGGACTATTAGTTTTGTAGAGCCAGTTTCCAAGCTAGCTAATTGTTCTTGAATAGCTTGAAGAATCCTTTCACTGAGACGTTGTTCCATTGATGCAAGTTTAGAGTCCATCTATTATCACACGTTCTTCCTGAAACCTAGAATTGATCTCATCGTCCATTGTGTTAGGCTTTGATACCAAATTGTTAGGATTCTTATAGAAGGATCGAGTCACAGATTGATGAACAGGGAAATCAAATTCAACTGCCTTTGATTTTCCCTTGCTTTTGTTTGAATTCCTAGATCGACCTATTTTTGTATATGAACTCAACTCATCAAAGGGAAGCTGAAAACTTAGAGTTCAATGGAAGAGAGAACTTCAATCTCTTGTTTTCTGATTAAAATATGTGTACTTCTTATTCCTCAAATCCTCCTATAAATAGGAGTCTTCTTACAGTAATAGGAAGTCTTATGAAACTAGGAAACATAAATCATATTCTAAACTAATAAGAAAACTACTAGTGTTATAATTAAATAAAGTTATTTGGTTCTCCGTCGCACGTATGTCTTGCCCACAAATGCGTCTACAACAGGGATCAAGTTAGGTTTCCCCTATAAATAAATGAGTTTTTCTTCATTGTAAATCAGATCTGTGAATCTCTAAATATATCCCCCAAGAGAAATAATAAGTCTCCCCTACTCTCTATTTTCTTTTTATTATTATATAGTTTCATGACAACATACAAATAATTGAATTTCAATCGAGATAAAATTTGATTTTGATGAGAATCATTAATTGATATGGAGAGGAGACTCTTTAAGTTTAACCAAAAACCACATTTAAAAGATAAATATGTGGTTTTGAAAGAAAAAAAAAGAATACACTTGGGACATTTCTGTAGACTCCTTTCATTTTTTTCTTTTTTTCTTTTGCCCTTAATGTAAGTAAATTTTTTAAATTATTATTATTTGTTTAAAATATATATTATACAAATCAATATCCTAAGATTTTTTGAATTTTCATTTAATCATCCATCTGAATGAGGAGTGTTGTACTTTTCTAGATGTACAATTTGGATTTTTGACAATATTTTTTTGCATATTTTTTTAAATAAAAAATAAGTATAAAAATCATTTATTAGATTATCGTAATTTTGATAGCATATCAAAAAGCATTTTCAAACTAAAATGTAGTACATAGTAACTAAGGGCCCATATGATCATGCGATATAAAGGGTGTTTATAGCAATTAATTTGATTTATTAGTTTGTCATTATATACAATTTTTTTTTTTTTTACAAAATATAAACTGGTGAATCAATTTTTATTTTTAAAATATCCCAAATCATGATATAAGATTTTCAAATCATGATTTTTGAAAATTTTGAAATTTCATCTTATAATATAAAATTATAATATGAAATCAACATTGAATCGCATGTCCAATACCTTACTACGTAAGTTTATGTGATAGACTGAAACTATCCTCACCTTTTTTCCGCTTGACATGCTCAACATAATCCTTCTAACCAATAGCAATTAATTAAAATTAAAGCAGCAAACAGTTAATATGATTTTGAATTGGAATAAAAATAAATTTTGAGTTGAATATGAGATAAAATTTATTCGATAAAGGTGGAAGTGTTTAACTTGAACTTTAAATCATAATCACTTCTAACAGATTAGATTATGTTTGGAGTCTTCTTTTAATCTATATCTCATTTTATCCTTTTTGCTATGCATAGCAAGACTTATCATTCTACTTTCAACTTAATACAAAATTAATCCATTATAAAAATGTAAGTAGATTAATTGTCAATTAATATTTCAATTTATATTTTTAGTAATATAAATATAATTTATAACCAATTATTAACTCTATTTATATTTCGTAATAATATGAATTAAGTCTAATTATTTTGGGAAATTTACGCGGATAAGCAAATTTACACTATTTAATTACTCATCATAGCTATAGTTTGCTATAATTATCACTCGCGACTAACATTATATATTAATTACGTGGGCTGACTTCGAGTTTGTATAATTAGTCGTGTTTGTATATACATAATTCGGCAGGATATACAAATAAATATGTATAATGTACAATGTTTTAGCCTATATACATATACAATTCACCTCTCTCGCTCGCCTCTCTCCTCCCACTCTCAATCTCGCTCGCCTCTCTTCTCCCTCTCCCAATCTCGCTTGCCATTTATACAAATGTATATGTATAATATACAGTTATATACAATTATATACATATACAATTCACCTCTCTCCCACTCTCTGCCCTCTCTCGCTAGCCTCTCTCCTCCCTCTCTCGATCTCACTAGCCTCTCTCCTCTCTCTCCCAGTCTCGCTCGCCTCTCTCCTCCCTCTCCCAAATCTCTCTTGCCATATATACAATTACATATGTATAATATACAATTATCTAACCAATATACATATACAATTCACCTTTCTCCCACTCTTTTCCCCCTCTCTCTCGCCTCTCTCCTCTCTCTCCCAGTCTCGCTCGCCTCTCTCCTCCAAATAACATGTAGCTACAAATTATAGTTATCAAACTATAGCTATGAAGAGTAACTAATTATTTTTAATGGGCTATATGTGAAAGTTTCCCTTAAAGAATAATATAATAGCTGAATTTTTATAAGATACTATTATTCGAGATATCACAATTTACAATGATTAAAAAGAAATGTTTTAATATTGTCCGTATACAACAAGCCTTGGTTATATATTATAAATTAAAAATAATATACTAAATAAAATATTAATAACATACCAAACCAAAAACTTAATTACATCCCTAATTAAGTGATATTCTGTTAGTCATATTTTCATTTCTTTCCCTTTCCTTCACGTCTTTTTATTTTAAAGGATAAATCATAAAGAGAAACGTGAAAAAAAAAAAAGATAACAGTTGTGATTAGCCAATGAGCATTTTACGATTTTACGTTCAATATGGTGACACGTGTCAAAAAGTTATCGAATATAATTTCTATATAAAGAAACTTTATACTTTACTTTACCATAATATATCATTATGTTATGGTCTAAAAGAAGAGCTGATCTCCAGATCTGGCTTCTTAATTATTTTTTTTTGGGTTAATTAGAAAATTCCTTTGAATAATATTTAATGCTTCACTGTCTTGTTGACGAGATTAATTAAGGTTCTCGATCAATTCGTAACCATGAAGCTATATAGAATGTATACTCAATTTACCCTTTGATGTGTAATGCAATTTGAATATTACATATCTGGATCATTGAGAACATTAGGTTTCTTCAATATTTTCAATATGGAAAGGAGCTTCACTGTCTTGTTGATGGGATTTTATTAAGGTTCCCGATCAATTCGTAACCATGAAGCAACATAGAATATGTACTGATCAGCTTTACCCTTATAATTATATTTTGTAATGCAATTTACATTATAACTTTGGGTGGTTGATCACATTATTCAAATCCCTTTTCTTCTCCTTAAATTTCACGTTTATCTTGACTTTTTCTCTTTATTTTGAGAAAATTATTTTTGCTATAACTTTCTTTTTCTTTTGATTGGTGATTAATTTTTTGAATTTTGTTAAAATTTAAATAAGCTATAACTTAACCGATTATCCCTTTTTCAACAAAAATCGATGTGTTGAGTAGGCACAACGTTAAATAATTACACAAATGAAATTCGCTATAATAATTATTCCGTCAACAAGAGTTGTAGTGGAGAAGAAAGTATTCATTCATGATGGCGGGTTTGACTCCTCTTGGTTGAGGAGTCACCTTTATCTTTAATTGAAGGTCTCGAATTTTAGTCCTCAAATATGGAGTGACTTTTGTTAAAACGCGCTTTTTGATTGACTCTAATGTGAATTCCAAAATTTCATTGAGATGCGGTTATACAAATCCCTTTTCGGTTTTCCACTTTCCAGGTTTTCCACTTTCCACGCAACAATTTCATAGGACTTGTCCAAATTACTATCACAAATTATTTTCTTAATTATAAAATTAAGATAAAATTAATTAAAATATTTTTATCCTTCCATGAAATTAATTCTTTTTGAAGATATAAATATTGTAAACTTTTTTTTTTTTTTTAAAATATTGTTAATTTTTATACGAATGGTTAAGGCACATATACAAAAGTATTAAAAAGATTTAAAAAATAAATTAATAAATACTTAAATACTTATTTTTTATAGTTTCTTATGTAGTATGTGACAAGTTACACTAGACGAAGAGATTTAAGTATTTTTTTAAACAATATTTTCCACTATCGTCCTTTTGTTATTTTATTTTTTTAAAAGTAGTATAATTTGTCTAAGAAAATGTAAACTTCATTAAAAGGATAAAAACCCAAATATTTATTTAAAAGTTTTATTTTACAAGTTGTGGACTTGTTGGAAATTGGAATAATCCGTACACAAAATAACTTTTTATTTCTCTAGCGCTTTGCCCTTTTGCCCATTGGTTTACACAATAACTTTTCTAAGGTGCCGTTTGGCCACAGATAAATTGGGGAAAAAACATGAAATAAAAGGTAAAACTAAATAACTTTTAAGTAAGAAAATAAAAAGTAGGAGAGAACTATTTTTAGTTTTTAACTTATTTTAAGTTATTTGAAAGTTATTTTTAACGGTTTCAAACACATCCTAACTTATTTAAGTAATTTTATTTTACATATTTTAAGCTATTTTTATATTCGTCAAATATTTTCAGAAGTCAAAATCCTACTTAAAGTAGGTTTGATTTTGAATTGGCTTAAAAGTAGATTTGATTTTGGATTGGCTTGATGGCTTAAAAGTACGAAAACCTACTTTTATGTTAGATTTTGACTTTCGAAGTGTTTGACAAATAAATAACTTAAAATAAATTAGAATGTCATGACCCAAAAATGGGCGTGATGTCACTCGTCTTATTTCACCAAGATAAGTCAGCCTAAAACTCAATCACCTAATTAAGTGCATAAATATAACAAAAGTCCAATAACAATTCAACTTAATTCAATCCCCAAAACGTGATTGTCACGTGCACAAGCCTCTAATGTAAATACTAGAATTGAAATAAAACAGCAAATCTAAAATGACGTTGTCTTTCAAGTAAAAACAAAATAATAAAGGGAGTAGGAAGGTTCACTGAGATGACAAACAACTACCTCACAATTCTCCAAAAGATGCCTAGAAAACGAAGAGAATGGAAAGTATCACATAGATCCGGGCTCGTAACCTACAAAAATTTGTAGAAGCAAGGGGTGAGTATCCAACCACACGGTACCCAACAAGCAAACCTCTAAACACAAGATAAGAGAACAAAATACGGGTATTCCTTACACCCTATCTGAACCTCCACACTACAACCTACATAGAACCAGCCCAACCTAACATTTCGCAGTTCACAAAGCACACAACTCAATAACAACACTCTAAGAGGTTACAATTGTCAATAACAACTCAATATTCGTCAGTCACAAGTTTCACAGAAAAACACTCACAAGATCAGCAAAACACAAGTTCAAGTTCATCAATGATCAAACATGTGTAATGCCATGAAATGCAATGTCAAATACAGTGATGCATGTCTGACCTAATGATACACACCCGTTGTCTCTTGGTCTGGGGCCCGTGGGGGATATATTTACGCATGCATCCATCGCGATGTGCGATACAACCCTCGATATATAGTAACTGTCGGGCGCGCAATACGTCCCTCGAAATATAATAATCGTCGCGGTGCACGATACGTCCCTCAAAATGGTACATCATCTTATCACATAACACTTTCACAATCATGTCTCAGAATCAATGCAAATGACATGTTCAAACAAATAATGAGGAGATAACCATTTTGATAACAAGGCACAATTCACAATAATGCAACTGTAATACAACATCAACAAATAAGTAATAAGGCTTCAAATCATTCTCAAACACCATACAAGGAAATACACGAATTTCATAAGCTTTACAAGGGTTTAGAAATCCACTTGCCTTAGCCAATCGAATAATCACTCTGGAATTTGAGCCTTCCCTTTCCATTAAGCTTCTGAATCTATGCAATCTATTCAAGTATATATTCACAATAAGGTTTCGGAATTAACCACACCCCATTATTATGTGTTTAACCTTGACATTAAAATTCGCCCAAATTTATAATCAATTTTGTAATTCTTGATGTCAACTAACATTTCAACTGTCATATTTTTCAATATCATAATTCGAATGGCACTCACAAAATACCATTCATCTAATATTTAAATATATATACTAATATATCAAACTTGAATCATTATATAATATCCAAAACTATGAAAATTACACCTGAATAAATTCGAATAGAAACGTTGCAGAATTTCTTCTTCTTCTTCTTCTTCTTCTTCTTTTCAACAACCTTTATACTAATCCAATGATTGGCGCATTATGGTCAATCATTGGCCCACCACTATACATTCAAATAACTTCCAATTCTTGCCATAAATTTCTAGAACAACGTACATACTACTTTAACCATATATAACCATTCTCCTTAATTTTTTTCATTTCATATTTCTATCAAACTTTATTATTTTATCTATTATTAACTTCATTGCCTTCTTTAATTCCAGCCACTAACTTATCTCACTTAACCTCCAAAATTTGATGACAAACCATAAAAAAATATAATAATAATTATAAGATTAACACCGCCTCTTGTCCCTTACATATTCCAAGTCACCAGAACGTAAGAATGCATCACACCATAAGCCTTCCTCATTCCCACTTTGAATTTAATACCACAAACACACTAATGTAATAACATTACATATTGGTTAGTGTTCTTAGGAAATTCAATAATTCTCAAAATTTCTCCAGGGACCCATGCTAATAAATTGTCCCTTTATCAATGTACCGACAGTACACTTCTAATTCTCAGAAATTAAATTACCCAAATTATATAATAAATACATTGAAATGGAGAAGCTTGATTACCTTACCGATTCACTCAATATTTTTCTTCGTTGTTTTCTCTATAGCCACCAGTTCTCTCCTTTCGATAGCAAATAACGTTATTTTCTTTGCCCTTTTCAGTTAAACCCATTTATTAAACCCTAAATACTTTAACTCACTTTACTCATGTTCAAGTGGTATAGAGTATTATTAAATTATTACTTTAACTCATTAACTATCGATTAAGTCAATTATCTATAATTATTCATCCATTAATTAACTCAAGTTAAATTAAAATTTAAAATTTCCAAAAATGAACTTCTGGGTCATCAAATAGAGTGTTTGACAACTTTAATAATAACTTAAAGTAAGTTTAAAATGACTTAAAATAAGTTGAAAAATCAAAAGTAGGTTTTCTCCTTTTTTTATTTTTTTAACTTAAAAATCATTTAAGTTTGACTATATATTTTTTATTTATAACATTAATCTTGCCGACGTAGAATAATTAAAATCAACAGTAATTTATCTTGGTAATTATAATCTTATTGACTTTAGTTAAGATACTAAGGCAAACATGATCAGCTTATGAATATCCATTAAAGAAGGATACAAAATTTGATTTTGTTTGCCATTATATTTTTATGAAAATCATAATCTTTCATATTGTTTTGCACGATTTGAATTAGAACTCTTAAAGAATTTTTAAAAGTAATAGATTATTTGCTAAAAGAAATTAAAATAAAATCAATTGCATATTACAAATAAAAGCTTGATATAAATTTTTATATTCTAACAATTGTTATCATGTTTTTAAAGATATATTGGACATTCATATGATTGAAATACGGATTCAATCCAAACATATTATCTATTTTAATAAAGAGTTATTGCTATATAATGTTGCTTTATATGATAGTCAATTCATTTATCAAAGTTTCAAAATAATTCTTTGAGCTTTTAAATTGAAAAATTCAACCCTATTACTAAATATCTATATCAAACTAACCACTAACTATAAAAAAAAATATTTAAAAAAATTCTTTAGTTAATCTCAAAATTGTTATAAATCCATTGAATCATGGATTGTTCATTTGATTTATTCAGGAATTAATTGAATTCATGTATGTATACTTTCAAGGTGATACTTTTCTTGATAGCTATGTATCGACTAGTTTGATGACCTTTGAGAGTGATATCTCAACGCTATGAATAGAGATATCATTCGTTATTTTGAAGTGACACTTGAATAAGAAGAAATATTATCTCCTTCATCTTCATTTTTCATCTCCTGCTCTTTATATTATATTATTCTAAGCTTAATTTTATAATAAAAACTTAAATTTGCCTAATTAAATCAAATTCAATTAACAATTGCAAGGACGATACTTGAAGGCAATACTCCTACCATAGCGAAACTAGATAAATTTGAAATCTTAGAAGGATCATTTTAAGTTAAATAAAATGTTAGAAAACCATTACTGAAGGAATATCAAGGTAAATTAACAGCGAGATGTGTACCTTGTAATTCGCAGCGGAAGTCGTCGATCAACTTCTTTGACGGGTTGGTGCTCAAGTCCGTCTTTGAATCACTAGAAAATAAAGATATATGTTCACAAACTAGAAGTCTGCTTTGTGTGTTGATGAACTTGTCTAAGAAACTCGATTCTTTATTTCTTGACTGATCGCTTGATTCTTGGTTTTCTGCTTCACACATTTTCCTCACTGTTTTTTTTACGTTTCATGTTGCTTGGAAAAATACTCCTACTAGGAGTTTTTTAAGGAAAGACTGAACAGTTACTTTATAACTGTTTTGCCTTATCCTTTTAAAAGGATTCTTCTAAATCTAATCAATTAATTAATTGTTTAAATAAGGCATAAAACAGATCGGGTCAGGTCGGGTCGGTTCACATGGGCGATCAACGACCCAAAAATTACATCTCTCACTTCGCACATGGTGGACAAGACCCAAGTCAACATTATATCAATCAGACACACGATTCATACTACAAATAGTTCGTGCGACCCATGATCATGAAGAGCTTATCTTTAAGGTTTTACAAGCCTCATATAGGAATTCAATCACATGTCGAAAGAATTCACTACTATTAAAGGACAATATTACTCACAATACCCAGACGTCATTCACTACTTCAATAGTTACTTATTCAATCCCTCAACCTCTTAAAGAGGAGAACTAGAGTTCATGTTTAACTTTATACACACAACTACACTTGAGTGTAATAGTCGGCTTATGTATACAAGTTGAGTTGTTCATTTAATCATCTTCCCTTTCTACTCGAATCAATATGTTCCATATCAACTGCTTTCCTAGACATGTACTGCATCGCCGAATCGCTCATGGCTATCAGTAACATGCTAAAGTAGCAACACCAAAACTTTAAGAAACATCAGAAGGTCAAAGGGTATTTCATTGAAAAGTTAATTTAATTTTTCTGGGTCTCACACAATGAAAAAGCAGGAATATTCTTTCATTGACCCATTAATCGCTAGACACACGTGGTATGAAACACGTGCTACGATGTTTACACCTTAAATTGGTGTATATGTCTCATTGTTTTGACTATTCAACATCATACAAACCTTGGTATAAATACCTCCAGATGTTTAACCCTAGTTTTTCTCTTCAGTGATCCTTAAGCCCATTTCTTGGAAAAACTTCTGTCTGGATCATAAAACAAGCCATAAAATAATGGTGAAACTCATCTCTTCACGTTTACCGATGTAAGAGGCGATTGCTCGTGTGAGAAAGTCAATCTCGCGACTTGTTCGACACATTTTATATCTTACACATTATCACATGCATACCACATTTGAACATAAATTCAATAGTTTTATATTGAAGAGAATATCATAACAATCAAGTCAGTTTAAAATACTAAAATATCATCATATTCTACGCAAATCTAGAGTCTTAACATGCTTTTCAAGAACGTCTCTAGATATGACATTTTAAAAGGATCAACTATCATTTCACGTGTATGAATGTATTGTAAAGTTTTTTTTTCTCCACTTGCCACTACGTCTCTCACAAAGTTATACTTGATGTCAATGAGTTTGGTTCTTTTGTGATACATAGGATCCTTTATGTACGCGATAGTCACTTGACTATCATAATATAAAATCATTGGACCCTTAGAATATTTCGCAATTCTCAAATGCTCAAAGAATCTCCTCGACCAAACAACTTCTTGTAGCCACAAATTCATATTTCATGGTTGAAAGAGATGTGCAAGTTTACTTCTTACTTTTTCATGAAATAGTACCATCATTTAGTTAGAAAGCAAAACTAGATGTTGATTTTCTATCATCCTGGTCACCAGCCCAATCAGGATCTCTATAACCTTTTATGAATAAATCAGATCCACTATAACACAGTGTATGATCTGCAGCTTCCTTCAGGTATCGGAATATTCTCTTTACTTCTTTAAATGATCTTTTCCAAGATGGGATTAATACCTGCTAACTAGACTCATGGCATAACAAATGTCTGGGCGATTACACATCATAACATACATCGAACTCCCGACAACACTAGAATAAAGAACTCGAGACATGTCTTTCTTCTCTTTTTAAGTCTTTGTTAAAAACATTTCAAGGCTTAAAGTTTCACCCCTTGATACAGGAGTATCCATGGGTTTGCAACTATACATTCGAAAACGTTCTAATATTTTCTTTATATAAGTTTCTTTAGATAAACTCAAAAATTTCTTGGATCAATTTCTTTGGATCTTAACACCCAATATGTAGTCTGCTTCTCCCAAATCTTTCATATCAAATGATTTTTATAGCCATGACTTGACAGTTTTCACATACTCCAAATTATTTCCAGCCAATAAAATATCATTTATGTAAAAAAAATGAATTACAAAATTTCCATTAGACTTTTTACATAAATTCAATGGTCTTCATCGATCATGGTGAAATCAAATGACATCACCTCCTTATGAAATCTTATATATCACTGCCTTGAAGATTGCTTTAGGCCATAAATTGATCTTTTCAATTTACAAATTTTCTTTTCTTAACCTTTAACAACTAAACCTAGTGGTTGTTCCATGTAGATTTCCTCGTTTAATTCTCCATTGAGAAAAACGGTCTTCACATTCATATGGTGTAATTCTAGATCTAAACGAGCAACAATAGCTAAAAGTAATCGTATGGATGTAAACTTCACAACTGGTGAAAAAAATTCCTCATAGTCTATTCCAACTTCTTGATTAAAACCTTTTGCAACCAATCGTGCTTTGTATCTTTCTATTGACCCATCTGATTTAAATTTAACTCTTACAATCCATTTATTCCCAATAGCTTTACGTTCCTTAGGAAGGTCAACTAGATCCCAGACTTTGTTGATTTTCATGGACTCTAATTTTTCTTTTATCGCTTTTAACCATTCACCCCTTTCAGGGCTCGATAAGGCCTCTGTTATAGAATTAGGTTCATCCAATTCTGTAGGAGATACCAAGAAAGAAAATCCTCATTCTCATAAGATCGTTTAGGTACACCTTTTATTGTACTCTTACGAATTTTAAGTTTATATTCCTCTATAGGATTTTGAGATTCATAACTCCCACTTGGACCAGGAATTATTTCTTGATCCATTGAATTATCAAGTATGTTTAACAACATCATCTGATCTTCTGAATTCAACATTTCTTACAGAGATTATGCTTCATCTATTTCACCCTTTTGGGGAAAATCATTTCCAAAAATCTAACATTTGGTGATACAATTTAAGTAATACTTCAATCCTCCAATTTATCCATGAACACATACCCTTTGGAGCGTTCAGAGTACCTTATAAAAATACATTTTCTTTCCTTTTGGACTTAGTTTACCAAACTCACCAAAACGATCTTTAATGTACGCTACACATGCCACACAACCCCACGGTCGTAGATTATTCAGGTTTGTTTTATGACCAGTCCAAAGTTCATAAGGAGTGGAAGACATCATTGATCTTGTCATGTCTAATAATGTCCTATTCCTTCTTTCAGCTACACCATTTTGTTGAGGTGTATAAGAAGTAGTTAACTATCTGATAATACCCATTTCAGTGCATAATTCTTTAAATTGTTTTGACAATTATTCACGCCCTCGATCGATTCTTAAAGCTTTTATGTTTTTATCTAATTAATTTTCAACTTCATTCATATATCTTTTAAAGCACTCAAGTGCTTCAGATTTATGATAAATCAAATAGACATAACCAAAGCGCGTGAAATCATCAATAAATATAACGAAGTATGTAGCACCAGACCCCTTTCCTTTACATTCATTAGACCACAAATATAAGAAAAAATAATTGAAGTGGGAATTCAGCTCTCTTGGTCTTCCCAAATGGTTTACACGTAATCTTTCCAGTAAGACAATTTTCATAAGTTGGCATTTCAATTTTGGTGAAAGAACCTAAATGCCCTTCTTTTGCCAACCTATTCATCCGATCTTGTACTATGTGACTTAATCTAGCATGTCATGTAATAACATCAACATCATTGTTACTTGAATAACATGCTATTACACAACGGTCAACATAATAGTCATAAGTTGAAGATTACTATCTAAAACTATAAAACGATCATAACTTAGTCCAAAACCATATAAAACATTATCTAGAGTTATTCTAATACCATTATGACTAAAAAAAATCAAAACCAACGTCTAAAAGAACAGACACAGATACTAAGTTTCGTCAAATCTCTGGTGTATATAGGACATCATGCAACATCAAAGAACGACCACCACGCAAGTTTACTTTGCAAGTGCCTATCTTTTTTACTTCTAGATTTACATTATTTCCTACGTAGATCCACCTTGATTTAGATGAAACTCCATAAATGCTTCTCGATCTCGACTTACGTGATTGGTAGATCCTGAGTCTACAATCCACATAGGATAAAATTCAGTTTGTAAAGAAGTGCTCGAAACATATGTTGCACTTTGTGATGTGTTTGGAAATGCTACATTTTTGGCTCATTGTATTCACGAGCGAAATGTCCGAACATTTGACAATTGTAGCACTTCATTTGTTTTTGTCTCTTTTCTTGAAAAATCATTTTCCTTACTTGGAGTTTTTTTTCTTTTTCTTAGAGGGTCCTTCTTCAATCTCTGTCTTTCCCATTACTTTTCCAATTTTTCTTACGCTTGAAGCCTAAAGATTTTTGTACCATTTGACTCTGCCACAAAGACATTAGAATCAGCTTTAAGACGCTCATCTTCAAGTTCAACATGGCGTGCAACTTCACAAAAAAGTTTTGATCTATCATTATGGATCTATTTAACCTTCAAATGTTCTCATTTATTGGGAAAAGATCGGAGTAGTTCTGAACATGTTTCTCATCTAAAAAAAATATGACCAACACTCTTGAGTTGAGCTACCATGTTTGATATCACTCTAAGGTTGTGTGCAGTATTACCCTCTTTTGGTTGATTCAAAACATGGTTTATACCTTCCAGGGGATTTTACTCTTCCAGCACATACCATATTTTACGACTCCAGATGTCGTAATTATAACCATTGAGTTTTTCACCTTTGTTTAAGTCAGTAATAATACTTTTGATGTCATGTCTGTTATTGACATATAATTAGGCTAGAATTTTAGCAATTATGCATGTGACATACACATTCAAGAAAATCAATTCTCATAAAGGTTTCATATTTAAATGTAAAATCAAAAAGACATGTAAGCATTCATTCATCAACTACGAATTAAATATTTAACCAAAATTTGAAATTAACTTCTTAGTGTGTACATTAATTTATTTTAGACTATAATTACGCAGATTAGTATGTCTAATAATTAAACACCATATTATATTGTCATTTTGTGCAATAGAATAATCATTCACTTATAAAAAATAAAAGAGAATAAAACTCAAATATTCATAGTAAGGCACAATTAAAGATGTTCACTTCAAAAAAAAAAAATATTCAGATAAAAAAGAGAGTATGTGGATACACCGTGGGTGAAGTTTTACCCACTTAACTTCTATTTTTACAGTGTACTTTCATAATTTTTCATTATCCCCAATTTCAAGTCTAACTTCATTCAGTTCATTCTTCCAGTATTCTGACAAGGAATGTGTAACGACCCTCAAAATAAAATCGGTCAAACTAGAGATTTGCATGTGTTTCATAAGTTAATAATGAGTTAAAATGATGTATTTTAGCATTATAAGTCAGTTGGTGAAGTTTGGAAGTTAAACGTCAAGGGACGATCAAGACGTTCGGAAACTAGCCTTGTGTGTGTGCTAGTGTGTCCTTGTATGTTGTATGTGTTTTTATGTGTTGTATGAAGTCTAAAACTTGTAAAAAGACTTTAAATAGGTAAAATGAAGTATATAGGGTCAAAATGTCCAGGTTCGACCCCCCAAGGCGATGCCCTAGGGGTCCAAGAAGGGACCCCACCTTTGGCCAAGCAAGCTGCCCAAGGCAGCAAGGTTTTGTTCTTAGGTGAAACACAGGCGCATCGCGAACTTGGTCCAGCTTAGGTCAAAATCTTGGTCTGCGATGCGGACACGTCGTGGACTCCCCTGTCTCGAAATTCATTTTAAAAAATCTTGCGAGAACAGCTCCGTAATGCGCGCTTGTTTCCCGACAATAATTCAGAAATTTTAAGTGAAGTTTGACTTATCTAAAATGGTCGAATTGATGTAGGGGTGTTTTGGGTATTTTGGGGTGTTTTATATACTGATTTTAGGTCATTATACACCCATTCCCCCATCATAAACCCCAAGCCCTCAATTAGAAATAAAAAATTTCCAAAACCCTCAAAAGTTCTTCTTTTCCAAAACCCTCTCAAGCCTCCATTGAAAGGTGAAGGTCTTGGAGCTTGGGCTATGGATGCAAATGGATTTCTTCTCCAAATCTCGTGGGTTTCTTTATGTTAAGGTATGGTAGTTTATCCTTGAACTTTCTCTCATTCAAGGATTCACTTCAAAGAGATTTCAAAAAGGGTTTTCAAACTCCAAACTCTTCTATTTTTGACTCTAAGCCATGTCTTGCATGAAAATGTTTTAATGAATGTATTATGATATTATTTAATGTTAGTTGAGGATTTTAAGGTTAAAAACTCAATAAACTCATGCTCATTCAATTTCTCAACTTTTGGCTTATGAAGTGGGTCTAATAATGTACATGATTTGATAATGTTACAACTATGACTTTCTTTATGATATAATGTGATTTAGCTACTGCCTTAAGGGCTATTTTATGATGAATTATTAGAGAAATTGAGAATAGGTGGTGAAAGCTTGGATTATATTATTTAGTTTTTATGATGAAATAATCTTTAGAGGTATGGTCCACCTTTGGTGGCGGTGTTTATGTGAAGTACATGATTATGTATTTATATGTGTATTGTGAGTATGGACTTGAAGGCATTGAAGTATGAAGTAAAGAGATAATGATGATGTTCTTGTTGAGATGCCTTATGAAGTTTGATTGTATGTCTTGTAGAGATTATGTTAAATGAAGAATATGTATATGTTAAGCATGCTAGTGCGTGAAATATGATGAATGAAGGTGTAAGCATGTTTAGAAGTCAATGTTATGAAAATGGTGATTATGTCAAATATGTGCTCACATGTACTCACACACACACTTTGAATGAATGTGAATGGGAAATTGTAGGGTGGACACTTTTCGTGAGTAGAGATGAAGTGTCTAGACCATCCCTACTATTCCTATAGTAGGAAGAAGGGGAGTTTTGGGGTGGACACTCTTCGTGAGTTGAGATGAAGTGTTTAGTAGGAACCTCACTATTCCAAGAGCTTTCTAAGATAGGTTGGATGTTGAATACCCTTCGTGAGTTGAGATGTGGTGTTCAAAAGTAACCTCTAGGATAAGTACCCTTCATGAGTTGAGATGTGGTGCTAATTAGCTATCCCTTAACCTATAAGTTAATTAATGCTTAAGACTCCGTGGGGGAGTTATGCTTAGCACGGAGAGGATTTGAAGAAGGATTGGTTACACTTCGTGAGTTGAGATGTTGTACTCAATGTATCTCTTGAGATAAGTACTCCTCGTTAGTAGAGAATGAGTTACTTAGAAGCAATCTCCTTATCCCTTTACTACGCGCCCGAATAGGAGTAGCTATTGGAGAATCCATGTAAAGGCTCAAGAACGACCCTACCTTAGGCAAGTGGGGATCCCTCATCCGGTAGGGGTAATACCAGGATTCCATGTCTAGCTCTCATGGTCTATGTCGGTTAAAACTATCGCCCTCAAAAGAATATAATGAAATAAGTCTCTTAAAGAGTGTACTACTTAGGGTAGGTGGTGGTATGAGACACTATCTATCCATTGCACGAGTAGGCACTTAAAAGGGGAGTCTTGGTGTGTCTTTATATGTAATGTATGAATGGGTCATAATGTGATGTGAATGAAGTTAGGTGACTTAATGTCTAATGTTATGAAAGCATGTTAAAGTTATGTCTTGTATGATGAAGTTTATGTATGATGAATGTGAAATGCCCAATCTAAGGGAATCCTCAAGGAGCACTTGGTGGGAGTAGTAGTATGGGATGATACTCTCACATTGCACTGTGTGTAACTTGGGGGTGGCCCTGGAGAGGGGTATTTATGTGAAGTCCTTAAATGCAAGCATATTTCTCTAGTGTCTAGTTATAGAATTTGGACTTGTTACCCAAACGAAGTAAGCCTATAGTGGATAGTCTTAAGGATCACTTAGGTGCATATTGAAGGGATTGTATGGGTGGTTCCTTCATGTCTTACCTTAGTGAGTCTTAGGATAACCTTGGTTAGGGAAATTTCAAAGGGAATGAGTTCAAAGGGAACGAGTTCACTGTGAGTTGCTATGAAATGGGTTCACTGTAAGTTCAAGGAAAAAAAGTTCACTGTAAGTTTTCTCAAGTTCACTGTAAAGTGTGTTTTGTTCTAAAATTATGGAAGTTCTACTCTATGTGCTAAATGATGACTTATATGTTGTTTTACTTCTATATTCATGAAGGTTTTACTTATATATCATGGAAGCTTGTTTCAACTAAAATGTCCGCTTTTGCATGCTTTGCATAATGTCATACTTAGTACAATGTTTGTACTAACCCCATACTTTTCTATACTTTATAAGTATAGGTTGGAGGCAAGTTGAAGATTAGAAGGCAAGTTTGGGAATCGGCTCTTTCAAGACTAAGTATGTCCTCCTATATTCGAGGGCATAGTCTTTATTTCTTTAGTTCTTGTATAAGACTTATTATGTATTTTCTTTCAAATGTAAAGAGTTGTGTCCCTAGGATATTTAAGTTGTGTCTTTAAGTTGGCTTGTGACGACGAGACTACTATTTAGTATATATGAAAAATAGTTTTTAGTATTATTATTAATGTCCTGAAAAGTTTTAATTTCACACTACTTTTCATGTCTTATGCAATGAATGATAGAAAAAGGCTAGTACAAGACGAAGGGTCAAGAACGCAATTGTTCTGACCCAAAGGTTGCCCTATCTTCTGGGGGTACTTTCTCATCGTGACAGAATGATGCAAAATATCTTACCCTTCCCTCTCTGTAACTTGAATGTCACTTTCATTAAAGTTTTCAAATTTTATGACAAAGATCTGAAGGAATCCTATTCAACAACCAAGGGGATCCATCTTTAAAGACTTAAAATCTCTTAGATCTTTTTCTCTTTTTCTTTGAATGTTCCTTTCATTCCTTAACATATTTTGTGTTTCTTTTGGGACACCAATTCGTACGACTTCTCGCCCTCGGAAACATGTCTTATGGCGGGTTGCTCTTCTACCTCGTTTTTTTGCTCGACTTTGAGAACTCCCACTTGGACTAATTTGAGCATGTTCTTGTTTAGCCATATCTGGAATGCGAACAAAACGAAATATGGTTAATACCATTTAATGTAACAACATATGTCACAAATTTCTCAAAAAAGGCAAGCAATTGTTAAGGAACATAAGGACTAAATGAATACACAAGACAAATAAGATCCTAAAGAGGACACGTATAAAAATAATCCTAAATAGAACTCTAATCTCAATAAGAAAATGTTTTTTTAGCCAACTTAAAAAGTTCATGTCTTACTCGTTTTAAGTTTGTTTCTTTATTATAATAAATTATCGAAAAGCTTAAAACGAGCAGATCATAAATAAAATAAGTTTCCACCTCAAAACTGCACAACAAATTTCAAATTGCAGTTTTTCAAACAACAGTAAAAAAATAGTCAATTTGTTTAACAATTCATATCTTACTCGTTTTAATTTTGTTATTCCATTATAATATATTTTCGGAAAGTTATGCTCAAGCAGATTGTGAAAAAATATGTTTCGACCAAAGAATCGTACATTCAATTTTTCAGATCGCTATTAAACAGAAGCAGTTTTTTTAATAAAAAATGCAAAATTACTTTCTTAGTAGGACAAGAAATACTATCTTTTTCATGAGTCACAATCAAATAGGATTCTGAATCCTATTTTTCATATTATTAATCCACATTAAAAAAAATTAACTTCTCCCAAAAAAAATTCTCTTTCACTGAATTTTAAAAGAAATAGTCAAAATTTAATTTCTTATGAACATACAAAGTGAATACACAAGAACGCAGCACATAATGAGATCAATAACAATGGCTCTGATACCAATGAAGTAAAATCAGGGTAAATTAACAGCGAGATGTGTACCTTGTAATTCGCAGCAGAAGTCGTTGATCTGCTTCTTTGACAGGTTGGTGCTCAAGTCCATCTTTGAATCACTAGAAAATAAAAAATTGTGTTCACAAACTAGAAGTATGCTTTGTGTGTTGATGAATTTGTCTAAGAAACTCAATTCGTTGTTTCTTGACTGATCGTTTGGTTTTTGGTTTTCTGTTTCACACATTTTTCTCTCTGTTTTTTTTTACGTTTCACATTGCTTGGAAAAATACTCCCACTAGGAGTCTTTTAAGGAGAGGTTGAATAATTACAAATTACTTTATAATTGTTTTGTCTTATCTTTCTAAAATGATTTCTCCAAAACTAATCAATTAATTAATTATTTGAATAAGGCATAAAACAAATTGGATCGGATCGGATCGGTCCACATGGGTGACCCACGACCCAAAACTTACAATTACCAAGAAAGAATACCTCAAAATGGGAAACTAACAAAACAAAACTCAAATTTAAAACAATCCTAACAAAGAAACTAAAGAAGAAAAAAAGTATTGGGGTTCTAGTCCAATTCTATCAATGGTACTACTGTTGCATACTCCCTCATTATTGGACTTTGAGGGCAGTGTAATAAAATATAGAAATCTCATACATTTGGGGTTAATTATATTATATTTCAGAATTTTATCCAATTAACAAGATTCTAATTTTTTCATTGTTTTCTGATACATTTCTTGATTGCCTGATACATTGCAAATGATACATTATATGAAAGACATATATCCGAGAGGGGATGTTTATAATTTTTTTAAATGGCTAAGGCACAAGTACCCCTAGAGTATGACCGACATTCGAGAGACACACCACTAAACTTAGGTCATATTACCCCTGAATTCATTTCTTGTAATTTTTATATATGCCTTTTGTCTTACGTACACTTCGTGACTCCACGTAGTTGAGGTGAGTGAGAGATGTTAGATGTCACATAAGACAGAAAGGTGTATAGACTTACAAAGAATAAAACGAGTTCGGAGGTAATATGACCTTAGTTTAGTTAAGGTGTGTCTCTAGAATTTCAGTTATAGTCCAGGGAGTACTTGTGCCTTATTCATTTTTTTAAAAATGGTAAGAAATTTTAGAGATTATGATATCTTAAATTGTGGAAGATTTTGTAGTAAATTCTTACAGAAATTACTTACACCACGAACACTTGTACTGAATTCACCAAAGCATGTATTTCACCACGAACTCTTGTAGGAAATTCACATAGCTTGAGGTGTGTCGAAAGACACTGTCCTTAATGATATTTCACCTGATATTGGTGTATCCCCCAGGATTCAACAAGCTCTTCTAGTATAAAATTAGGAGCCAAAAACTAACAAAGATTCTTCACTATAATACCCAGCACAAGAATTTTGGAGGAAGAATATGAGGAATAAGAATAATCACTCTCTATTTTTTCCTACCTTTCTCCACAAGAACTTATCAGAAATATATAGCATGAATGAGAAGCCACTAACTCTCAAAAATCACAATTAAACGTATAGAAATGAATTTCATCAAATTCATTGAAGACCATTCATTTTAGACAATTGAAGACAATTTATTTTGGTCAAAAGAAACAGTATTCTCATTAGTTACCCATTCAAGAATGAATAATTGGATGGAAACTAACGTTATATCTGGATTAGGAGTAATTTTCAATCAAGGAATATTTTTATGAAGGAGAATTATTTAGGACAAAAATAATAATCTCTTTTAAATATAATAGGATATAAAATAATTCTTTTGAGATATATAATATTTTTCCAACTCCTATTGAGAAATAGTTAATTAACTATATGCTAGACTTAGAGTTAGTTAGTTAGTTATATGGAATTAGTTAGAAGATAGTTAGTTAGGATTTACAGCTGTCAAAGATTCCTTTTCTATACTTATATATATGTGTAATCATCATGTATAGAAACAGATTGAATGAATAAGAATTGGTTTATTCCCTCAAACTCTCTCTCTCTAAAGCTTTCTTAACTCCCATTAATGGAGTTTCTCAACATGGTATCAGAGCTCTAAGAAATTCACGGGATCTCTGTTAATTACTCTGTTTTCAATTTTAGATCAATTCTATTGCTGCTAGATTGAAGGTTTTGCAGTAGCATCAACAGTTGATCAGATCTCAGTTGCGATTGAAGTTTCAAATTACTGGTTCAGTCATGTCGATTGCTGGTGATATTGCTGCAACTGTTGAAGTTCAGCCTCAAGTTTTGGTATATCACAATCATCCTCTCTTTATTCATGCATCGGACACTCAAGGTTCTGTTCTAATCTCAATTCAGCTTCTAGGTTCTGAAAATTACTCTCTATGGAGTAAATCCTTGAAACTTGTGTTAACGGGTAAAAACAAGTTAGGTTTTCTGTTAGGAACATGTAGAAAGGATATGTATCCAGCTTCTTTGCATCCTGTGTGGGATAGATGTAATGCCATTGTTCTAGGGTGGATTATGAACACTGTTTCTAAGACCCTAGTGAGTACTGTTATCTATGGATCTGATGCTCATATAGTGTGGGCGGATCTTCATGAAAGGTTCGATAAGGTCAATATTTCTAGAGCTTTCTATCTTCATAAAGAAATAGTTACTTTGTCTCAAGGAACTGCTTCTGTGTCTAATTACTTTTCGAGACTTAGAGAGCTTTGGGATGAAGTTGAAACTTTAATTCCTCATCCCTTATGTTCTTGCTATGAATCGAAACAATATACTGAGCATTTCCAGTTCCAGAAACTATGGCAATTTCTTATGGGCTTAAATGAATCCTATGTGCATGCTAGAAGTCAGGTGTTGATGCAAGTTTCGGTTCCTATTGTTAATCAGGCCTATGCCATGATAATAAATGTTGAAAGTCAAAGAACGAGTGGTACTAGCAATAACTCTAATTCCATTGATATCCTATCAGAGACAGCTCTTATGAGTAACAGGATGTCCTCTTCTAATACTGGGGGATACTATAACAGTGGTAATGCTTCAGGATCAGGTGGAGGTCCTTCTGGTGGTAGTTACAGGAACAGGAACAACTATGATGATGGGAGAAACAATTATGGTGATGGAAGAAATGGTAATCCTACATCTGGTAGACCTCCAGTCTACTGTGAATTTTGTCATTATAAGGGACACACTAAGGATACTTGTTACAAGCTTCATGGTTATCCTAAGAAGAAAGGAGGAACATTCCATTCTAATGCAAATGCTACTGTAGCTGCTACTCACAATGACTCTGGAATTTGTGACTCTTCTGTAAGCTCTAATGCTAGATCATATAGTTCCTCTACTAACACTCCAGCAGGTACACAGGGCATGTCAATGTTTACACATGAGCAGTATAATCAGATTTTGCAAATATTGAGCAAAGGCAATGGAAAAGAAGTTGATTTTTCAGCTAATGTTGCTACAACCAGTACTTCAGGTGTTCACATAGCTCTTATGACTGATGTGGTAAATACTAATTGGATCAATTGACACTGGTGCATCAAATCATATGGTCCATAATCTAAGTTTGATGAGTCAGTCTACAGATCTTGGTGATAAAAGACATATGAATGTAAACTTACCTACTAGTGATCAAGTTCCTATTACTCATGTTGGTGAATCCATAGTACTTAAGGACAAAATGGTGAAGGATGTGTTGTTTATACCAGAGTTTAAGTACAATCTTCTATCTGTTTCACAACTAACAAAGCAACTAGGTTGTGCTGTGGTATTTTTTCCTGATTTTTGTATCTTTCAAGATCTCTTCAATGGGAGGGTCCTGGGGATTGGTAGGGAAGATCAAGGCCTTTATCTGCTCAACACTGAGTTTTCATCTTCTACACAGTTTACACATCCTTCTTGTGAACAAAGCTCTCATAAAAGAAGTTGTGCAGCTAGAAACTTATGTACAAGTTCTACTAGTCTTACTTCTACTACTACTTCTTTAACTAGTCTATGGCACAACAGACTTGGTCATGCCCCTCTTAAAGTACTGAGTAGAATAAAGTGTATAAATAATGCTCCTATGTCTGAGCATCACTGTTATGTATGTCCAATTGCTAAACAATCAAGGTTACCATTTCCAACAAGTATTTCTACTTCTGTTTCAGTTTTTGACATTGTGCATGGTGATGTATGGGGACCTTACAGAGTTCCTAATTATGATGGTAAAAGATATTTTCTAACCTTAGTGGATGATATGTCAAGATACACCTGGATATTCTTAATGCACACTAAATTCGATACTATTACTGTTTTGCAACATCTTTTATGCATTGTGAAAACACAGTTTGGTGTAACAGTCAAGTGTGTGAGGACAGACAATGGTACTGAATTTGTTAACTCTCAAGTAGATGAGCTGTTCAAAGTCAATGGCATTATACATCAACCTCATGTGTTTACACTCCTCAACAGACTGGAGTAGTTGAGAGAAAACATAGGTCCATTCTTGATATGGTTAGAGCACTGAGATTTCAGGCTGGTATACCTCTGAAGTTCTGGGGGTTCTGTGTAACCACTGATGTCTATACTCTTAATAGATTACCTTCTATGTTGTTAAAAGGATGCTCTCCATTTGAAAAATTATTTGGTCATCATCCATATCTTCATTATTTCAGAGTATTTGGTAGCTTATGTTATGCTACAGATCCTAAGTCTCTTGATAAATTTTCACCTAGAGATATTCCTGCTGTTCACATGGGTTATTCTTCTTCTAAAAGAGGCTATGTGTTATATGCCTTAAATTCCAAATCATTTTTTGTGAGTCGAGACACTGTCTTTAAAGAATCATTCTTTCCTTTCAGAGATCTTAAGTCTGATTCGGCTCCCTTATTTCCTCCTTTTCCTGATATTTTTTTTACTGATACAACCTGTTCCATCTCATTACCTCCTCAATCTTCTTCTATAACATCTGAGTCTAGTTCCTCTTCTACAGTTCCACCTGGTGATGTCACATCTCTAGCACCATCTTCTTCAGTTCAACCTAGGAGATCCTCTAGAACTTCCAAACCTCCAGTATGGTTAGACTCTTATGTCACTCCTAGTGCTAAATCTGCCTGCTTGTATCCAATATCACAGTATATTTCATATTCTAAGTTGTCCACCTCTTACAGAACCTCTCTTGCAGCCTATTTTTCCATTATTGAACCTAATACTTATTTGGAGGCATGTCAGGATCCTCAATGGATTGAGGCTATGAGGGCTGAAATTAATGCACTAGAGGCAAATGGAACATGGTCTATTGTTCCTCTTCCTGCTACTAAGGTTCCTATTGGGTGTAAATGGGTTTTCAAAGTCAAATATCATGCATCTGGAGAGGTTGAGAGGTACAAGGCTCGACTGTAGCTAAGGGCTATAGTCAACAGGAAGGTCTTGACTACACTGAGACTTTTTCCCCTGTGGCAAAGATGGTTACTGTCAGATCTGTGGTGGCTTTAGCTGCTTTTTGTGGTTGGTTTATCTTTCAAATGGATGTACACAATGCTTTTATTCAGGGTGATCTTACTGAGGAGGTTGACATGCATGTTCCTGAAGGTTTTGCAAACCAGGGAGAGAAACATATGGTCTGCAAACTCCACAAGTCCTTGTATGGACTAAAGCAAGCACCAAGACAGTGGAATCTGAAACTGATCAAGGTATTGATTAATATGGGATTTGTACAATCTCACTATGATTAATCTTTGTTTACACAGAATATAGGAACAGACATTATTGTCACTCTTGTATATGTTGATGATATTCTAATTACTGGAAGTAGTTTGCATCTCATACAACAAACAAGAAAGGATTTGCAGCATAAGTTCAAAATGAAGGATCTTGGAGAGTTGAAATACTTTCTTGGAATTGAATTTTCTAGGACAGCAGATGAGATTCTTATGAATCAAAGGAAGTATGCACTTGGATTAGTATCTGAACTGGGACTAGATGGATGTAAGACTGCATCTACTACCTTAGAGTTCAATCATAAGCTAACCTCTACTATGTTTGATGAATGCACAGGAAGTAAGAATGATACAGATGATAGGGTTCTTGATGATTGTGGGAAATACCAGAGATTAGTAGGAAGACTTCTATACCTAACAATGACAAGGCCTGACATAGCCTTTGTTGTTCAGGTGCTTAGCCAATATATGCATTCTCCAAAGCAGTCTCATATGGAAGCAACACTTAGAGTGGTAAGATATGTAAAAGGGTCAGCAGGTCTTGGATTGTTTATGCCAAGTACTAAAGAATCATCTTTGGTAGCCTATTGTGACTCAGATTGGGGAGCTTGTGTTGAAACGAGGAGATCAGTGACTGGATATATAGTAAAGCTGGGCAATGCAATTGTGTCATGGAAATCAAAGAAGCAAAGCACAGTTTCAAGAAGTTCTGCAGAGGCAGAATTCAGAAGCATGGCATCTACAGTAGCTGAGATTGTATGGTTGAAAGGTTTATTCAAGGAGCTAGGAGTACAAGTCAAGTTACCTGTGAGATTGTTTTGTGACAGCAAAGCTGCCATTCAAATAGCAGCACACCCAATTTTTCATGAGAGAACAAAACACTTTGACATAGACCGCCACTTTGTAAGGGAGAAGATATTAGAAGGACTAATTCAAACTCAACATATTGGAACAAAAGAACAACAAGCAGATCTTCTAACTAAAGGGTTATGCAAGCCTCAACATGATGTACTGATTGACAAGCTTGGAATGAAAAACATATTTTTCAATTCTTAGCTTGAGGGAGAGTGTTGAGAAATAGTTAATTAACTATATGCTAGACTTAGAGTTAGTTAGTTAGTTATATGGAATTAGTTAGAAGATAGTTAGTTAGGATTTACAGCTGTTAAAGATTCCTTTTGTATACTTGTATATATATGTGTAATCAGCATGTACAGAAACAGATTGAATGAATAAGAATTGGTTCATTCCCTCAAACTCTCTCTCTAAAGCTTTTTTAACTCCCATTAATGGAGTTTGTCAACAAATCCAACAAATCCCCTACATATCTCAAAAGAATTATTAAGAAATAGAATGAAATAAGAAGTTTTGTTGAGTTTTCAAATATGACTCTAATGCATTGAATCTATTGTCCGTAGACTATGAAACAGACCTAGATAAAACAACATTATACTTATAGAATAATTTGGTGAAGTTTAGAATTTCTAGGAACCAATAATTCTTTTGTAAGTCCAGCGTCTTATTTTATCACATTATACTCGCACAATCTTTGTCGTTTTCGCGGTTTTGCGCTAAGAAGTCATGCGAGTGTCCTGGTATTCATGAGTACTCTAGAAATCTGTCACAATTTCATGGAAGCGGCACCACTTCACACTCATATAGGTCCAATTATCAAGTGTATTCTGCAGAGCAATACACCACCTAAAAATGATATAACTTGGATTAAGAGCTCTAACTCTGCCTCACTTTGCTTTGCAAATTATTACACTATATTCACACATCATAGGAGGGACAAAACTTTATAGTGTTTACTTGATTAACTAATGATTTGTTATTACCCATATGAACCTAATTCATGGGATCTCCAATCACATAGGTTGGGTTACCATCATTGTTGATCTTCTCAAATGACTAATGGTCCCAGTTCTCTCGATGTTTCATTAGTCAGTGAATTGATCAGATTCACCTTCGACTACACATAATTATTTATCTAAATAATTCATCTCACTGCAATATTTTCATCACATTGTGTCTCAAACACGTGTATCTAGTTTAGTAACATAATTATTGATTTTATTTCAATTGGAATACACACTAAGAGTTGTCTTAACCACTTAGTTTCATCACCAATCAACTCTACAACAACTAATTCTAATTAATTATTTTTATATTATGGCATTCAAGAAAATGTATCAACTTCTTTTATCTTTGTCATCATATAATGTACCATTTTTGTACTATAAAATATTCAGTTTATCTAGTATTGTACTTATCGTACCTCTCATGTATTATCAAAGACTCTTTTCAAGATAATGTATCAAGAATCAATATGATTTTCAACAACAAGAACATTGAAATGTTCACTTTTAAAAAACTCAACAATACTTGATTTTATTTTTCTCAACTCTAACATTGCATTCAATCAAATCACAATTGATTATCACATCTATGTATATACAACATTTATTAACATACAATTAAAAATTTAGACCATGTTTTGCTTTACACTTTTCTTTAGGACCATGAAGCACAACATTAGCAACATATCCCTACACTTTTAAATATTTCATCATAATAGAGGAATAACATTCATAACCTAAGCAAGAAATCCCTACACGTTCAAATATTTCATAATAAAGGAATAAGCTTTTCATAAAGTTTTCATTCGTAACATATAAATTTATAAATTAAATTATCAAAAACTTCATCTCTTTATTTCTCAACAAAAACTTTTGTATATGTAGAGAAAATATTCACAAATGTGATATTATAATTTTTTTCACATCTAGTCATTATTCATACAAGTCTCATGAAATTCGATCGAATTAATTCTAATAATTAAGACATTCTAATTAACGAAATTTTGATAGTAAAAGATAAATTGTAATTTTTATGCATAGCATCCAACAATTGCAGTAATTAACTAGAATAATCACGAATATAATTTTTTGTTCGTAACATAGAAATATATATGCACAAATAAATCACAGTTACACTATCCATAAGTTAAGCCACAATATTACTTTTTTTTTTAACATAAACTTTGAACAATTCTAAAATCACCAATATAAAAAAAATTCTTCTTCTCCAATTTGGGTGTAGGACACAATAATTTTTGTTAGCACAAATGTACTCAACAACACAAAATTCTAACACCCAATTTTTCACTTTCACATATTAGCCACAAGATTCGCTTGAGAAATGACTACAATAATTTATATCATCCGCTTAGTTATTTTTACTTTGCGAAATTATCATATCTCCAAATCTCTTACTAGATACAGTAAGGTATACTTAAAGAGTTTGACACACTCAAATATGTTAACATACAGACATATAATTTACGTACCTTATTAACACGAATATAACGATTCAATTATTTTCCACAAACCAATTTTTGTGATATATTTCTCTCGGTAATATGCTTTCAACCGTAAGCAAACTCCGTTGTATTCTACCGTAAAATTCAGATGTTAGAGTATTCAACTTATGAATCAAAATGAGAATTTAGAGATCAAATCAAATAAACCAAATAAAATAATAAGAAAGATATGACTTATCTTTCCTTATAATTGCATGAAATTTTGAGTGCCAATTTAAGCACGATGACATCTCTATGAGAAGTCATAAAGCATTTTCACTTGTCTCCATATCCAAATCAGTTTGGTCTTCTTAATCACTATTCTCTGTAAGACAAAGTAAAAATATCCTTAAGATTGTTATAAAATTTTACGGAAATTACTTTCACCACAAACACTTGTACTAAATTCATCAAATCATGTATTTCACCACGAATTGTTGTAGGAAATTTTCATAGCTTGAGGCGTGTTGAAAGACATTGTCCTTAAAGATATTTCACCCAGCCCAGGATTCAACAATCTCTTCTAGTATAAAAGTAGGAGCTAGAAACTAACAAAAAGTCTTCAATATAAAACCCAACACACGAATTTTGGAGGAAGAATATAAAGAAGAAGAAGAATCACGCTCTATTTTCTCCTACCTTTCTCCACAAGAACTTATCAAAAATATATAGCATGAATGAGAAGCCCGTAACTCTCAGAAACCACAATTAAACGTATAGAAATGAATGTCATCAAATTCATTGAAGACCATTCATTTTAGACAATTGAAGGCAATTTATTTTGGTCAAAAGAAACAGTATTCTCATTAGTTATCCATTCAAGAATGAATAATTGGATGGAAACTAACATTATATTTGGATTAGGAGTAATTGTCAATCAAGGGCTATTTATGGAGGGAAAATATTTTGGACATAAATAATAATCTCTTCCAAATATAATAGGATATAAAATAATTCTTTTGAGATACATAATATTTTTTCAACAGATTTAAACTTAGCTTGCGCAATAGATAGAGTAATCAGTTGTAGCAAAAAAAGTGGTGCTAGTTATTATTTTATTGTATGGGCTACCAGTTAGTAATTTTGAATTGAAGAATTACTCTATTTCTTTTGCCACTATTACCATTGACACCTACAAAAAAAACACATAACCTTAAGCTTATATTATTATTATTATTATTATTATTATTATTATTATTATTATTTTTATTATTATTATAAGATAATCTTAAATGAGTAAAATAGTTTAATGATACATATTAAAATAGTAAAAGTATATGTTTGAGTAATTATCATTGCTATTGATCGCACAAGATGTAAATTCAGTTGAGGCTCGAGAGAGGAGGCTATCAAACAAATGAGCTAGTGAAAAACAACAAGATGGAAAAGAAATATGTAATAACCAAGAATATGAAAAAAGATACATTGAACACAGGTCTAATGTTTATTATATTCCTATTCATTCACTTATATAATTTAAATTCACACCGAATAAGTCTATAAAAAGATAAAACACATTTATCAATATATTATTATTTCTCTTCAATCCATGAATAATTGCTTCTTAGTTATCTCTTATTTCTCCTAAAAGACCTCATATGTCTCTAATTAAAGATTATAAAAAAAAATCAACAATCTCATCAAAGCTTACATTGATAACTTTGTGGGATCTATAATTACAACAAAAAAAATCAAAAATCTAAAGTATATTGCATGTTAGACTCATCACAAAATCAACCTTTTTATTTTTACTTTTCTCAACTGATATATAGTCTGAACCAAAATTTATATACACATAAAAAAGATACCACCTTTTAAATTTGACGAAATCTCACACAATATAATTTTTTTTAAAAACTTTATAACATGAATAAAAGAAAACCCTCAAACTTTAGAGTTTAGGGTATTCTAAATTAAAAATTAGAGATATACACCCATTTCTCCTACAAGATACCGATGTTCATGATCGACAAAAAGATACACATAGAGTAATTAATTAATGAGTGCACAAATAACATGTGTAATATAATTTTTTTTTAAAAAGGAGTGGAATCGATTAAGAGATTAATACCTTACTTGTAGTTCAACGCCTCAGGCAAACAGAGGAATCAAAAATTAAATTTAGGAGAGAACAAATCGATTAACTCAGTGAATTAACTTTAGATGTAGTAAAAGAGGTGACTATTTATATATAATTTTATATTTTAGTCGACAAAAGAATCTATATAATACATATATATTAACAAGATTTTGTATCGTCAAGTTTTTATTTAGATTTTGATTAGCATTGTTAATTTTGTATAAATTATGAAAACCTAGGGCAAAGATTGATTATATGTATCCATTTTGCATTGAAAATTTTAATTTGATATCCCCTCGATCTTTTATAATTGAAATTTTATTTTATATTATTTTTCAACTCAATCACCATGAATACGAGCTCCCTAGGTGGTAAAGGATTTTGCATAGACCTCTACTCTGTATATTACTGTCACGATTCGAGAGCACTCCCGAGTTGTTACACGACGTACTTGACCCCGAAACGGTCTCATACAAGTCTCTTAGCATTCATAACATTCGATATAGGAAATAGTGAAGAAGCAAAAAGTTTATTGAAAATCATACTATTGAAAAATTCATTTCTTTATGCAAGCGGAAGACTAAGTTTCACATGGCCATCCTTAGACAACATAACAAGATAGGGTCACACCCTTTACATTCGGAAATACTAAATAAGTCTATTACAAAGCTTCAACATAAAGGACCTAGACACATAAAATCCTTGTCCTCGACATATGAGGACATACCAAAAAGGTCTTGAGAGAGCTTTAATCCCAAGCTTCACTAGAGAGTGCAATCACTTGCCGGAATCTACACTTGTAGTAAAAACATAGAAGAAGAATAGGGTTAGTACAATTAAGCACTAAGTATGATGACCATACAAAAACATGCTAAAAAAGGGGACGTTTTGTTTAAAGTCATGTTTTTATGTCATTTTGTGAAACTTCATGAACATTTGAACAATAAAGGCATAATATAAGACACAACCAACATACAAGTCACAATATCTCATTTAAATCACTATATTTACCTTTTCACCTTCACCTCAAGTAATCATGCTTCAACTAGTACCACCATGCGATACATGAACACATACATTAAATATATAATTTCAACATTTTAGGCCTCTATCTAAAGTTACCCTAAGACACCCTTAAGTAAGACGTAAAGTGGCAGCCCATACTACCTCTTCATGCCACACCTAAGTGTTCCTCAAGGCCACACTTAGACAAGAACCTCTACATTTCAACATGGCATGCTAAGTAACTCATTCATCAATATAAGAGAGATATGTATCACATTATAGGGACAATGAGTCAACATTCATTATTAGCTCCATTTAGAGGTGTATCAAACATTAGTCATGAAGACTTAGGGAACTCACTCAAGCACCTTCAAAAGCCTACTCGTGTAATGTGTAGATAGCATCCCATACTACTACCTACACGTTGTAGTACTTATCAAGTAACTAGAGTGCATATCCCACAAGATGGGAATAAAAATTAGCCCACATAGACCATGAGAGCTAAATCATTGAATCCAGTGTTCTAGCCCCATACCGTAAAGAGGTATTCTACTTGCCAAGGGTAGAACTAATACACATCCTATGTAGGCACATAGTCTAGGGGATATCCAAAGATGTTCATTGGACTCTAACCTAAACGTTGGGAAGAGCCACCATCTTAACCATATCCACTCGGTGCTTAGCCTTAGTTCCCATAGAGTATTTGCATTAACAATATAAAGGTGTGCTTGAGAAGACCACCAACATTAGGCCTACCGACCCAAGACTTATACACATGAAGGAGGCCACCACCAGTCTACCGCTTCAAGGTATAAAGGATAGATCATTGATCTTCCTAGGAAGAGACACCACCATTAAGTCTACCACTCTTAGGTTCATCATTTCACACAAGAAGGAGGACACCGCCATTAGGTCTACTGCTTCAAGGTTTACATTTACATTTAGCACCTAGACTCCCCAAGAAATTCTACCACCATTAGGTCTACCAACAATAAGGTTTAGCCTAGACTACTTCAACATTCTTTCATTTATAGAGAGACTATCAACAATAGGTCTACCAATTCATGATCATTTAAACATTAAGTCAAGATACATTTATTAGTCTAGAAGAGGATGCACTAGCGTACCAACCCAAGATACACATTCACACTTTATATAAGGTCATTACTCTATCATTGGAATCACAAGTACATATACTTCAAGATATATTCACCTTAATTCCACTAGATTCACATTCATATAGCTATCAAGTAAGTATCTCCACCATCAGTGGATCAACATCAATATATCACAATTGCATCTCAATAAGAATAGATCGCAACCCTTTATCCAAGATACTATAATGGATACGACAATTAACAAGTTTCACAACCAATTCCATCATTAATATAAGCAATTTAACAAGAGATTGATCACAATATGCCTTCAAGGCGTTAGATC
Source organism: Solanum sitiens (assembly GCA_016801875.1). NCBI lineage: Eukaryota > Viridiplantae > Streptophyta > Magnoliopsida > Solanales > Solanaceae > Solanum > Solanum sitiens. The sequence goes on from JABWTJ010000080.1 coordinate 3,002,273, forward strand.
CAACTCACCAACACACCAATACATAAATACCTCAATACAATAATACTTCTCCATCATAAGACATAATTAATGTCATGAATTCATAAACTAACTTCATATTATCACATGCTCTTCAATATACATTCATAATCAATCAATTTCCATTCAATTTAGGGGTTTAGAGGAAGACATGGGTTCTTTAAGGAATTTCATATAAAATCAACTTAAAATCACCAATAAAACCTTAAATTATCGATATAAATGCTATGAAAACGTTTTAACAATGAAGCCATGCTTAGATTTGAAAGTAGGATTTTTTCAAAAGCTTTGAAATCTATTTTGAATTGACTCCTTGAATGGAAGATTAATCAAGGATGAAGGATCACCATACCTTGTTAGATGATAATCCACTAAAATCACTTGAAAACCTTGAATAAATTGACCTTGGAACCTTGAGTTCTTCACCTCTAATTGAGTTTTCCTTAAGAGAGAGTTTTGGTGAAGAAGGGTTTCTAACTTTAGGGGTTTTGAATTAATAAAGTCAAAAATACCTTTTAAATGTTTAAATACTCTTAAAATACTTAAAAACACACAATAACATGCATTTAATTAGCCAAGGGTGGAATTTACGAAAACACCCTTGGCTTAGCCGAGACTTGACAACATTGTAGGTGCCATCTACAATCCACCATCTACAGACCATAGATGGCTTGACGGGCCGTACTGGCAAGTCGTCATTTTGGTCAGAGACTTGGAAAAGGGAGCTAAGGCTCCCTAGACTAAGTCTTGACCTACGAAGTCTATCCACGAGCTGTAGATCCATCTACTCGCCGTGGATTTGCACCCGTAGATCACCTAATCTTGGCAGCTTGGGGTTTGAACTTAGGGTCCTCCTCAGGGACCCTTAGGATGGTCCTTGGGGATTCATACCTAGACGTTTAACCCCTAAACATTATGTTCTAAGTATGAGAACCTTTTACCTTGATTTTAACCCTCAAACGACACTCCAAAACTCCACTACAAGTCACTACAACACACTAGATCAAAGGACTACTTTCCGGACGTCATGGTCGTTCCTTGACGTTCGACCTCAAAACTCCCTAAACTAAACTTCAAAACTCATCCCTCATTAAAATAATCAAGCTACCAATCCAACACACCACCACATGAGGCTCTAGCTCTTCCTATTCCATTTTAGGGTCATTACAATTACTAACCTATGAATACATTCGAGGGGAACATTGAACTAAATTTCAGGTAACAAAAAACTTATTGACACAAGATGAAAAACACATTGAGAGGAAAGGAGGACTACTCTAAAGCCTAAATCATGGGCCTCTAATAACACCTACTTTACAATTTTAATGTGGGGGGGGGGGGGGGTCGAAAAAATCAGCTTGAATGTTTCTTAGTTTTTATCCTAAAAAGGACATTTGTAGTCTGTCTATTCTAAGTGCACCTTTGGTTTCTTGAGGGAGATCATCTTCCTTGAGGAACAATTCATTGTTGGCGACATTGGTAGCATACTACGTAAGGGAATATGCAACCATATTACCTTCTCTATAACAATGTTGCACCATGAAACATGATCCCATAGAGCTCTACCTTTTTTTGAATTTATTCATAATCACCTATAGATTCCTGGAGTCTTATAAAGGCAAAAAAATCATATTAATAACTAGTAAGGAGTCTAGTGCCAAAGTTAAATTGTGAGAATGTTGATTACAACACCATAGGGTACCTTGTAAGGTTGTCTGAGTTTGTAATTGTCAGTGTGTAAATGAATTGGCGATGCAAAGGACATGATCATTTATTCATTCTTAGTCCTATTAATTTTTCTGATCCTTGTTTTGCCAATAGAGGGAATAAAATTGTCATTCATGTTAAGTTTCATCTGTACAACTTCTGATTTGATCCATCTCACTATAATGCTCTTAAGTCTTGGTTTGTAGGATTCACTACCAGATAAACCTTCGGCCACAACCAACCCTAATCCATAGTGTTAAATTTCTAACCCATTAAGATTAATATTTTTAAGCTTATATTTGTTGTAATACCTTATTTTTCATAAATTCAACACACAATAATTGAGGTGATTTTAGGGAGGTATCTATATGTGGTATTCTTACCTTTGTTGTTTCACCATGTGTTGAAGATGTCTTTGATAGAGCTGTATATTCATGGAGGTCTTGCAATCATTCTCTAGACTTTCTTTGTCCCTACTGTCTTTCTCTCGTTCACTACTAATGTTTCATCTCCACTTATTCCTAACCACCACACTTTTATCTTTTTAAGTATTTTTTTCTGTCTGTTTGTCTTTCAATATCTCCTATTTTCCTTATTTTTTTTTATGGATACGATATCCATTATTTTCCATTGCACTTAATAGGATACTAAGCCCCCAATTGTCCCTCCGCCATTAACTCGATCACCCCTAGCTATCGGGTTGGCGCGGGTGAGCGTTGGTTAAAAGACCGTTCAAACAATAATCACAACCACTGCTCATCGACATATCATTGATCATTTCTACTTACTATTCATTGTGTGACGACTATTGCCACATAAATCCTCTTTTTGTCACGTAAAATCAGTTTCTTGATTGGAATGCAGTGGTCCTCATCATCAAGTATGAAGGTTAATTACATGTATATAGTTATACACCGGTCTTATTCATCTACTCACAAGTACAACAGTTTTATTGTTGTTGGCAAATGCCTTGAGCAACAATATAGTTTTGGTATGTCAATGGCTTGTCATATGTGAAAATTTCCCCTTCTTTGCTTTATGATGGTATTGATTTGATTAACTGGTTTTGCTTTGATAGTCCGATTGGTATTATATACCTATTGTCAAGAGTTGGGGGCGGAGGCCATGGAGCATACTTACCTTGTTATTATTCAGATGAGCGTCTCTGTTGGTTCTTTTGGTGCTCTCTTTGGCCCTTTTAGAGCTATTTTTCTGAAATGATTGCGTATTGGAAAAGTCACATCGACAAGGTTGGTGTACTGTTCACTCTGTTGCTAATAGTTGTCTATGTCATCAACCTGGCAACTAGTATGCCGCCTCATGTTAGTAAGTTTGCTCCTATTGATGGATTTATGAGTCAAAAAGTGTTGAGAAAAAAGGTGCACTATGAATAAAAGATACGAAGTTAATCGATTTGATATTTATTTTCTTATCATTAAAAAGAGTTAAATTTCTAACACTATATATATATATATATATATATATATATATATATATATTATTATTATTATAAGTGGGAGCTCTAAAGTAAAAAGTTGAATTATCATTTTGCCCTTTTACTAAATTAAAATTGGATTAATCATTTAGTTAAATACAAATATTTTAATTACAGGCAGAATTTAAGTCCTTTATTCCTTTAATAATTAAATTATTATTCTTTCTTGATAAATGAAAAGTTATGATGGATAAAAACAATGTATACATCATCATATCATATCATTCATATATTATATTATTATTATTTTTATTTTATTTTTTATGATCATGTATCATCATATCATATTATATAATTATATTATATTTTATATTATAAGTGGGAAGATGCTTAGTCTAAAGGTGGATTAAGAAAACGCCCTTTAACTTTTTAATTATTATTATGATATTATTATTATAAATAATGATTAATTATTATTCTATAAGTGTGAAACTATTAAAATTGAGTGACTTTTTAACTCTTCAAGAAATCACCATTAAAGTTGAATAACTTTTTAATTCTACAAGAAATCACCATTAAGTTAAATGACTTTTTAACTCTTCAAGAAATCAGTATAAATAAGTCTCTTACACGTTGTCTTCTAATGACAATATTGTACATTTGAATTTGGTTTAGAGAGCATAAATCTCTTATCATACTATGTGTTTTCAATCCTTTCTTTACATTTAGAGTTTTCATTTTTTGCTATCATTCAAATTATATTCTTAAATTGATATTTAAGTGTTTGATTTCTCACATGAAAATATACTGCTAAAATTTTGTTTATGAACTAATGATGTAATTTTTTCTCAGGTATAATCCAGAGGTGATTCTTTTGCAGACCATTAAATAGAATTTTTAGTAGAAATTGCACCAATACAAATGAGGTATGCAACATGTCTCTCCAACAATTTGCATTTTTTTTTGCATGATTATTTTTTAATAAATTTGATATACATACGATTATTGTATTTTTAATTAGATTTTAATAACTTAATGCATGTGTTTTTTACAATAGAGCCTCCTTGATACTTTAGTTTGACAATTACTTATTGAAATTTATTTTTCTTCAATCTCCTAGCTTCCGAGGTAAAAAGGATAACTAATATTTCTCCCTCAACAACATAGAGCAAAAGAAATCTAGAAAATCTCTGAAGAAGACATATTCTAACAAATGAGGTAATTTAATTTAATTTGAAGGAGTACTTAAAAGTCAAATATGAATAATAAAGTAAGAGAAAAAAAAGAATAAAAAAACTAAAATATGATAAGTATGAAAAACAACCATGAACAAACTATTGGAATTTTTGTTCATGTTACAAAGAACAATAAACTTACTATGTCATTTGAATATGTAATATGGAGACAACATGTATACTTGTTACAAGTTCAAACTTTGGTACAAATTGAGAAGGTGTGTTATGTGTGTATTGTCACTTTCTTAGAAAAGTAATAAACTAATATTTTATAGGTTTCGACCTAATAATATAAAAATGTAAATTATTTATCACATTAAATTTTGTCGTCCAAATTTGACAAGTTATCGGAATATCTAATTATTTGACATTTACATTTTACAATAAAGAAGTCATTTATATAGGTTGATTGTCCATTTATTTCGTTTATATTTTTTCGTTAACTCATTTTTGAAAATTTTCAAACTGCGATTTTAATATTTTTTGTTAAAATTTCATTTTTGTTTAATGTAATTTTAATATAACTCTTACCATATATAATTTTTTTGTGGGACTCACGTGCAAGGCAAGTGTCTAGGACTGATATATACATACATATACATATACATACATACATATACATATACATATATATATATACATATACATATATATATATATATATATATATATATATATATATATATATATATATATATATATATATATATATATATATATATATATATATATATATATATATATATATATATATATATATATATATATATATATATATATATATACATAAACACTAAATTATTTAAAACACCAAAAGTGCCACTAATAACCGTTTAGAGAGACGTTACCTAATTTTAAATAGAAAAATAAAATAAAACAGGTATAAAATTCAAATTTTTAACCTCACATTGATAAATACATCCAATCATATATATGATATAACACTACTATATACTCCTATATGATTTCGAAAAGAAAGCCTTGTTCACTGCATATGCATGTGGGGCGTGGGCTTTAAAAGAGCCAACAATGAGCCCAAGAGAGAGAAAAAGATTTGAAATAATTTATTCTTAAAATAGAGTTCAAAATGCCTTTACACTATGTTAAAAAATAGAAAATATCTTTCGTTTATAGTTTGACTCAAAAATATTTTTATCGTTAATATTTTGGTTCAAAAATGCTCCTATAATTATCAAATGGGTTAAAATGTCCTTTTCCGAATAAATATATTATTTTTTTAAGCACACCTTCTTCTTAATTAAAATATTATTAAATAACACTATTCTTATTTTCTTTCTTCTAAAATCACTTTAACAAATAAAAATGTAGGAAATATTTTATTTCTTATTAATCTCATTTTATCAATTAAAATAGAATAACTTCATGTACGCTATCGACAGATAATATATGTCATATATATAAGATTATAGTATATTCATCATCAATTTAATTTATGTAACGATAAAAATAATGATAATAAAATAAGAAATATTTTCATTTTTTAAATTTTTTTCTAAAATGAAGTAAGATAAATAGTTGCTAATTTTTTAAAAAACTATATTAGAAAAAGTATGTGTTAAAAAGAAAATAATAACAATATATTTATTTAGAAAATAAGCATATTTGACCCATTAAATAACAATAAGAATATTTTTGAATCAAATCATTGATGGCAAAGATATTTTGGATCATACTTCAAGTGGAAGACATTTTTTTTCCTTTCGTATAGTTAAAGGACAAGAAGACATTTTTAACGATAATGACATTTTTATTTCTTTTGCATAGGGCATTTTTATTCTTTTTCCCTTTTATTCTTTTCTAATGTATGCCACAAGCTTTCCCGCCAAAACGAATTCTCACTTTCCCGCCATAACCCATTCTTGAGGTTATTCAGTGATCTCAAAGAGAAAGCAACATCTCATCCTTATTGTTGGATAGGAATTATAATGCAGATTCAGGTTAAATGCAGTTGCGGAGAGGAGAAATGCCCGGAATGGGCAATTCTAGAGCTTCAAGGTGTTGTTGAAGTCCAACCCTCCTTCAAAGATCGACTCCAAAATCTTCGAATTGGCACTCTTTGCCACCCCACATCCCAGGTTTGTTTCATGAGATGCTTAAATATCTTTTTTTTTTGATTGATTGAAGGATGAAATTTTAGGAATCTCAGTTTTTTTTGTTTTTTTTTTTTAAAAAAAAAGGAAAATTATACATTTACTGTTGGATATCATGAGTTGACCGGAACCAAGATGCCCTTGAAAAAACCAATGATAGTATTGAAGAAAATCAAACTTTCCACTGAAGAAGAGAAGGGTGACATCAATTCAACAAAGGTGGAGTTGGACGTTATTGGAGTAATTCGTCAAAGGATTCTTTTCAAAACCAGACCTAAGGCACTCATATCAAGTAAGACATCATAGTTCTTTTCTTTTTTTCCCAGTCTTCTTGGTATATCCAGAATTAACTTACTTGTTATACTTAATTACTCGGTTATAGACGTTATTGGAGTGTATTGAAATGGAAATCCAGGTGATTTAGTATAATAAAAAATGTGTGTTAAATATTATTAAAGATAAGGATGATGATTGATCTCATCAAGATAAACAACATAACCATTGTAATCCTACAAGTAGAATCTGAGGAGGGTAAAGCGTATGCATACCTTATCCCTACCTCATAGAGATAGAGATGGTGCCCTTATTAGATTGCCAAATATTTGAAAAGGGATACATATACGAGAGCAATAACAATAGATTAAAGTGAAATGTTTTTAATACAACAAATAGGAAAGACTAGTAATTAATTGGAGCATAAGAACGAAAAAAATTAAGGATGACAAGCTGCTGAATCATCATATGAAAAAATGAAAAACTTCTGATTCATCATCTGATAAGTTGTTGCATGAATAAGTGACAAGCTTTTGGGCTGTTAACAAAGTAGAACGAAGACTTAAGGCACCACCTTCCCTATTTTACGCACCAAATTTATGCTTGAGAAGGAACATGAAAGGTTGAAGAAACCCACTCCAAGCTTCATGATGATGATTAGGCTTATTTTGTGAGTTGTTATGCTCGACGACTAGCTCATAATGGAGGATCGGTCGGATAACATTTTAGCTTTTATAAAAGAAAACTTTAGTTGCCCCAAGATGGAACAAGATGCCACTTGGCATATTCAGAAGTATTGTATTTTCCATTTAGTAATGACGTGACATCTAAAGATAGGTATGTATAAGTCATTGCCTAATCTTGAAGCTCCTTGGGAAGATTTGGGCATGGATTTTGTTTTAGGATTGCCGATGACTCAATGAAGGAATGACTCTACAATAGGCATGTCTGATGACATCAAACAAGGATTTGATAGATTCTCGACAATTGCTGATTTCCTTCTATCTTAGAAGTCTGTTGATGCTTCTCATATTGTTTATTTATACTTAAAGAGAGTGTCCACCTTCATGGAGTTATGAAAACTATCACTTCGACTAAGATGCAAAGTTCACAAGTCATTTTTGACATACTTTTTGGAGGAAAATTGGAAGTCATTTGTTGTTTAGTTTATCAAGTCATCCCCGATCGATGGTTAAAGGGAAGTAGTACACAAAATCTTGGAAAATTTATTGCCATTTTTTAATGACCGTGGTGTTTGGGCCAGCTCTCACCCACCTCGACTAATTCCACAGAATACCTACCACTTTCCACCAGTAACAGTTACTAGGTAACTTTGTCGACCAAGCCTAGGACAGATGGGAAAATGCATATTTGTCCATGGGATCCTTTCTGCCACAAGCAAAGACTCTTACAATAAATCTTTGAGTCAAACAATTCAAAATTTTCATTTGAGGTTGTTCGTCGCAAATAGCCCCATTGCTAACTATTTGTCAGTTCACTGCTAATGCTGAAGAACGGACCATGGAGATCAAGAAGCTTCACGAGGAAGTTTGCGATGATATTGCTCGATAGACCGTTAAAAAGCAAGAAACAAGTACCTGAAAAAACTATTTTCAAAGAGACTTTAGTATGGATACACTCAAGGAAACACGTTTTCGTAAGTGTCGCAAGAAGTTATCACCTTGAGCAGATGGTCATCTTCGAATCTTGGAGCATATAAATGGCAATGCCTATAACATTGAACTACCTGTAGGTGCTGATTTGTCTTCATACTTCGAAGAACATAATGGAGACTCGAAGATTGACGGCAAACGGTTTTCATCTCCGGAAGTCCAAAGCAAAAGCTTGTCACTTGTTAATGCAGACTTGTCATATGATGATTCGATAACTTGTCATTCTCATCTTTGAATGGTATAATTTTCATCTTTATCTTTAGTGAGGTTTGTCCCACGTTGATCCTTGAAGTAAAACCACTTATGATGTGAGCCTATTTAAAGGTCTAAGGGCCTTAGGTGTCATTTGGTAGGGTGTAAAAAAATAGTGTTGAATAGGGTGCATTAGTAATACATAGATTTGTTATGCTTGGATTATTCGTATCCACTACTTGGTTTGGTGTATTAGAAATAACATGTATTGCATAATTTCTAAAAAAAAATTGTTTGCTTACAATATACCCTCCACATGCTTTAGCTTTGTATACTTTCATTGACAATTGCATGTTTAACCATGCTTATGCATGTATTGAAAACTTTTGTATTGCTAATACCATGGTTTGGTATGTATTATTATACTGAGGATAATACCAAATAGGGTTTGTATTAGTTTGACATAGGTTGAAAACTTGTACCAAAAAAGCGATTAGTAATACCAATACATGCAGTATTCCTTTAGATGATACTTGTGATGTTGAACTTCTGTTCTTGTGGCTAGAAGTAAATTCCTTTTGCTTATAAGCACCTGATAGGTGATGCGACCAGATTTTGAACTCGTTTAAAAATGTTCAATAATGTGACTATTTGTGGAATAACACATAGTTATCACCTAATTTTAATTCGGGAATTAGGAAGCCCATTTTTTGAAAGAAAGCTGGTTAAACCTTAAATATGTTTGCAAACCAGATAAAATGCAAGGATTCAAGTGATTCACCGAGTATGATTGGCATCTCGAGAACTTCGCAAACACGTTTACCTACAGAGTTTAAGACAAATTTTGTGGCTAAATTTAAACTTGTTTGTAAAGTGATAGTTAAAAAGTGGTTTTTAAAATAATTTATGTAGCACTTAATTACTCTATTAATCAAAAGATGAACTATTTTTGTGATTGTCTTATTACTTAAATGACCTGTAAATTTGACTTTGAACTAAACATATTAATTCAACTCCCAAACTTATAGGTCGATAGACTTCACTTTATAACTATCAAGACAAGGATTAGTCTTTAAATTTTTTTAGTGAGTCTCAAGGTTTTTTATCCTTTGAAAAAACTGTTTTTTTTTTTATTGTTGGTCTTGAGCCCCAAATTTCTCCGTGAAACACAACAACAACAATGACAACATACCCGAGCAATCGCACAAATGGGTGTGGAGAGGCAAGATGTATGTAGACTTTATACTTTTGTGGGGTAGAGATCCTTGAACAAGATTTCTGAAAGAAAAAAAAAGTAAGATTCATTCTTTGTTAATTGAAAGTATTCTATTAAGCGTGAAAAGCTTGAAACAAAATTTGGGAAAAAATCTCCTTTTTAATCCTGCCAAAGAGAAGCTGAACTTCTCTTTTTTATGAAAACAGTAGCCAAACAGAATAAGTAAAAAAGAAAGGAGATTCTGATGTTTGAGCATCCTTTATTCATTGAAAATTATTCTGGAAGAAGTGATTGATTATGATCTTTGAATCTATCAGACAAATGTAAACCTCCCATATTAAGGTTTATTTTTTGTTGGATAAATTTAGAACTGCTAGAGACAGTAGGATTAGCAGGACCGTGCAAAGGATGGTCTCCGCCCTAGTTTCTATCCACACCTGTTTGCTATGGTTGTTCAAGTGTCCCCGTCCTGCCTGCCCCTCTGCCAGATTCATGTTTGAACAGAGTTGACAAGTGTTACAAATAGCTAAATTTATTTCCTTTTTGTGTTTAAAAAAATTCTATACAAGTGATGTTTTTATGTATTCTTCTCTTCCTCCACTTGGAGCTACAGGTAGAGCTCCAGCCTGAGATTGATTCTGAGGTGGAGCCTCTGTAACTGGACTATCTTTTTCATCTTTTTTTTCCCCTCATTCATGTTTCTTTATCCCCAAATTGTTCTTCCATTAATCCGTCACTAGAATGAAGATCAAAACTGTTGGTTTGGGTCACAGGGGTTTTATCAACATGAGTAAAATCCTCTATATGTTTTCTAGGTATAGAAGAAGATTTTAAAATCTCTCCCCCTTTTATTGTTTCCAAAGATTGTGTAGGATTGATCCATCAAATTTGAGGTTTTCATATGCTCCAGCAAACTCTTGTTTTCTACATAAATTGACAAGGTTTCCTTCTTTTCTGTTGCTTGGATATGGTAAACTCTCATCCTGCTCAAATTACCCCTCTGCAGGGGCCACCAGTAACTTTCCTCACTCCCCATTTGTGACTTGAGCCCCTCAATCTCATGGTTGGAGGTGCCTCTGTTCTGAATCAAAGGCCAAAGTCGTAATTGGATCGTCCAGTAAAGATCTGCGAACAACCATGGCGGAGTTCCTGAGAGGTGTATATATGAGGCGGCATGCCTCTATTCTGGTTTAGTGGTATGCATGGCCTGATGAAGCTTCCACTCTCTTTGCATTTAATCTTGTTGTCCTCAACAACAATGGTCCAGAAAACAAAGGTGGGGGCTTGTACTGGGGTGAGAAACAGGCAATTGATCTCTGTTTTCCTTTTACTTCATGGGCGTACTTATTTCCCATTCCAGTCACCATCTTTCATTGGGTAGGTATAGATGAAAAATGTAGCTTTTAGATTGTTGGTAGACAAAAGATGGCATCAAACACGTTTAAGACGCTTCTATATTAGCAATATTTTCTCCCTACCTTTTGTGAAATTGAAATAAGATATGAATGAAAATAGCTTAGTGGGTATGACGAGCTGTTTTAGTTCCTAACTACACAAATAGTGAAGAAATTCTGGTTAGGAAAGCAAGACATAGCAACTTGATACTTCTAGAATTAAAAGATCAAGATGTTATTTGATGCATTCCTAACAAGAATTTCTCCATTAGTGTAGAAAGTCAAAAGTACTTGTGATATCCACTAAAGCTAAGTTGTATTCAATGCCATTGCAATCCCGCAAAGCAAAGAGAGTGAATATCGTTATAGAGAAGTTTTTCCAATGTATTACAAGCCTTAATCTTTTGTGCTTTTCATTCATATTTTTCCTACCTTAAGTCCTACCATGGCTCTGTTGATGTGCATCCTTTGGCTTTTTAAGAGAGCTCAAACAATCAGTGCATTGTGGAAACATTACCACAATGTATTTTAATGACTTAGCCTCACTTAGGCGGGAAGACGCGAAACTACCACCTTTGGTTTGGGAAAATACAACTCCATCTCTTATCCCATAAATTGCATCATTGCATAACCTCTATCCTATACTCTTCCCCTAATCATTGTGGATTGTAATGTTGACATGAGACATATATTGAGAAATTGTTTGCATATTTTCCTTAGATGTCTATTCCTTGAATAAATATAGAATACACTCGTATCCACAAAGAAAATAAAGATCACCTGTCAGTATTTCATAAATGTTAGTCATGTCACCGACCACCAGCTGTTTTATGCTGTTACTGTTCATTGTTTGCTGCCTAGCTATTGCATCTTTAATGATGATCAGATCATGACTCCATTTTCCCCTCTTCACTATCTAACTCTCCATCTTTTCACGTGTATCCAGAGCCTCAACCTACGGAGAAGGAAAAAGTCAGTGCTGCAGTGTCCAATTGAATCGTACTGTGCATGCAATTTTGTTGAAAGTTCAAAGATGGAGGCTTTGATTCCTCTACTCTTCTAGGTGAAGGGTTGATTTCTAGTGTTGCGAAATGACCGCATTGTATATCACCCTGTTATTTCCTTGATACGCTGAAATTGTATGTGACGGTCTGGAACTCTTATACAGTGCCAGTAATGATATGTATACTGAACTTCAGTGACTCGTTTCAATATGATCCTTCGATTATAATATTCTGATTAAGATGAGATCAGGGGTTGCGGACTTGCACTGTTCTTAGCATTGTGGCTAAGCAAAAAGAAGATAAGTGTTCTACTCAAACATTTTGCTTTTATGTGGAGTTTTAACTTCATGAACTCTTAAATCAAAATGCATGTCCATCGGCCAGACGCTGCATGAGTACCTCTTGAGTATTGGTAAATACAGTTTTTTCCTTGATATCTCAATGGTGTTGAAACTACTGACACAAAGACAATTTGGTTGGAATTTCTGAGTATTTGCTATTAACGATGACTTGATGGGTTAAGTTCATAATGACTCATAGGACTGATCTTGATATTTGTTTCCTTAATAAAAGCCTTACAAAAATAATCTTCATTCATTTAATGAAAATTCTTTGGACTAAATTGCCTTCCAAACCTCACTAACTAAAAAGAGCTTAATATTATATCATCATTTGTATCTTGATAAATATATGAAGTTAAAAATTATATAATTTTTAAAATCTTTTTCCTTCTTTTTTCTATTTTTTTGCCTTTCCTTCCATTTATTTTGTAAGAATATTTTCTCTCTTTTTTTTCCGGTTATCTTTATTTTTTCTTTCTTTTCATTTTTTTTTCCATTTACGGAGCTAAAAAAAACTACATAATTTATACATTTGTACTATTTAAAAATAGAATTTACCCCTAGATTCAAGTGTCTAAGGTTCAAGATAATTTTTTAATGATTACTATTTTAAAGATGAGATACTCTTATAATTGCCTTAGAGGCAATACTTAGCCCAATGATTTTGAAAGAACAAATTATGTTCCATTGGCAAGAGTTGACGCTATCGTATTGTATCTTGATTTATGAGATGCTCTGTAACTCTTGCCTTAAAGGCAAGACTTCGATCAAGAACTACAAAATAACAAGTTACACTCTATGGCAAGACTTGGCATTACCACATTGTCTTGATTTATCAAATGTTTTATAACTCTTGCTTAGAGTTAAAACTTAGCCTAAGGACTTTCAAAGAATAAGTTACACCCCATGGACAATATATCTTGATTTATGAGATATTGTATAAATATTGTCTTAGAGGCAAGACTTAGCCAAGAACTTCAAAACAACAAGTTACGCCCTATGGGCAAGACTTAGACCAAAAACTTCAAAAACAACAAGTTATGCCCCATGGGAAAGACTTAAAAATACCACATTGTTCTTGATTTATCATATGCTCTATGTCTCTTGCCTTAGAGGCAAGACTTCGCCGAAGGACTTCCAAAGAATAAGTTATGCCCCGTGAGCAAGTGATCTTGATTTATGAGATACTATATAACTATTGCTTTAGAGGCAACACTAACACCAAGAACTTCAAAACAAGTTACGACCCATGGGCAAGACTTGACACTACCACATTGTGTTTTCATTTATCAGATGTTCTATAACTCTTGCTTTAGAGGTAAGACTTGTCCCAAGGACTTCCAAAGAATAATTTACGCTTCATGGGCAAAATATCTTGATTCATGAGATACTCTATAACTATTGCTTTAGAAGTAAGACTTATTAGCCCAAGGATCTCCAAACAACAAGTTAAACCCCATGTACAAGACTTGATACTACCACATTACGTCTTGATTTATGGGATGCTCTATAATTCTTGTCTAAGAGGCAATACATAACCCAAAATTTTCAAAGAGTAAGTTGCGCCTCATGGACAACAATTTACACCATTTTCACTAGGTCAAACTTATGCGAAACATAATAACTATTGTCTTAGAGGCAAAACATAGCTTGAGAGTTTTTCTAAAGACACATATGCCTCACAGGCAAAAATTTACACTATTTCACTATGTCTAACTTTTTTTTTGGTTTTCCACACGGTGTCCGGAGCACACATTGAAGCTCCGACTAAGTTCAGATAGAGCACTACAGGGCCCATTCGGGTGTGACGCTCCCAATCAGATTTTCTCCATATCAGGGCATGGTTAAGGGTGAAGCACTCCCACCAGTGCACGACAACTCATGTTGTACTATGTCTAACCTGCCTTAGAGACAATACATAACTCACAACTTTTAAAAATAACTTATTTTTATGGGTGACAATACTTGTAATGACCCGATTGGTTATTTTTGAAAGTTTCATGGATTTACCATTATGTCCCTCCCATTATCGACCTCGAGTCTTTTATGATTGAGTTTGAAAAGTTGGTTTTGAACTATGAGGTAAAAGCTGAGAATTTGGTAAGTTTATAAATTTTAAAGGCTAAGTTGTTACGGAAGTGGTTTTTGGACTTTTGAGTTCCGAAATGGAATTTTGTCAGGTTCGTCAGTCTCGAATGTGAAATCTAAGTAGTGGAAGTTGTCGATTTCAGTTTTTAAGTCTTCTTGAAGATTTAAGGTCCTAAGTTGTGAAATTGTGGAATTTTAGACTTTAGGTTGACTTTGGTCAAGATTCGGGGTTCGGATGCTCGCATCGGAATTCTGAGAGTTCCATTGGATTTGGAGGATATTATTTTAGGTCTATGTGAGGTCTTGGTTGATTTTTGGGAAGTCCCAAGCTTGTTTTACTCTTTTTAGGCATGAATTAGTTTCTTGTGGTTTTCACAGATACCGGATTGAGGAGACATTGAATTTGTGTTTTGAAGGTTCCATTGAGTATGGAACGTCGAGTATAATTGATTTGCATATGTAGTTTGTGTATACGGGGTTCCGATTAAATCCCGAGGTTTTTTTTGATGATTTTTAAATGGCAAAGGGACAAATATACCCATGTACTATATGAAATAGTTTAAATATACCCCTAGTTATACTTTTGGGCTAAATATACCCCTCTCGTTATACTTTTGGGCTAAATATACCCTTATGACTAACATATGACACGTGGACGACTGAGACTAAGTGAGTTATTCAATTTAAAATAAAGCAATTCGGATAAAATCCGCCCCGCTCCAATAACTTGACCGACCTAATATGTAAAATTAACCCACCCAATTTGTCTTTCAAACAAAAAAACCTAAGACGATTAGTTCTTGCTCTCCTGCAAGTCTGCAACTTGGAGCCTCTTCATCGCAAAAGATTTTTGCTCAAAGGTATGGTTTCTTTTCTTCTTCAAACTTTGTAGCCTTGAGTATGATTCAAACTTTATCAGTGTCCTAAACTTGAAGTAAGTTCAATTATTGAGTTTAAACCTTTGTTTTATTTTCTGATAAACTGAAGTTGTTTTGATTACGCTTCATAGAAAAATTCATGTGGCTACTGGGAGTGGCACGACAACTTGTTTTCAGATAGAGTGATGGTCATAATAAATAATATAAAGACTCAATTGAATGTGGCTACGATTAAAGTTGATACTTTGAACATGACGTTGGACGCAATTAAGATTGAAAGAGATAACTTGAAGGAAAAGATGCAATGAAGGCTTCAACCAATTTTGAAGTAAACAAATCAAGGTTATTGGAAGATAATGTGAAGAAGATGAAGACGTTAATTATGATTTTGCGTGCTCTTGTTATTTGATTTGTTGCCTTGCGGGTAATGAAGTGATTAACTAGTGAACTTGTGTAATGTTAGGTGAAGTCTCGTGATTTATTTTGTAATGTACAGTTGATAATCAAACTCAATTCATGGAAACTTTCTTGATTTTATTGTAATATTTGTTGATAATCAAGCTCAACTCATGGTAATGTTCCCCTGTTATATTGGTTATGTAATTTTAAAAATATTATTATCATTGACAAGCTTGCTGTAACACCAAGTGTTCTTTGAAAATTTTATAAAAAATTTCAGCTAGGAAACTCATAGGAACTCAAGAATACAGAAAAATCTATGTGATGTGTGATATGGGTTATTTAAAACGAGAAGCGCTAAAAAGATATCAAGAAAAAATTATCAATTATCATGAATTCGATAGAGCAAAAAATGGAGTTGCCATAACCTTATCATGCCTTCTACTTCTTGGACTCGCGCATGACGTATTCAATATAGATGCTCAAGAAGAAGATTACTGCCACTGCAGCATATACATAAATGAGAATGCGTATTCTTGAGGTAGAAAATACTTATGCACGAAATAATCGTTGTCAACAAGAGGCAGAATGATGACCCAGAAGGTATAACATGTGAAAATGGACAAACTAGTCAATGTTAAAATCAACCCAACTCGATCAACTAACTCCATCAAAAACTTCTCTGCTTATGCCGTCTAAAAAGTTCGGATCTTGGTGTTGAAGATTTCTGCTTTTAGAGCATAAAGATCGTCATTTTCTGTAAGCACATTCTGTAGTTTAGCAACTCATATAAAACATATTAGTTAGTTGGTCTTTATAATCTCAATAATATGAGTTCATATAGTTCAATTATATAGCTGCTATATAGTTGTGTTGCTGCTATATTAATTATTTTTATATCTCATTATTACAATTTCAAATAAAATACCTCAATTTTCCTTTAAGCAAGATATTGATCAACATGAAGCAGCTAAGTTAGCAACATTTGTTTAATAGCTAAGGTGCAACAACTATTTTCATCAACATGAAGCCACACATTAGCCCAAAAATATGAGCTTAGTTCCATCCATATACTAACTAACTAACTAACACAACAACATTTCACCTCAAAATATAGCAACAAATGGTAAAAAATGTAGCAAGAGTTTGGCTAAAAAATGTAGTTCCATCCATATGTGGCAGCACACTATATATCTCAAAATACAGTCACAATTTAGTCTCAAAATATAGCCACAAATTTGATTTACAATGTAGAAGTGATTTGCCTCAAAAGTGCAACAATGTTGGCATCAAAATGCAGCAGCAATTAGCCTCAAAGTCCAGCAACATTTCTTATAAGAGTGCAACTGCCAAGTATAACAAATCAAGTAAAACTACACAAACTGTCGATCTTGACCAAAATTCAGAAAGCTAAACATAATATTTCAACAAACTAAGCTGCACGATTCAACACGAAATACTATAGATTTCAATCAAAATTTTAGAAAACTTAACATAATATTCAGCATACTAAACTGCCAATGTAGCACAAAATAACATAAAATCATCAAATATCGTTTGGATGTCACAATATAATCCCAAAAACTTATACAACCTAAGTTCTGATGCGACATTCCCAACCTTGGAAAAGCTATTTCCCCAAAGTATTGTTTAAACAGTAGTTCATCAAATTAAATTGTCCACAAACATAACAAAAGTTAACTAAACTGATATTGTCCTTTATTTGGCTTCAACTTGCAATTCTTTCTTGACTTTGAACTTCCGATTGATGGGTCGTAATTGCATCTTTATCATTCCAAGTTAAGCTTTTTGGTTGTATTGAAATATTTGTTGGATCACTTATACCATTATGATCACCTTTGAAGCTTATTACTCTTCTCCCTGTTGGTATATATTGTTGTTGTCTTTTTGAAGCCTCGTAAGAGTCTACGAAATAACTGTAGGATGTAGAGAAGGATCTTCATCATGTTCATAGTCAGAGAACATGTTACTTTGACTATTTTGTATTTTTTGAGGGGCTGTTAGGTTGATGCTCTATTTAGTTTGAGAAGGTTTACCCTCATCAACTAAACCTCTTTTGCGCTGCTTTTTCTTTTCCTTTTCTATAACAAGCATTTTTTCATTTTTTGGCTGTCACAATCAAAAAGTTAGAAAATATAAATATTCCATAAAACTGTTAATTAAACTATTTAATAAAATACCTTGTCACAGCCTCTAACGTTATGATTTGGCTCTCCATAATAGGTACATGTCGTTACTCTACCTTTTCTTGACACATCCTACTCACCTTGCCTCTTAAGTGCTTCATATTTCTGTCTAACTTTCTTAGTTCTAGACCTGCCAACAAGCTTGACAAACTCTGGTGGTTCCATCGCTTGAAAAGGGTCAATTTTTCAAAAAATTTCTCCCCTCAAAGGTTGCAACTTATGTTTGTAAGTTAGTAGAAATGCCTCCTTGCTGTGATATCAACGCATTTCAGTTAAGGGACTGATTCTTTCATGCAACAAGACTTTAATTGTATGAGGACATGGAATTCCTTCAAGATCCCATGCCCTACAAGTGTACCTTTTCACCCTTAAATTGACTATGTGTATATCGACTCCCTAAGTAAACTCATATTCATTATCTCCATTACAGTCAACCCTACAAATTTGAGCTATCTTCAGATATTCATTGTATAACTTCAAGCTTTTAGGACTAAATTCACTAGTCCATTTCATCACAAAATCTTTTTGTTCCCCCAATCGATTCATTACTTTAATTCTTATATCTTCCAACATTCCAATAATGGGCTTTTTGCTTATGGTATCCAAGAAATAAATGACGGTTATGTTGTTTTCAACTGCAGGATTCTTACACACGGTATTAAAATAGGCTTTGCACCAACTTTTGGGAGGATACTCTAGCAAATCCTCTCTGGCAGGTAAATCCATTTGTTTCAACTGACTTAGATGATCTTGAAAGTCTTCTTCATAAGTGCACCATGCACTCCACCAAAGTTGCTTTTTCAACAAACCTTTACTATATCTTTTGCACCAATTTGACTCAATGCGTCTCACACAATATCTACTATGTGCTTGAGGGAACACCATCTTTATTGCATCCAGTAATCCCTGCATGTTAAAGATAAACAATTGACTGTTGAAAATGCAAAAACATAACTGAAAAAGAAAAAAATGAATAGAAATGAAGTTAGATAATATACTTTTTGCATGTCTGGCATAAATGTTTTGCCTTCTCCATTGAGTTCTAGTGAATGTTGAAGTAGCTCCAAAAACCAATTTCAATTTCTTTTGATCTCCTTATCCACAATCGCCAAAGCTAAAGGATAAAAGTGTATTGTCTTGACCATCAACAACTAGTACCTGTCCTTTGGCTTTACCTCTAAGAAATGTGCCATCTAATCCAATAAATGGCCTCAACCCTTCCTTAAAACACATATTCATTGCCATGAAGCAAATATACATTCTCAGAAATTTTTATTTGCCTTGATCATGTGATTTCTTAGATAAATTAATCACAACATCACTTCCTGAATTAGATTCCTTGAGTTCAATGGCATAAGCCTCAAGTTTGTTATAACCATCAGCAAAACCACCTTCTAAAGTTTCCAAAACCATTCTTTTAGTTCTTTTGAACTTTCCTTGGCTAGCTTTTAACTTTAAAGGATTGTGCAAACCAGCCCTCATTTCCTTGATCTTAAATTTTGGATTTTCTTATAATTTTTTATAAAAACAAAATATAGAGTTATGATACTGTAATCAACCACATAATTATCAAATGTTGGCCAACATGTATGATTATCATTTATAGTCTTAATCCTCACCCCAAGAGTACTATGAGCATCCCCAGAAATATGACATACAAATGGGCATGCCTCTTTACTACATGTAAACCTCTATCTGGATCTGTCACTTGTCACTTTTAACTACAGTTAACTTTATGTTCTTGCCTAATGCATAAAGTCTGATGCATTTTCTTGCTTCCGGTATATCCTTAAAAGGACATACCCTTATAAAACTCTAAATAATCATGTAAGTCCTCAGATATTTCTCTTTTTTTTCAGTAGCAAAATCCTCTAATTCTTCAGAATCATATTTTGAAGAATCATTCACAACTTCACTTTCAGTCTCACTCTAATCGGTACCAATTTCAGTAACTAATGAGAAAAGTGATTCACCATATTGAACAATATTAGGAACAAATACAAATAGTTCACACTCATTTACAACAAACATATTTATTATAGAGAACTCATTGGACACAAGAGATAGTAGTTTCCTAATTCTAATATCTCCTTTTATTTCATAATATCTTCCACAAGAACCATTTACAGTTAACTGTTGCACACCTACAAATCCAAATCGAGTAGTGTACTCATTGACGATACCAGTAAAAGAAAGAAGGTCTGAATTATACCCTCTCCATAAGTTGTACAACTTCTTCTTATACCTGACAATAGGCTCTCTGATTCATTCACCTCCATAGTTGAAATATATGTCAACATTAACCATTTTAGTGCCTGAACATATTTGGTAAAACAAAATAAGC
This sequence comes from Solanum sitiens, assembly GCA_016801875.1. NCBI lineage: Eukaryota > Viridiplantae > Streptophyta > Magnoliopsida > Solanales > Solanaceae > Solanum > Solanum sitiens. The sequence goes on from JABWTJ010000080.1 coordinate 3,022,788, forward strand.
AACATAATTTTCAAAAGAAGAGAACAGTTGTGAAGTTAGGGAAACTGATAGGAATTAATAATGGTAAAACTTATGTCCCATAATTAACTTGTTTGCATTAACTCAATTATAAACTCACTTTGTCTGTTACTCTTAATACATCCAAACTTTTGCAACTTAACAATAGACACATTTCTATCCACTCTAAAAAGAACCATTGCTATTTCATAAATACTTGTATTAAGTTAACATATTTAGCCTCAATTTAGATACAAAAGTAGTAAGCATTTTAGTTTGGTTTAAACATCAACATGAACAATAGTTTCTGGTATAATATTGATATAGCATCTAGATAGGTCAAATTTTATGCAAAATTAAACCACAAAAGTTCATGGCTATTTATAAAGCATTTCAACAGAGCAAATTTCGGTGTAAATACTTAATATTTAATCATACCCACAACAGATTAAAGAAGCTGACTAAACAACAAAAAAAATGATACTTAATAATTATAGAATTAATAATTTAAAAGGGACCCCATTTCGTGATTGTAAAAGAATAGAAAACGTGAAAGTTTTATGACTGTTGAAGAATAAAAAAATACAAAAGAGACCCACATTTCATGATTGTAGAAGAATATAATATATGAAAGTGACTACCTGTTGAAGAATAAAGAAGATAAAAAATTAACATATTTTCACACACAAATAAAAATAATTTCTAAATTATTCGGGATCACAAATAAAGAGTACTCGTGCAAATAAATTCGACACGAAATCAATACACTAACCAACATAATATATATAAACAGATTATGTCAAATTTGAATCAATACTCAAAAACCTAGGCAATATATAAAGCTTGAAGCAAGAAAAGAAATCATATCCAAAACCTTAGCCTATGAAATTTAAAGCAAGAAAAGAAATCATACCCAAAATCCTAGACTATGAAACTCCAAACAAGAAAAGAAATTATACAAAAAAAAAAAAAAACCTAAATTATGAAGTTAAATTCATACTCAAAATCTTAGGTTATAAAGTTTAAAGAAGAAAAGAAATCATACCAGTTACAAAGTTTGAAGAAGAAAATAAAACATACCTTTGAGCCAAAATCTTTGCAATGAAGAGGCTCCAAGTTGCAGACTTGCTGGAGAGCAAGACTCAATCGTCTTAGGTTTTTTCTTTGAAAGACAAATCGGGTGGGTTAATTTTACATATTAGGTCGGGTTAAGTTATTGGAGCGGAGCGAGTTTTATCCGAATTGCTTTATTTTAAATTGAATAGCTCACTTAATCTCAGTCGTCCACATGTCATCTGTTAGTCATAAGGGTATATTTAGTCCGAAAGTATAATGGGAGGGGTATATTAGCCCAAAAGTATAACTAGGGGTACATTTAAACTATTTTATATAGTATAGGGGTATATTTGGCCCCTTACCATTTTTTAAATGGCTGATTTTTTGTGTTTTGGTGGGACTCTCCACACTTGCGGAGCTTGTGTCCGGGTTCATAGAGGGGAGAGGGTGAGAAGCCCGCGCTCGCGGAGTCTCAAGTTCACGGGAGGTCAATGCATTGACCTCCGCATTCGCGGTGGTCCAGCTCATTGAAATTCACATTCACGAGTTGGGGTCCGCGTTCGTGGAGGACCCCTGACAGTGTTCATATCCAAATTTTAGGGTTTCTTCCACATTTTCATTTTTGGAGATTGGAGAACTCGGTAGAAACGATTTCAAGTGGGTTTTTCAAGATAAAATTATTGGGTGATGTTTCTTAACTCTAAATCTTCGATTACCCACTATTATTATTATTATTGAATTTATGAGTTTAAACAAGATTTTGGGTTGATAAATTGGGGGTTCTTCATGCACTTGAGTTTTGAAGTAAAAGTGATTTTGTGAACTAATTTTAAGTCATTTTTCTAAATTATTTTCCTTAATGAGTTCCTAATGTGTTGAATAATGTTTTTTAAGTGTTAAATTTTGGATTCAAACCTTATTTTCAGAATTTTGTATTTATTGATTGACCTGCTTTTCAAGAGAAATTGATGTGGGTATTGTTGTTTCTGGAAATTTATTGTGAATACTTGTTTGTGTATAGATTGTTTGGCATTGAAAGTGATCCAGAATGAAAATACTCAACCAATGGAGTGGTTATTGACTAATTTAAGGCAAATGACTTCCAAAACCTTGTATTCTAGTTGAACTCGTATGCTTCCTTCGTTGATTGTCTGGTGGGAGTAATGGGGATGAGGTGACGGATTTAAATTGTCCAATTGTTATATCTAAAGGAATAAAAAGGGGTTGTATTGGAAAGGCTATGTGATGAACATGATAATGTGAATTGCCTTATTGTGAACCTTGATGATTGATTGATGAAATGCTTGAAAGCATGATTATGGACTTGAATTGTATGATTTGTTGTTTCTTCCATGTGGTGTGATATTACTTATATGCATTGATTGTCAATGTCGTGATAAGACACGTGAAGAGTTTTAATGCCAATGTCTTCAAGTGTTATTATGTCGAGATCTTTGCTAGCGAGTGTTATTATGTTAAGGTCTTTGTCGACTTGTGTTATTATGTCGAGGTTTTGCCAACAAGTTTTATTATGTCGAGGTATTTTCCGGCGAGTGTCATGCCAAAGTCTTTATCGACGAGTATTATTATGTCGAGGTATTTACCTGTGATTGTTATTATGCCGAGGTCTTTGCTAGCGAGTGTTATTATGTCAAGGTCTTTGTCGGTAATTGTTATTATGTTGAGGTCCTTGTCGGTGAGTGTTACTATGTCAAGGTCTTTGCCGATGAGTGTTACTATGTCAAGGTCTTTGCGGGTGAGTGTTGTTATGCCGAGGTCTTTGCACGCGAGTGCTATAAATCCGATGGAAAATGGTTCTGGCTAGTGATATTGTATAGATGGGAAATGGTTCTCACTAATGATATTATGCCGATGAAAATGGTTCCGCCAAGAGATTGATTATTGTGACTGATACACTTGATGTTTATGCGTGATTTACTTGTGGATTGTGATTGATGTACTTGTTATGTGTGACTGAGCTACTTGTCATTGAGATTGACTTATTTGATTTGTTTGATTATTGAATTTTGAAGATTGAACTGTGAATATTGGCATGTGAACCGTGTATTGTAGAATTGCTAGGTTTGGCTGATATATGTGCAGGCTGTAGTTTGAGGAGGTTCAGTTAAAGTGTAAGGGGTATTTGTTTTCTAACTAGTTGCTTTGTTTAGCCGGTTGCCTTTTGGTTACCATGTTGTTGGTACTCACCTCTTGCTTCTACACTTGTGTAGATTCTGAGCCCAAACCCGTGTGATTTTCTCCTTCTTCTTATCCGATAGCCGAGCCTCGTGAAAGATTTGGGAGGTTGTTGCTTGTCATCCAAGAAGACCCTCTTTTCCTTTTTCTTTAAGCTTTGTTCTACTTAAGAAACAATGACCGGGACTTGTATTTATCTTTGAATTATGTATTTTCATTAGAGGTTTGTACACATGACAATCAGATTTGGGGGGTTTAATAGAAGAATAAGTTTTTCACTTTATCTTGTTCTTGTTTTTATTGTCTTCCACATTTTCTTTCTTTTCATTAGGTTGAACCTGACTTTTCTTGGACGGAATAGAAAAGTACCATCGCGTACATTTTGGGTCGTGACTAAATGGTATAGGAGCCCTAGGTTCATAGGTCTCACATGTGTACAAGGAAAGTCTAAATAGAGTCTTGAGGATTGGTACAAAGACGTTTGTACTTATCTTCAAGAGGCTACAAAGATTGTTAGGAATTTCATGTTATTCATCTTTTTATATTGTGCGTGGATACCTTTGCTAGTGCTGAGTAGCTGCGTGTTGTTTTGGTGGATGCCAAGGACTAGAATTTTTATTTCCAGTGGTAGAGGGGAGGAAGTCCTTGAGGCTCTTGTTGAGACCTTAGCTAGGAGTAGAGGTAGGGACAAAAATAAAAGTCGTACTCGTGGAGTAGCACTGATTAGAGGTCATGCCCGTGGAACAACACCAGCCAGAGATAGGGCTAGAGAGGCTTCTCTTAAGCCATAGGTTGAAGTTGTTGAGGTCCATGTTCCTCCCGAGTTTGGGCTCCGTTGTTTCAAGAAACTTTGTTGAGGATGCTTGGTGTGTTAGAGAAACTTTCTCCGGGGGCGCATATCCCATGTTCGCAGCAAACTTCAAGTATCCATGTCCATGTGGGCAATCCAACTGTGGTTCCTTCACCGATTATTAGTGCACAAATTGCCTCTCAGGTTATCTTGATAGCGGCTAATCAATAGTGCTATAAGAGATTTCAGAAGATGAAACCACCCAGTTTCAGGGTGGTAAGAGCAAGGATGCTCATGAGTTCTTGACGTTGTTCCGTGAGATGCTTGAGGTTGTAGGAGGTTGTAGTATCCCCTACTTAGGAGAAACTCATTCTAAGGTCAACATAACATCTATCACAAGGAACTCCCTCAAGGCACCATAAACCTTACTAATACTTTCTCACCCAAAGTCTACCTCATGAAGACTAAATACTCTAAAAGGTTTAACCATCTAACCACTACATCCCCTTACTAGGAGAACTCACCTTTACTCTTTCAAATCTCATCACCTTCCCTTCTATGGTTGGGTCTTAAACAACTTCAAACTATCTCAACAACCACTCCTTTACATTTCTAACAATATACTTTACCATTTTTTTTCCAACTACACTACCCTTCGAAGGTAACTAAACCAACCTAAGGTTATCAACACCATCTTTCACACCTCATCTAACCAGTCACATCTCATCTTTTCTCTCCCTCAACCCAATCTTCATAAAGTCACCCTCAAGGGACCAACACATAAAGGAAACAAGGGAAAGATACCATATACAAAGCTCTTAGGCACGATTAGATGAATGAAGAAGTGAAACTTATCCTAGCACCCAATAGCCTCTTATTCATAATGTGGCGCGCTTCACATTATGAACAAGAGTCTACTAGATGTGGTTCATGAGAAAACTAAAACACTCCCAAAAAACCTGATGTTCTGATACCAATTTCGTAACGACCCACAAGTACACGCTAAAATTTAGAGCATCTTTGTGTCGTCACACGGCAAATGAGACTTCAAGAAGTCTCATCTAAGTTACTCGTATCATTCATTGCATAATAAACATACTAAAACGAGTAAGAATTTAAAACTTTCTTCACATACGAAGAACTCTTTACATAACCAATACGCAAGCGGAAGACTTTCATTTAAAACATTAAACCTTTACAACATCTCTTTGAACCATCTAAACTTTGGAGTATACAACACTTGGGACTAAACCCATACAAGACATAAAGTAAGACTAAGACATAAAGGAACATGTGGATATTGTCCTCGAATCGATGAGGACTCACCAATACTTCATCTTCAACCCTTAGAAACCTATCCATCCTCCATGGCATATCAAGACTTCCAATTCCCTACACTTTAGTCAAAAAGGGAAAAGAAGGGGTTAGCACATTAGATGCACTAAGTATCCATGCAAAAACCATGAAAAAGGGACATTTAGTAAATAACATGTTTTTCATGAATTTTGATTAAAACATCATACTATGATCATAAGAACAACATTTAACAACTTAGGAACACATAAGGAATTATTTAAGCAATTAGTCACATTTTTAGGAAAGCATTACAGTGAACTTACTTCACTGTACAGTGAACTTCTTTACTATTACAATGAAGTTTATTAGCTTCACTTTACACACCTTTTAGCATATAATTCCCTCACTAAAAGCTATTCTAAGACTCACTTAAGTAAGACAAAGAGAGACCGCCCATAAACCCTCTCTAGGCACACCTAAATGATCCTTAAGACCACCCAAAATGAGAAATACACACTTACAAATACATCAATCACATGAACATGAGATCCTCCTACCAAATGTGATTCGAAGGTTCACTTGAGTGAGTTGTGAAGCGACCGCCCATACAATCCCTTACACACACTTAAGAGATCTTATAGACTACCTAAGATAGAATCATTCTCACTTAATACGTTATCATACATATAATATGACATTCTCCCCTACAAAGGTTATCAAAAGACTTACTTAAGTAAATCAAGAAGATAACGTCCATGATTGACCTCTTCAAGATTACCTAAATAATCCTTGAGACTACCTAAGTTTGGATCATGTCTACATAATCAACATCTTCCCTAACTAGAGTCATTCTTAAGACTTATCTAGGTAAGATACGAAGTGACCATTCCTATGCCTCCTTCACACCTTACCTAGACAACCGTTAACTACTCCAGGTAAGTACTTATTCAATTAACATACTTTCTTTATTAACTTAAGTCATTACATTCATTAGTTCATTTAGGATACATTCATCACAAAAAGGACATTCAAGTAATGGTCTTGGACAAGACCTAGGGACTCTAACTAACACCTTCAAAGCCTATAGTGCAATGTCTAGATAGCGTCCCATACCACCACCTAAACTTCATAGAACTTCTCTAATGCTAGTAGGTATCCCATATGATGAGAATAGACAATAACCGACATAGACCATCATAGCAAAACATGGAATCCGGAGTTCTAACCTACTCCGATGAGGATGTTCTACTTGCCAATGGTAGAACTTGGGCACATCCCATGTAGGCACATGGTTAAGGAATATGAAGGGCGTGTTTTGTATTCTAGTCTCATCCTTTAACTAGAACTACTTCCCTTATCATACTCACTCGGTGCTAGCCTTTGTTCTCATAGAGTAATTTTCATTAAAGGTTCATATAAAGGGGTTCCATATCAAGTTCATAACCCAATCACATTCACCCTACCAAAGAGGTCCTCTAGGGCTACCTTCCAATGGAGACAAGAAGCTCATCATGACTTTCCTAAGATTTGATATGATGCCGTTCCAGCCAATCAACCTTAAGTCTATCATTCCTTTACTTGAAGGATACCATTACGGCTTTCGACTTCAACATTCATAACCTTACCACTAGGTTCAAGGTTTCACATAAAGACCCTCTTAACATCATTCAAGGTCACATGTCATTCATACATACAAGACTAAGAGGTTTTAGCATCCTAAGTCAAGACATCTCATATTCACATTCATACATGCATTAAGTAAGGGACACAAGTCAACCAAGACAAGACACAACATACTTCACTTTAACACATATTACATGTAATTCTTTAAGTCACTTAGGAATGACCATGATCATCTTAATGTCATCCTATACACTACCATATCATCATCAATATAACCATCATAGACTCATATAGTCAAGTAGGAACAACCATGCGTCCACCCTAAGACTACACATATAAATACATAGCCATAGCCTACATGATCTCCTAACATACATAGAAAGAACACATACTTTCACATTACTTCACATGTAGATAGATATGCTCATACTTCACATAAATCAACTACATAAATCATCATAATACTTCAAGTAGTGCCAACAAGGCCATGATTATCATATTGCATAAAGTAACGCCGACAAGGCCACATCAATTCACATAGCACCTCCACCATAAGTGACCATACCAATCATAACATAATTGAAGTCTAATTAACATAAAATAAATGGAATTAGGGCAGCATACCACCCATTTAATCTCACCTCTTTAATCTAAAGCTAAACCATCCAATTCAATACCAATAGGCCCTTACCCATGGCCATGAACATCAATTCAATACATAAACTATAATACTCAATGAATCTAAGTCAATTTAATATAGATTTATCAATATAAGACCAATTAGACATCAATTGAATATAATTATTGAATATAATTCTTACATTATTCAATAGCCCATAGAAAACTACAGTAGAATTCATAAGCATTAAGTCAATATCAATTCAATAAGCTTAATAGTCAATAGATCTAAGAATATACAATACTCAATTGATCAAATTGAAACACCCTATAAAACAAATCAATCATAATCTATACATAAATCAAAAGCCCATAACAATCTACACATGAATTCATCAATATCTAAGCATGATCACATAACCCATATTTTAGTCAAATTGAGAGATTTTAGAAGGTCAAGGGTTCATGGAGAATTTCATTGGAAAACATCAATTATACATCAATAATATCGTATCTTAATGTTTGAAAACGTTTCATGCAAGAACCCAAGACTTAGAGTAGAAATTGGACTTTTTCATCTTTTTGAAATCTTTGAAAATCATCTTTGAAAATGGCTATAAGGTGATAGAAAGCCTTAGATGAAGAAATCTCATACCTTATTAGAAGAATCCAATGATAATTGAAGAAGAAACTCCATTGAAGATTCATCTTCACATTGAGCTCTCATGGAGTTTTTTTGAAGAAACTTTGGGAGGGAATGGATTTTAATTTAGGTGCTAGGGTTTAAATGAGATTTTTATGACTTATATACTCTTAAAATACCCTTAAAGACCCAAAATAACCGTCCTCCTATTTTATAAGACTTGGGGTGAATTTCCCAAAAACCCCAAGCCTTAACAGAAAACTGGCAGGAAAGTCACAACACCATCGACGCCCAGCATCGACGGTCTGTGGTCTCACCCACACCCCGTCGATGGGGTCTCGTTGGTTGCCTGCAGCATCTCCACCTGCAGACTTGCAGGCTCCATCGATACCCCAAGTCGACTGGCCATCGTTTGGGTCGTCGTTTGGCACTGCATGCAAGCTGCCATGCAGCTTCAAGTCTTAAGTTGGGGTCCTTCTCTAGGGCCCCTTGTGGGTCCTACGTGGAGTCGTACCCAGATGTTTCCAATCCAAATATGTTAGTATATGAGTTTAGGACCTACCACATCAATTTCATCCAAAATGAACACATAAAACTCGACGAAACATGCATAGACACACAAGGTCGTTTTAAGGCAAACCTTTCGAACGTCATGGACGTTCTTGGACGTTTGACCTCCAAACTTCATGAAACTTGACACACTGCCTATAAACACCATAATAACTCACATAATGACCTCATTAACTCATGAAACACACAATTAGGCACGTAACCACATATGAGGCACATAGGTGACTTAGTCGTCGAACGTCTTGGTCGTCCCTTGACGTTTGACTTCCAATGTACCTAAACTCTTAGCCACTGCCTCTAAACCACATTATAGACCAATTTAGGACCTTAGACCATCATTACAACCACTTAGGCTCTAGCTTCACCTAGGTCATTTTTTAGGGGTGTTATATAGGCTATCCTTAATATCAATATTTTCAGTAGGTAAACTGAGTGAAGGATTGCCAAAACACTTTTTCAACATTGAAATGTGGAATATCAGATGGACTGCTGCTAACTCTAGTGGTGTTTCAAATCATAGGCTACATCTCCAATCCTCTTGGATATCCTGTAAGGACCAATATACTAGGGACTGAGCTTCCCTTTCTTACCAAACCTCATAACACCCTTCATGGGTGAAACCTCCAAATAAACCCAATCGTCCACCTCAAACTCCAAGTCTCTTCTTCTAATGTTGGTGGTATAGGATTTCTGATGACTTTGTGTTGTTTTCAACCTTTCCTGAATGATTTTAACCTTCTTCATGGCTTGATGAACCAAGTCTGGTCCTATCAACCCAGCTTCCCTAATCTCAAACCATATAATAGGAGATCTACATCTTCTCGTATAAAGAGTCTCATAAGGAGCCATATAGATACTAGAGTGATAATTTTTATTGTAAGCAAACTCAATGAGAGGTAAGTGATCATCCCAATTACCCTTGAAGTCGATCACACGCGCCCTCGAGATATCCTCTTAAGTCTGAATTGTGCGCTCTGCTTGACCATCAGTCTGAGGATGGAAAACAGTACTCAAATTTACCTTTGAACCCAAACTTTTCTAGAAAAACTTCCAGCATTGTACGGTGAATTGCGCACCTCTATTGAAATGATGGACATCGAAACTCCATGAAGTTTGACTATCTCTTGAATATATAATGCTGCATAATCTTTTTCTGAAAAGGTAGTCTATCGATAAGAAATGGGCTAATTTAGTCATCCAATCAATAATTACCCAAATCGAATCATGTTGCCTGCGAGACCGCAACAAACCAATAATGAAAAGGTAGACCTAGTGATTTAGATTCTACCAAGAAGATTTTCGGAGAGTGTATGGAGTATGCTTTTGGATGGATACATGATGCAAGGCTCCCTTTTAATTGTGTCAATTTTACCGAAAAATTGATAAATCTAATGAGACAATAGGAAAATATGACCAAAGAATAAAGTCCCTCACCAATCACGAAGTAAGAGTTTCTTGTCTAAAAAGTGAGGTAGGGAAGACAAACAAGATTGTTAAGGATCATAAGGTTCACTGGAAAACTTATGGATATTCCGGTATGATGGATAAATGGACAACAAGAAAATGGGAAGATGGTCATTAATGTTTTGGTGAATTCTCCAAAGCGTAGTGTGTTTCTTGAATCTTATGATGCTAGTAACTCTTCTACCAAGTTTAATAAAATATTCTACTTGTTTGAGAAGAATGTCTTGAAAATAGGAACAAAGTCGTTTGTACAAAGCAGTCTGTACAAGTTGTGATTGATAACATAATCGAGAATGAAAAAGCGAGTGATATGTGGAAATGAGTGAGTCTGCACATTTTTGGATTTCTTGCACTGCTAACTATATCAACTTGATGTTTGGTGACATTTTCAAGAAAACGGTTGTGGGGCGTACTTACACTCATTTTAACCATTTCCCCTTTTTATTCCTTGTTTTGAGGATAATCTAGATTAATACTATTTATGCATACCATTTTAATGCTGTGACACTTATTTAAGGTGTTTTTATGCACTCTAGGTGAAAACAGATAAAATTAGACAAAGACTTCATCGAGCAAAGCCTAAGGCGATGCTCAATGGCTCGAAGCGCAAAGGTTTAAGGCGAAGGGGGGGGTATTTTCATCCGCTATGAATTTTTTTATATCCTATAGTTGATCCCCACAAGTCGATCAAGAAGTGCTTGCAACGTGAGGTCAAAGTGAAGGCCATTGCCTCACACCGCGATATGCCAAAGACAGGGGAAAATTCCCCTATTCCAAGTCCGACATGGAGGGCCCTTCTAGGTGTTTTTAAGTATTTTAAATATCTATCCTTATTCGTTTTGGAGGATGAATATTTAGAAGCATAGAGCAAGGACACAGTCGCAGTTCTCGTAGGGTTACTTTATCTTTTTACTTAACTTTCTTTTTTGCACAAATTATAACTTATGTAATCAAATTGTAAGCGGCTAAAAGCCCTCTATATAGACGTATATCCATAATATGACCACCATATTTTATATATAGAGTGTTAAAGTGGATTTTACAATAACTTTTTGTTCTCTTAATTTTGTACTTATTATTCTATGTTTTCTTCGATATCTTCATCCACAATACCACCACTCCTAACTTTATTATCATTGTGTGCATTCATGCCCTACGATAGGCCTTACACCTACTGAGGACTTGAATCTTCTTAATCAACCAGTTGCTTTGAAAAGGTATGAAATTCACTCGTAATACTAGACCCCGTACCTTTCTAAGTAATAATTGTTTGTTATCACTTATTATCCTTTGTATCATATTTTTATTTTATTTCCATCCTCAAGTTAACAGCTGAAACTCTTTTTCATCCTGGATGACAACATGTTATGTTTAACGCGATGTCTTCTTTACATACGAGTGGTTCTTAAGAGCTTGTTCCTCTTCCTTCAGGTAAATCTAGTTTTGAATTTATGTTGTCAAAAGTGGTCAAGATAGCGAAGTTGATTAGGTTTAAGGCTCACCATGTTGTCAAAGGTATACTTAGATATTGAAATTAGTTACGGTGATACATTTTAATAGCCAAAATATCATTTGTTCATCTTTTTCTATTTTTGGGCTATGGTTGTTGTTCACTATTAGCTTTTTGAACAGTTAGACATTAAGAATGTGCTATTCCACGGTGACCTTGAGAAAAACAATTATGTGGAGCAACCGTGTAATTTTGTTTCTCAGGGAATGGGGGAGTTTAATAGCCTTATATGTCGATTTTTGTTGATCACTATATGGTCGGAAATAGTCTCTTTTAGCCCGATTTGAAAGTTCATCATAGTAATTCAAGATTTTGACATGACTCCGGTGAAGTTGATCACTCTTTGATTAATTAACATTCTACATCAAATATGTGTATTTAGTTGATTGTTTATGTTGACGATATTGTTATCACATGTAATGATCAATATGGTATAACTTATTTAAAGTAATCTCTTTCAATATTTTCAGACTAACGACTTTAACATATTTAAATATTTTTTGGGTATTGAGATTGCTAAATCCAAATCATGTGTTGTTATACGAAAGGTTTTATACCTCTTGAAGAGATGAGAATGATGGGTATGCAGGCTCATTGAAACTTCTACGGATCCTAACGCTAAACTCTTACAAGAACAGAGGAATCCACTTAGTGTCTTTACAAGATAAAAGTGGTTGGTTGGTAAATTGAATTATCTTATATTTACTAGAGTATTAATTATTTTTTTTGGATAAAGGTAAAGTTAACCAGATCATACATTTCTTTTCAAGTGAGTGTTGTAAGTTATGCCATTGAGATGCAATTGTCCGCATTTTACAATATACAAAGTCAGCTCTAGGCAAAGGACTACTCTTTGAGGATAGAAGCCATGCGCAGATACTTAGATATGCAAATATGGATTGGACATAATTACCTATACATAGATGTTTTTCATCAGAATAATATTTTTAATTAAGAGGCAATTTGATGTCCTGAAAAAGTAAGAAACATAGTGTAATTGTTCGCTCGAGTGTAGTAGCACAATATCGAACAATGTTTCTAGCAACTTGTGAATGGGTTTAGACAAAATAGTTGACAAGAGAATATGATATTTCATGAGAAATTTTTGTTTACAAGTTTTACATTTTTTGCTGACATATTTTTTTAAAAAAAATTAATTAATTTTTAATATCTTAAACTCTCCCCTTCTCTTCCATTATTTCTCAATCATATTTGTTCAATTCTTTACTTCTACTCATATTTCTTTAACCACCTTTGTCTTGAAGTGTTTGTAAAGCTCTTGTCACTACTAATTTGTCATACCTTTCTCAGGTTGGGATTTTTGTTATTTGGGTTGATAAAGCTTACGACTTTGGGTGTTCTTTAATGGGTTCTTGAAATTACATAGTGTTGTTCGTAACTTATTTTCTTACGTTGTTCTTTGTTTAGATTACATTGAATTGAAATACCCAATTCTTGATTCTAGTTTGCCTAGGTAAATTATTTATTTTATTTTAACTTTTTGCCATGGTGGAACTATTTTGCACGATGCAATTCATGTGACAGTTTTTCTTAAAAAGAGAGTGTAATACACCCACCTGACATATTATGTGACGTGTATTTTTAAATTTATACGTGATAGTTTAGATGTGTATTCACACACTTAATAGTTTAAGTATAAAACTAAAAAAATGAAATATTTTATATGTGTTTTTGATATGTAACTCTATTTTGAATTATTGTTTTTATTATATTAATTTATAAAATAATTAAAATTAATAATCTACTAGACTTACATCTGGTGCCTCAAATCTTGCCCCTTATTACATATAAGTAAAATGTCTCGGGTTGTGGTGCAGTGCTAGATTATGGTGCAAACCTTAATCAAAGGTCTTGAATTTGAGCCCTGGTATGGAGAAAATCCTGTTGGAAGTTGTTAATAAGTCTCACATTGATAGTGGGACAGAAAATTGATCTCCTTATATAGACTTAGAAAAACCTCTCCTCATGGACTACCTTTTGGGGTTGAGTAAGAATCAGGTGTCATATCTTTACAGGAACACCACCCTCGAATAGGCCTTGCAATGCGCGATCCAATTTAGTTGAGACTCTAATGCGAGCTTCGAACACCGAATGGAAAACAAAAAAAAGTCTTACTTTGCATCCACGCCCTTTTATAACACATTCAAATAAACCCAATTCTCAAGTTTTTAATAAGGCATCAAATGCAAACGGGTCATTTGGGAGGTCTATAAAAATAATGCTAAATAAAGTGTATTAATAATACTTGTATTGATTATAAATAGAGAATTTTTATGTATTATTTGGTTTGGTGAATTAGTAAAAACATGCATTACATAAAGATATATATTTTACAAGAATATCCTTCACAATAATGGTCAAGAAGACGTTGTCATGACCCATACCGCCGTGATTGAAACCAACATTAACCCTTCGGCAGGAGAACTATTACTACAACTCAAACTAAATAACTTAACCAAAATTATGCATTTAATGATACGAAAGTAGATTAAATGCAGGAACAAATAAGGAGTTCCCTTAAACTCTGAAAATTTAACAAACGACTATCAAAACATTACAGAAATATTCCTTAGAAACTGAAAGTCAGTGTACCAAAATGTCTAACAAAATCATATGACTAAAGAAAAAGGGGCACAACCCCAAAAGCTAAAACAACTGAACATCTAAACTACTAATCTAAGTCCGAATAAGATGGACTGAGCAAAAGGAGAACTCCTGGCAGCCTTGAAGAACTGGCTCAGCCTTGAATTCGATTTGATCATTGATCCCCTAGATGAGATCTTTTAGTAGCCGCATGAAGATGCCCTGTACTCAACAAAGAAAGAGCAAGTGCAATATCCGTACACAACCACAATGTATTGGTAGGATCACACGGCTATTCCAGTAAGTGAAACACATTAAAACAGTCACAACATAATAAGCACGCATATATCGAACATATACAATATCAACTATCATTTAAGGAGCAATGTGCCATTTCACATTTTTAATAAACACATACATGACAAGTCAATAGTCCTCTCATGGAACCCATACCCAGACTATTAGTGTGAGAGATCGTGGCACCCGATCCAAGTTAGTGTGTCGAAACGTGACACCCGTTCCAATATGTATGTCGGTACGTGACATTTGATCCCAGTTAATGTGTCAAAACGTGACACACACTCCATTCGAAATGCCATAATCACAATATATATCCTCAAATTCATACAACAAGTGTTGGTTCAAAACATACAATCATCCATTCATACTCATTCGCATTTTGTGTGATCAATAGTGCAACATTCACATACATGCTTTACAAGAAGCAAATACTAACATACATCGCACAAACGTGAAATCAACCCATCAGCTACATCAAAATCAAGCTTGAATCCTCCTAAGAAACTAGATTCTTCCCTTTCCAGATTCTTTCTGCTTGTTCTAGGTCTACAAACAATCAATTCAATGCAAGGATCAACAATCAAAGGCCTAATTATCTGATTATAACAAACCTAATAACCCAAGACCAAACCCTTGATCCTAAGGTGCAACTAGGACTTCTTCTCACCACCTAATTAAGTCCAAAACCCCCTAACAATAATTAACTGAAAATTCAAGTTCTACATATCGAAAAATGGATTAGGGGAGTAAAATCCTTACCTTTTGTTACGCCTCGTATTTTTATACGTAGTGCGCGTCATGAGCTAGTCGATGTAAGTCCGGGGAATGAGATTTTATTTTAAGTTCCAAGTGATTAAAGAAATATTAGGCAAGGATGTTAATTCCAAATGTGATATTAGGTATGATTTGGCTAATGTAAGTGTCATTAACTTTAAGTGAGGGATTAATTAGTGGCTGATTAGGATTAAATTAATCAAGTGGGCCCCACCACTCAAGGCAAATTAAAAGAAATCAGATTGGGAGCTGGGCCTTAGTGGGGCACGTGTAGAGGGGGCTGATTAGGATTAAATTAATCAAGTGGGCCCCACCACTCAAGGCAAATTAAAAGAAATCAGATTGGGAGCTGGGCCTTAGTGGGGCACGTGTAGAGAGGGGCTGCCTCCACTTCATATAAAGAATGAGATGGTGAAATGCTTTGCAAACATATCATCTTCCTCACCACTTAGCTTAGGCAGCCATGGAAAGGGAGAAAACCAGCCATGCAACTCTCGGCCAGCAGCTACAAAGAATTTGGTTAGTAATCTCTTTGCTTGGTGTGTTAATTCTTTAGAATGCCATTGTTATTTAGCCATTCATGTTAAGAAGGGGGCGTGACCAGTAGCTTAGGAAATTTGTTTTAGTTTTGAATGCGCTAAGTATGAACGGAAACCATAATCGGATGATTAGTGGTGTCGTGTTAGTGTTTGGGCAGTTTTGATTAAAGCAAAATGTGGGAAATTCTGTTTTGGCGTTATGTATATGTTAATGTGATTATGGGTATATACTCCAAGGGATGAATACGATAACGTAGATGTGTTGCGAATTATAAAACGAGTTATCGCTCGGTGTGTCGTTGTTTCGTTACTATGGTTGCCGAGACGGAACTGTTTTGGGGGGGGCTGTTTAATATGATTCGTTGGGTTATATGTGTTATTGGTATTGCTGTGGATAATTTGGGGTGTTGTCGCATTGGGACGAAGTAAGGAAAATAGGGAAGTGCTGCCGGATTTTTGTTAGATTATTAGCTAGCTTACAATAAGTAATAAAGCGCGACGTCTATCTAATTGAGGCACGATTGTTGCTTGTTATAGATTAATAGCTTGGGCAGTAAATATTAGACGTGCGGCTCGACTATACGGTATGTAACGCTATCCTTTCTTTCTTTGTTTGGCATGACTTTTTAAAAATGAGCGAATGACGGACAGGTTTGATACTTACTTCTAGAGCGTCTAGGTGACGTATATTCTTGCTTCCACAAACTATTCTTCTATATATCGGCTATGTCTAAGGCTATGGTGATTTCTCATATCTATGGTAGTGCTTCTTAGAGTCATTGAGATTTTACGTTTTCATATCGTGTTAAAGGTTCATAATCTTGATAAAACGTTAATCTTTGGTAATACTCCTTGCTGGTTCACGTTGATTGTTCTATTGAGTTATAAGAAATGATTTTAATTGCATATGGTTGCTCATAATGTTCTGCTCGTGCATAGAGTCATTTATCATTTCACCGAGTCCCGGGCCGGGTAATGTTCGTGCGGAGTTTCTTGCATATATCACCGAGTCCCTCACTAGAGGGCCGGGTATGTATATTATATATATGATTGGTGATGAGGATGGTTATGATGATGATGACGGAGATGATGTGATGATTATTTCACCGAGTCCCTCACTAGAGGCCGGGTACGTATGATGTATATATATGATGATTATTTTGCCGAGTCCCTTAATAGGAAAGCTGGGCACCTTATATGTTAAAGATATGCATGATTTTCACTTATAAGGTACATGTGTAGCGATATCATGTTTCGACTTATCATGTTGTTATCCTGTCATCTTTACCTTATGCTTTACATACTCAGTACATTGTCCGTACTGACCCCCTTTCCTCGGGGGGCTGCGTTTCATGCCCGCAGGTGTCGACGCACAGTTCGGTGATCCTCCCGCCTAGGATATCTACTCTGCTGATTGGGAGAGCTCCACTGTTCCGAAGCCCAGTCGTTTTGGTACATAACTTTCTATGTAGTCTTTTTATCTATGGGTACGGCGGGGCCCTGTCCCATCGAGTTTCACTACTATACTCTTAGAGGTCTGTAGACATTATGTGGGTTGCATATATATGTTTTGGATAATGGTCTGGACATGGTTTATTTGGGATGTCCGCTTGTACAGGGGCAGCCTTGTCGGCTGCGTACATCATTGTGTATTGTGTAGTGGCAGCCTTGTCGGCTTGCGTATGCTATTATGCTTTGGATAGTGGCGGCCTTGTCGGCTTGCGTATGTTGTTACGGTTGAATGGTTATGACTCCTTATGAGGCAGATCCACTTTATATATATATATGGCGTTGGGGTTGGCTTGATTTGATTAAATTTCATATTGTCTTAGTTTCAGTTGGTTATACTTAACAGGTTTGTATGTGAGTGTCCAAAACGGGCACTAGTCACGGCCCATCGGGTTGGGTCGTGACAAAAGTGGTATCAAAGCGGTTCTTCCTCGGAAGTGTCTACAGACCGTGTCTAGTAGAGTCCTGTTTATCGGTGTGTTGTGCACCACATCTATAAACAGGAAGCTACAGGACATTTAGGATGTCATCCTTTCTTCTTATTCTAGATCGTGCGATAGAGCTATATTAAGAGGATAATCCCTCTCTAACGAATCCCTGTGTTTTCAGCTATGCCTCCAAAGAAAGCGACAGCCGCCCAGAAGGGCAAATCGGTAGCAGAAGGTACTAGTCAAACCCGGAGAGTTACTAGGGCCCGTGCCCAGTCTATGCCTGGTATTGTGCTCCAGTCGGAGAGCTCTGCTACACCGCCACCGCCAGAGGAGCTTAGAGCAGCAGCAGCTCCAGTTCGGGGGACACCACCACCAGCCCCCGAGGCCCCAGCACCTGAACCTCCAGCTCCTCAGCTAGGGGCGGAGGATAGGGCCATGAGAGATGCGGTTCAGTTGCTGACTAGATTAGTGGCAGGTCAGGCTCGCAGGCATGGACTAGGAGTTGATCATGCGGACAGATCTGATAGCTTAAGGGCTCGTGACTTCTTAAGTTGTAATCCTCCAGAGTTCTTTGGGTCAAGGCCCCAGGATGATCCGCAAGAGTTTATTCGTCAGATGCAGCGTACATTGAGGATAATCAAGGCTTCGGAGATCGAGTCTGTTGAGTTGGCTACGTATCGTTTGCGGGATGTAGCTATTAATTGGTATGAGTCTTGGGAGTTATCTAGGGGTGAGGGTGCTCCTCCAGCGGTATGGGATGAATTTGTGGAGGATTTCCAGGGCCACTTCCTGCCTCCAGAGATGAAGCGAGCTAGAGTCGATAGATTTTTGCGTTGCAGGAGCGTTCGAGAGTATAGCCTCGAGTTTGATTCATTGGCTAGGCATGCGCCTACTATTGTGGCTGATATGGCAGACAGGGTACATCGTTATATGATGGGATTGGATCGTTATCTGATTGACGGTTGTATGGCAGTGACTCTTCAGCCAGGTATGGACATTGCTCGGGTGTAGGCATATGCACAGGGGGTAGAGGATCGGCACCGGGGACGTCAGCCAGATAGAGATTATAATAGAGGCCAGCATAAGAGGGCTAGATCAGCAGGTTATCCTGACGAGTTTTAAGGCGGGCAGTCTCAGCAGCATATTAGATTTTCTTCCCAGCCAGCACAGAGTGCACCCCCACGTTCCATGGGTAGGGGGTTCGATCGTACGGGATATTCGGAAGCTGGTCAGAGCTCTAGGGTGTCAGGGTCACAGATGGGCAGGGGTTTGAGCCAGTCGAGGCCACCTTTGCCTCGGTGTTCTCGCTATGGTAGGTCCCATCCTGGGGAATGTCGTTGGGCTGCAGGTGCGTGTTTTTCTTGCGGCCGTCAGGGTCATACTATGAGGGAGTGTCACCTTAGAGATAGTGCAGGTGGTATGGCACAGCCTACTGGGTCCGTTACTGGTTCATCTTCTTCTGTGGCTATGCGCCCTACGGGGCAGGGTATTCAGGCGCCAGCAGGCCGTGGTAGAGGTCGTGGTGGAGCTTCCAGTTCTAGCGGTCCCTCGAACCGCATATATGCTTTGACTAGTAGGCAGGATCAGGAGGCGTCACCTAATGTGATCACAGGTATATTATCACTATTCTCCCGAAGTGTGTATGCATTGATAGACCCAGGTTCCACCTTATCATTTATATCCCCCTTTGTTGCTAGTAGGATCGGAATAGAGTCTGAGTTGATAGAACCATTTGAGGTAGCTACACCTGTAGGAGATTCTGTCATAGCCATGCGAGTATATAAGAATTGTTCAGTGGTTATATATAGTCGTCGTACCGTAGCAGATCTAATAGAGTTAAATATGATTGAGTTTGATATTATCATGGGCATGGATTGGTTGGCTGCTTGTTATGCTAATGTTGATTGCAGAGGAATGATAGTTCGATTTCAATTTCCAGGGAAACCGATTATAGAGTGGAAGGGGAGTACAGTATCGCCGAAAGGTAAGATTATTTCATACCTTAAGGCCAGGAAGATGGTTAGAAAAGGCTATATTTATCATCTGGTTCGGGTGCATGACATAAAGGCAGAGGCACCGACTCTTCAATCAGTCCCGGTAATTAATGAATTTCCCGATGTATTCCCAGAGGAACTTCTAGGCCTTCCTCCAGAACGAGAGATAGAGTTTACTATAGATGTACTGCCAGATACCCAGCCTATATCTATACCTCCTTATAGAATGGCACCTGCTGAGTTAAAAGAGTTGAAAGAGCAATTGAGAGATTTGCTAGAAAAGGGCTTCATCAGGACTAGTACGTCACCTTGGGGAGCACCAGTACTGTTTGTGAGGAAGAAGGATGGGTCGCTGCGGATGTGTATTGATTATAGGCAGCTGAACAAAGTAACAGTAAAGAACAGGTATCCCCTCCCAAGGATTGACGATCTATTTGACCAGTTGCAGGGTGCTAAGTGTTTTTCAAAGATAGACTTGCGGTCAGGTTATCATCAGGTGCGGGTAAGGGAGGCAGATATTCCAAAGACGGCATTCCGGACCCGATACGGGCATTATGAGTTTAGAGTGCTGTCTTTTGGGCTGACTAATGCTCCAGCGGTGTTTATGGATTTAATGAATCGAGTGTTTAAACCATTCCTTGATATGTTTGTTATTGTATTTATAGACGATATTCTGGTCTATTCACGTTCAGAAGAGGAGCATGCAGACCATTTAAGGACGGTACTTAGGGTGCTTTAGCACCAGAAGTTGTTTGCTAAGTTCTCCAAGTGCGAGTTCTGGTTGACTTCAGTGGCATTCTTGGGGCATATTATTGGAGCTGATGGTATTCGGGTAGACACGCAGAAGATTGAGGCGGTAAAGACTTGGCCCAGACCTACGACCCCTACTGAGGTACGCAACTTTTTGGGGTTAGGAGGATATTACAGGAGATTCGTAGAAAAGTTTGCCTCAATTTCAGTGCCTTTGACAAGGCTAACTCAAAAGGCAGCCAAGTTCCAGTGGACTGATGCTTGTGAGCGAAGCTTCCAGCTATTGAAAGACAAATTGACTACAGCTCCAGTCCTAACTCTTTCGGAGGGACCAGACGGCTATGTTATTTATTGTGATGCTTCGGGTGTTGGGCTAGGATGTGTATTGATGCAGCATGGCAAAGTTATAGCCTATGCCTCCCGACAGCTTAGGAAGCATGAAAAGAATTATCCTACTCACGATCTGGAGTTAGCAGTCGCGGTTCATGCCTTGAAGATATGGAGGCATTATTTATATGGTGTCCATGTGGACATCTATACAGATCATAAGAGTCTCCAATATATCTTTAAACAGAAGGAGCTGAACTTACGACAAAGGCGGTGGTTAGAGTTGCTAAAGGATTATGATGTTGATATTTTATATCATCCAGGGAAAGCAAATGTTGTAGCAGATGCTCTTAGCCGTAAGTCCATGGGTAGCTTGACAGATGTACAACCAGAAAGGAGGGAGATGGTTCGGGAGATTCAGCAGCTATCCAGCCTTGGAGTCCGTCTGGCTAATTCAGAAGATAGTGGAATTTCTATTCGAGAGGTTGCTGAGTCCTCAATCATAGATGAGGTAAAGAGACACCAGTACGAGGACCCTATTCTGGCACAGTATAGAGATACAGCTCTTCAAAAGGAAAAGACCCTATTTAAGGTTAAACCTGACGGAGTGTTACGATATGAAGGCAGATTGTGTGTACCTGATATTGCGAGGCTACGACGGCAGGTTATGGGAGAGGCACACTTTGCCCGTTATTCTATTCACCCAGGGTCAACGAAAATGTATCATGACCTCAGATGCTTATACTGGTGGGATGGCATGAAAAAGGACATAGCGGAGTTTGTTGCTCAGTGCCCGAATTGTCAACAAGTCAAGATCGAACATCAAAAGCCTGGTGGATTATTACAGGAGATAGAGATCCCGACTTGGAAATGGGAGATGATTAATATGGACTTCATTACAGGCTTACCTCGCACTCAACGGAAGTATGACTCTATATGGGTTATTGTAGATAGGCTGACGAAATCGGCCTATTTTCTTCCAGTCAGGACTACTTATTCGGCTGAAGATTATGCGAGGTTATATGTCAGGGAGATAGTGAGACTTCATGGGGTTCCCACATCCATTATATCAGACAGAGGAGCTCAATTTACAGCCAACTTTTGGAGATCGTTTCAGAAGGGATTGGGGACACAGGTGAACCTTAGCACAGCATTTCACCCTCAGACTGATGGGCAGGCTGAGCGTACTATTTAGACATTAGAAGATATGTTGCGGGCCTGTATTATTGACTTCAAAGGTAGCTGGGATGACCACTTGCCGCTCATTGAGTTTTCATATAATAATAGCTACCATTCTAGTATCCAGATGGCACTGTACGAGGCCTTATATGGGAGGAAGTGCAGGTCACCTATTGGTTGGTTCGATGTTGACGAGACTAAGTTAATAGGCCCGGATATGATTCAGCAAGTTGTTGACAAGGTGAAGCTTATTCAGGAAAGATTATTAGCAGCCCAGAGTCAACAGAAGTCATATGCAGATAATTGGCATCGAGATTTGGAGTTTCAGATTGATGAGTAGGTATTCCTGAAGGTATCACCCATGAAGGGTGTGATGAGATTCGGCAGGAAGGGAAAGCTCAGTCCGAGATACATTGGGCCTTATCATATTGTTCGTAGGATAGGCAAGGTTGCCTATGAGTTGGATCTACCATTTGATTTGGAGGCGGTACATCCAGTCTTCCATGTATCGATGCTACGTAAATGTATTGGTGATCCTTCTAGAGTATTCCCTGTAGATGATGTTCAGGTAACAGACGAGTTGTCATATGAGGAGAAACCCATAGCTATACTTGATCGCCAGGTTAGAAGGTTACGTACTAAGGATGTGGCTTCCGTCAAAGTGTTGTGGCGAAATAATAATAGGGAGGAGATGACTTGGGAAGCGGAAGACGAAATGAAGAATAAGTATCCTTACTTGTTCCCCGTACCTGCAGGTAATTCATTTCCTAGCTTGACTATATTGATTGATAAACGAGATTATGTAGTAAGTTGTGACTCTGTGAGGCATCTGTAAGTTACGGAATGCAGGTTAATAGGTATAACTGTAGAGAGACCTCGCTGGAATTTTTTGTAAGACGCTAACTTAACATTCGAGGACGAATGTTCCTAAGGGGGGAAGGATGTTACGCCTCGTATTTTTATACGTAGTGCGCGTCATGAGCTAGTCGATGTAAGTCCGGGGAATGAGATTTTATTTTAAGTTCCAAGTGATTAAAGAAATATTAGGCAAGGATGTTAATTCCAAATGTGATATTAGGTATGATTTGGCTAATGTAAGTGTCATTAACTTTAAGTGAGGGATTAATTAGTGGCTGATTAGGATTAAATTAATCAAGTGGGCCCCACCACTCAAGGCAAATTAAAAGAAATCAGATTGGGAGCTGGGCCTTAGTGGGGCACGTGTAGAGGGGGCTGATTAGGATTAAATTAATCAAGTGGGCCCCACCACTCAAGGCAAATTAAAAGAAATCAGATTGGGAGCTGGGCCTTAGTGGGGCACGTGTAGAGAGGGGCTGCCTCCACTTCATATAAAGAATGAGGTGGTGAAATGCTTTGCAAACATATCATCTTCCTCACCACTTAGCTTAGGCAGCCATGGAAAGGGAGAAAACCAGCCATGCAACTCTCGGCCAGCAGCTACAAAGAATTTGGTTAGTAATCTCTTTGCTTGGTGTGTTAATTCCTTAGAATGCCATTGTTATTTAGCCATTCATGTTAAGAAGGGGGCGTGACCAGTAGCTTAGGAAATTTGTTTTAGTTTTGAATGTGCTAAGTATGAACGGAAACCATAATCGGATGATTAGTGGTGTCGTGTTAGTGTTTGGGCAGTTTTGATTAAAGCAAAATGTGGGAAATTCTGTTTTGGCGTTATGTATATGTTAATGTGATTATGGGTATATACTCCAAGGGATGAATACGATAACGTAGATGTGTTGCGAAATATAAAATGAGTTATCGCTCGGTGTGTCGTTGTTTCGTTACTATGGTTGCCGAGACGGAACTGTTTTGGGGGGGGGTTTAATATGATTCGTTGGGTTATATGTGTTTATTGCTGTGGATATTTGGGGTGTTGTCGCATTGGGACGAAGTAAGGAAAATAGGGAAGTTGGGATTTTTAGATTATTAGCTAGTACAATAAGTTAAAGCGCGACGTCTATCTAATTATTGTTGCTTGTTATAGATTAATAGTGGGCAGTAAATATTTGCTCGACTATACAGTATGTAACGCTATCCTTTCTTTCTTTGTGGCATGACTTTTTAAAAATGAGCGAATGACGGACAGGTTTGATACTTACTTCTAGAGCGTCTAGGTGACGTATATTCTTGCTTTCACAAACTATTCTTCTATATATCGGCTATGTCTAAGGCTATGGTGCTATGGTAGTGCTTCTTAGAGATTTTTTACGTTTTTATATCGTGTTAAAGGTTCATAATCTTGATAAAACGTTAATCTTTGGTAATACTCCTTGCTGGTTCACGTTGATTGTTCTATTGAGTTATAAGAAATGATTTTAATTGCATATGGTTGCTCATAATGTTCTGCTCGTGCATAGAGTCATTTATCATTTCACCGAGTCCCGGGCCGGTAATGTTCGTGCGGAGTTTCTTGCATATGTCACCGAGTCCCTCACTAGAGGGCCGGGTATGTATATTATATATATGATTGGTGATGAGGATGGTTATGATGATGATGACGGAGATGATGTGATGACTATTTCACCGAGTCCCTCACTAGAGGCCGGGTACGTATGATGTATATATATGATGATTATTTTGCCGAGTCCCTTAATAGGAAAGTTGGGCACCTTATATGTTAAAGATATGCATGATTTTCACTTATAAGGTACATGTGTAGCGATATCATGTTTCGACTTATCATGTTGTTATCATGTCATCTTTACCTTATGCTTTACATACTCAGTACATTGTCCGTACTGACCCCTTTTCCTCAGGGGGCTGCGTTTCATGCCCGCAGGTGTAGACGCACAGTTTGGTGATCCTCCCGCCTAGGATATCTACTCTGCTGATTGGGAGTGCTCCACTGTTCCGAAGCCCAGTCGTTTTGGTACATAACTTTCTATGTAGTCTTTTTATCTATGGGTACGGCGGGGCCCTGTCCCGTCGAGTTTGACTACTATACTCTTAGAGGTCTGTAGACATTATGTGGGTTGCATATATATGTTTTGGATAATGGTCTAGACATGGTTTGTTTGGGATGTCCGCTTGTACAGGGGCAGCCTTGTCGACTGCGTACATCATTGTGTATTGTGTAGTGGCAGCCTTGTCGGCTTGCGTATGCTATTATGCTTTAGATAGTGGCGGCCTTGTCGGCTCGCGTATGTTGTTACGGTTGAATGGTTATGACTCCTTATGAGGCAGATCCACTTTATATATATATGGCGTTGGGGTTGGCTTGATTTGATTAAATTTCATATTGTCTTAGTTTCAGTTGGTTATACTTAACAGGTTTGTATGTGAGTGTCCAAAACGGGCACTAGTCACGGCCCATCGGGTTGGGTCGTGACACCTTTAATGGTAGAAGAGGTGGAAACTGTCAAGAACTTGCCCTGGTTCGTCTCTTAGCTCTCAAAAATGAAAATTGCAGAATAATGTCATTTTTGGAATTTATTGCGACTTAAGTCGCGACTGACCCGCTATGGCGGCCCCAATCCCGCCACAGCGGCTCCGCCCTAGCAGAAACAATCCCACCTTGGCGGATTACACGTAAAATAGAAAGTTGAAATTAGAGTTTCAGACCCCCATTTTACAACACACTTTCTACCCATGACTAAGGCTGGGCAACGAAACGGGATGTACCGGTACCGATCCAGTACTGTTCCAGTTCGTCCCAGTTCGGTTGCCTATGGGACGGAACGGAACGAAATTGAGGTTTGATACCGGTGTACCGGTATCGGTTTATCCCGATTTATTCCGGTTCCGGTCTGGTCCGATTCAATTCCGATCCAATTTTGATTAATTAATATTTATTAATTAATTTATATTATATATTTATTAATTAATTTATATTATATATTTATCAATTAATTTATATTATATATTTATAAATTATAATTTATATTTTATATTAAATAATAAATACTACCCAAGTAATCCAACTACCCCCTATTAGTATTACATTAATATTACATTCGTGTCACGATCGGAATCTAGACCCCAGACGAGACCGGCGTCGTTGACCTCTCAGAGGTTGCAGAAAAGCCTACTTACGTCATTCTTACTTCATCTAGGTTAATTTTAGCAGAAAATTTGAAACTTTTGTCGCTTAACATACTTACTAGTCATTTCTAATACATACATAATTTGTTCACCATCAACCATCTAACATTAAGATCATCAAATGAAAGAAATAGTTTAATATAGCAATAACCGAATACTTGCCAAAATGGCACCAATACAATGTCTGAAATAATACGGGAAAGAATCGCTAGTGGAACATACTCCACTAGCTCAATCCTAAAAATAAGCTAGAATATAAATGGGCAAGCATCCTCGAAAACATGAGGGCCTACCAAGTCCGGATGAATGCTCGACGTCTGGATAGCTTCAGCGTCAACCTGTAGCTCTAGCGTCCACCTGTGCCTGCACCTAAAATTGTAGAGCTGTATAGGGTTAGTACACACTTGTAATAAGTATGGGTATATGCAAGCACACACCAAGGACATGCATGAGTAAGAATAGCTCTTTCCTAACAACATGATTATGGAAAGTCAAGTCAGTGGACTTGCTAAATTTGGATTAGGAAAGTTAGTAAACTTTCCAAATTTGGATTAGGAAAGTCAGTGAGCTTTCCAAATTTGAATTAGGAAAGTCAGTGAGCTTTCCAAGTTTGGATTAGAAAAGTCATGCCATGAGAGTAACATGCATCATCATACTTATCATATTGCACACAGCACATAACATGTTACACATAACACATATCACATAGCATATAACACATAACATCTTTTATAACATTCATTCATATGCCATGAGACCTTGGAATCATGGACTTGACATTAAGACTTTTCAAAATGAGGGCTCAACATATGGGACCTCAACTAGGGAGTCTTCATTAGCAAACACAGAGTCTGCTTAATTCATTCAAACGTACTTCATTTCATTTCGTTCATAGGCTAGTGTGAACACCAGCTATACCTAGGATGTAGTTTAAGACTTTCATCGGGTTTGCTGTGCAATGATCAAGAACAACTTAGTGTCATTACTTGAGTCTAGCTCACCTCTTGATTATCATATCCTAACACCTTTGGTATCATTCATTTCCTTATGTGCATCATTTGAGGCTAGCCTCATTCATTCATTGGGAACTTTACCTTTAACCGACATAGATGATGTGAGCATCATGAAATCCAGTGTCATGAAACCCCACACAGAAAAGAGGTGGAATCACCGGCCAAAGTGACCCAAAACATGCTAGCGTACATGGGAATTGAACCCCGCCAGATCCCTATATTGGCAGTATAGGTTCGAAGACTAGGAGATATAAGGAAACACATACCCGGCATGCCGGACAGTCTCATCTCATGAGAGTTACGTGAACCTCCGCCCTTCCTGAAAGAAGGCATCACCGCTCATAGCTAGTCTATCGGTGCTCAGTATAAAGTTCCATTACATTCAACTCATACGTCATGGAAGCTGGCTTGTAATATGAGGACATCATAGCTCAATAGATGATTTCTCATCTCATCATTAGTATTAAGTGTGTTAATCTCAATACTTTCATTAGAGTGTTCATAGAGATTGGTCTCTTCATTAACTTACACTATCATAGGTGAGTACGTTTTGGTAACATTTACTTAGGCTCATTTGAGATTGTTCTCATCTTTCACATTAGCCTCATATCATGTTGTCACCACATTCATTAACATTAGCACAATTCCTCTTCATAATTACCCCATTTTACGTGAATGTTCATTTCATCATATGCCAATGCACTTGGCCATTTGTGTGTTTTACACTCTTACTTAACCCTTCTAGGGTTTCTTCATTTCATTACATAATAATCATTTCATCGTATGCCAATGCACTTGGCCATTTAGTGTGTTTTACACTCGTACTTAACCCTTCTAGGGTTACTTCATTTCATTACATACATCTTAGGTTCACTTATTATTAAACGTATGCTAGACTTATGGGTCTATACATATAAGCCATGAGGCTTCATTCATAGTTAGTTAAGTGACTCATATCTTCCTAAGATTATGTAGTTTAAGACTTATGTATCTTGTATCTATGCCAAGATCTCGATTTTGACCTAAATAGGTGGCATTATTCTTGAACATTTAATTCACGTATGACTTATGTATCAATACAGAAATTTGGGCAAGGGAACACAAGTTCAAACCCCTTGGACAATACTTACATTTTTCCTTGACTTTATTTTTAGTCTTCATGACATTGGGACCCTAGATCGAGCCCCAACATCAACATTCTATCTTTATTTTTCTCCTTGGATTCTCCTCTTATTTGGCCGAAGGGTTGTGGGATCGAACCCCCACAACCCCTTTTTATTTTTTTTTATTTAATTCCCCTTGTCCAATTTCGCATAGACTATGAGGTTCTGGGATCAAACCCCCACAGCCTCTCCTTATTTATTCTTTAATTTCGCTAGGGGCTGTGAGATTGTGGGTTCGAACCCCCACAGCCTCCTTATTTTTCTTTTAGTTAAAAGTGACTTAGCTATGCGTTTGGCAGTGAGGTTGTGGGATCGAGCCCCCACAGCCTCACTTTATTTTCTCTTTAATTCGCCCCTTCTCCTTTCCAGCCTTGAGGTCGTGGTTTCGATTCCCACGCCTCACACTTCCTTTCTTTTAATTTTATTTCCCTTCATTCGCTGCCTGGAGATCGTGGGTTCGATTCCCACGCCTCCCATTTTATTTATTTAAATTGTTGCTCTCTCTCCTTTCTCAGCCAGTACACCCCATTTCGAATCCCCCTGACCCCTTTTCATTTCTTGCGAATTTAAGGTGCCACACGGGTGAGGTCACAGGTTCGAATCCTGGTGGCCTCACCCCTTTAAATTAATTAAATTTTCCAGATTTCTTCTCTATATTTTAGCCTAAACTAAACTTATATTTTTGGCAGGAAACTTAATCATTTTCTTAACTTATTTTCATCAATATTTCCACTTGAAAACTTAGGAAAATTCATGGATCGTTTAACACTTTTTGGGGTGTATTTCATGGATTCGTTTAACACATTCTTAGGTGTAGATTCATTGTTGTTTTAGCTGCAACTTTCCACTTAAAATCAGTCACATACACCTCATATGAACATCATGAATTACACATTTTATGCACGTTAATTTCAGCCATCAAACTAACCACTTTAAGACTTCAAAACGGATAGCAACAACAACAAACATTTACATATTGCACTACATCATTTTCGGTTGACATCATTGAACATGCTTGTTATTTCTAAACACAAAATCACAAAGAACATCATATCTCACACTTATCTACCAGCAACCATACCAACAACATGATTTCTAACCTAATTTAGATTGAAATCGGAAGGAGACTAGGGACAAGGAGTTCAACATTCAAGGGGACAGCCCTAGTTTCATACGTTGAATTTTGTCGAAAGAAATTCCTCTTGGAGAAAGGATTCCAAGAGAGAAAACCCATACCTGTTCTTGGTGTTGTTCAACACTCAAAGTTTCTGCCCAGAATCACCACCAACCCAACGTCCAACACAGAAACTCCCACCTTACCCGTCGAGAATGTCACGTTTTGCTTTACTTTGATGGATTGTTTTTGTCGTTTGTATTTTTATAAGTTCTTCAAGTGTGAAGAACTTCTGTTGTTATTTCTGATTTTTGTTGCTGCTTTGTTAACAGAGAAAACGTGAAAAACAAATGTGAGAGGTAGATGGATAAGCGTGAAAGAGAGAAGTAAGAGGTAGTGTCCCCTTAGAACTAGGACTTGTTGGCAAGACTTAGTCAAATTAATTACTAATTAATAATTAATAATTAAAAATCTGATTTTTATATTTTCTTAAATCAGCCATTAATTATTAATTTATTAAATTAATTCACCAATAAAAAAATTCACATTAAATCATTGCTCCCACCTAGGTTCGAACCCGAGTGGAGCAAGACTTAACTTCAAGAGCTCAAATTCGGATCTCTCTCTCCAATTTGCCCCTCCACCTTATTAAATAAATAATTAATTATATATTTAGGGTAATTACGATACTACCCTTAGCCAGGAAAAAGACCATTTTACCCCTAGACCCTTCAAACCTAAGATTTTCTCTCTTTAAGTCCGGTAAAGACTCCTTCGAGTAAATCTTCGTATTCGAGAGCCCTACATGGTTGGACCCAACCTTTCCAAGCTCAACTAACTCGCCAAGTTAGTTGGCTTGGCTGTAGCAAGGGTTCCGAGGTCTGGTTCTACGCGCATCAATCCGTGTGAACCCTGGTCTAATCGTAGGCATTCTTGACACATTAAGCATTTCTTATATTATCTATTTTTAGGGTTGTTACAATTCGAGACTTAGTTGAAACAGAACCCTTCCTAGAAAGTGGTTGCGTAAACTATGCACTCTACTAGTAGTTGTAAATTGAAATTGTAATTTATAATACAAATTTAAATAAATTAAATTGATAGTTTTTAATTTGTGTAATTGTTTTATCCTTATTTTTATTTAATTTTTTAAAATTACAAATTTAATTTATTTAAATTACAAGTTATAAATATTACTTATAAATTATAACATATTAATAAATAATAAGTAATAACTTATAAACTTCAAAAGATTTAAATCTTGAAAACTTAATTATACTTAACTTGCAAACTTAATAAGTAAAATTTTTATAAAAAATATCTTTAAAATAACTTAAGTAAAAAGTTACATTATAAATTTAAAAACTATTAATTTAAACTTAGAAGAATAAAAAAAATATTCATATTTTCGTAATTCAAAAAAATTATTTTTTGAAATAACTAGATGTGTCATCCCGTTTATTCCATCCCGTTCCATTTCGGTCCGTTCTGGTATATAGTGGGGCGGGACGGAACCGAGTATCCGTCCTGATAATTCCGATTCGGTTCATCCCGATACCGGTCAACGAACGGGTCAACTCGTTCTGTTCCGGTCCGGTATCGGTTTGTTCTGGTCCGGTGATCTCGTTCCGATTCGTTGCCCAGTCTTACCTATGACGTTCAAAGACTATCCCTTCATGCTCTACTTGCCCGAATTCGATTTCATAAAGTCGTGCGGGTTTCGTAACGTCCTTGCTATCTACTTATGTAATCAAACACAATATTAAATCTCTCATTCATTATTAGATCTCCCTAGAACTCACTGACTTTGTTTTCGTCCTAATTTGGACTAGGTTAGGAATTCTCAAGTTACTACCAAAATGCTTTCCCGCCCCAATTCTTTTCTC
This sequence comes from Solanum sitiens, assembly GCA_016801875.1. Taxonomy (NCBI): domain Eukaryota; kingdom Viridiplantae; phylum Streptophyta; class Magnoliopsida; order Solanales; family Solanaceae; genus Solanum; species Solanum sitiens. The sequence continues at coordinate 3,054,193 of JABWTJ010000080.1, forward strand.
GTTGGCTTTTCTATAACGACGGGAACAAGTCGTACAGACGTAAAAGAAGTTTTATGGATAATTGAGTCTTTAATTATGCCAATGCAGGTATTAAGAGCTCGTTTAAATTGACTTAAAAATAGTTTTTAAGTAAAAAATAAAAAATCAAACTTAAATGACTTTTAAGTCAAAAATAAAAAGTAGGATTAACTTTTTTAAAAGAGGAACTTTCGCAGATAGCCACTATGATAAATTTAATTATGTTCCACAGCTGTAGTTTGAATATTTACAGGTTGTAACTACAGTTTAAGCTGCCTCGTTCGTATAATTAATGAATTTGTATAATTTGTAGGTTTGTATAATTCGCGGTTATATTTGTATAATTCAATCATTTTTGTATAAATTTGAAATAACGAATTTATACAACTACAAACATCAGAAGTGTAAACAGTTATGCAAATTATATTATACAAATTCCGAATTATACAAACGTGTGAATTATACATAACAAAAAAGCTGAGCCGCGTTATTATAGCTAAAAGTAGGTCGCGAATTGTAATTAAGGCAAACTATAGCTATATTAAGTAATTAACTAGTATATGTCTGCTTGCACGATTAATTATTTTTTTTACAAAAACAATTTAAACTGATTTTTAAGTTATTTTTAATTTAATCAAACATTTCCAAAAGTTTAAATAACTTAAAACTAAATTTTACCACCCTTTAAATCCCTTTGCAGTACTTATATCTAGAAATTCATAATATTAGTAATAAATTCCTCAATATACAATAAAGTGCGTTAATTATACATAACATAAGAAATTGTACCAAACAAAATATTACTAATATATAAAATTAGTACATTCATTATTTTAATAATACATTTAACCAAACGAGCCCTAACTTATCATTTGTTCGGATCTCATAGAGACAACCTGTTTACAACTCAAAAGACTTGCCCAATTTAGTTTTCTCTAATCCAAAAATTCCATATTTTGCCTATAAACCCATTTTTTGTTATTATTATATATATATTTACTGTCCTCACCATTATATTAATGTTAATATTAATCTTAATTAATATTAATTAGACATACCCAGTGCTTACTGCTTATGAAATTCATTTCAAGCATCAGTTCTCTCTCTTGAGAAGAACCCTGTCCTTCCCCCCCCCCCCCTCTCTCTCTGTCTGGATCTCTTTCTCCCAGTTCCTTTCATCTCTGGGAGACTCCGAGGATTCTTCTTCGTCTGAGTTCTCTGGCGTTTGGGCTTCGCACCAAATCGCCCATTTCATCCGCCCTCGCTCTTTGCAATTTCTCACAGATCCGGAGCTCTGATCCATTATCTTTGATCTCGCCATCATGGCGGCTGCCAATGCTCCGATCACCATGAAAGAGACCCTTACGGTAAATTCATTTCATGAATAATTGAACCTTCATATGTACTGTTTTGGTATTTTTCTATGGGTAGCTTAGCATGTATGGACTTGTAGTTAGATCTGTCATATGTAGTTCTATTGCCAGATCTGTGACTTGATTCTGTTTTTTCTTTTGGCATTGAATTTCTAATTATGTTGATTGGCTCTTGCAGTTGCAAAGTATAGGGGTGAACCCGCAGTTCATCACATTCACTAATGTTACCATGGAATCGGATAAGTATATATGTGTAAGGGAGACGTCGCCTCAGAATAGTGTGGTGATTATTGATATGAACATGCCAATGCAACCTTTGAGGCGTCCAATTACAGCTGATTCTGCTCTTATGAATCCTAATTCTAGAATTTTGGCTCTAAAAGGTATGTAATCTTTGACAAGTGTTAGATTCTCATGGATGGTTTTTGTACTTGTTCAAAGTTACTGACTTCTGAACGGGTTTGATAGGAACACCTGAACTGCAGGTATTTTGTTATTACTGACTTCATAGTTTGTTGGATTATTCACCTTTGAGCAAAAGAGAAGTCTCTCTTCACCATTATGTTGATGTGCTAAAGAACTTTGAGACTAGAAAGAAGTAAATAGGGATAGCAAATGAATTTTGAAACTAAAAAAATAGGGGACAGCAATAAACTTTGCTGTGTGTCGTGATCTCCTCCTTGTGTGGATGACACACTTATGATTGGAGTGAGTGAAACATCAGAAGCTAAATGGTGACCACTCTTAATTATGCAGAGGAAGTTGTAAATTGAAGAAGTTGTGCCATACATTTTAGTTCCTTTTTCTCACAGCACCTTATTTCACTCGAGTGTTGTTAACTTGATGCTAATGGTTGATGCATTTGTTAGCTTATCTAGAATGTGTAGTTTCTAGTCGGATGTTCATAATATTTTCTACAATGGTGGAACTTATCAGTGTTACTGCTACATGTCAGCTGTTATATTTCTTACAGAATCCCTCTTCCCACTGACATCTGGTGTATGTTTCTGGAATTCTAATTAGAATCAGCACTTTGTAGTTTGGCTAAGCCAAACCAACCCTTCTATTCGTTTTCTTGAACGAATTATAGATTATTATTTCAATCAAACAATTTTTTAAATTTAAGAGAATAGAGATGGAGTATATACAGGAGAAATCTGTTTTAAATGGGTTAATATTTTTTTAAGCTTGAAAAACTGCCCTTCCTCACGTTATTCTTTTTTGAAAAATGGAAAGACTACTCTTCCTCTGTTTCTTGATGATGGCATGATGCAATCCTCTCTTATCTCTTGAAGCTCAAGTTCCTGGAACCAGTCAAGATCACTTGCAGATTTTCAATATTGAGGCAAAACAGAAAATAAAATCATATCAGATGCCTGAGCAGGTGCTTGCTTTACTTGATTTGGTTTATGCATTATTTACTGCCCATGATCATCAATAATGTGATGAGTTCTGCCATATAATGACCAAATGTGTACTACAGGTTGTTTTCTGGAAATGGATTACACCGAAGATGTTAGGTCTTGTTACACAAACGGCTGTCTATCATTGGCCAATTGAAGGTAAGACAGCTTCTCTTTTCACATTACAACATTTTTTTTGGTCCTGTTTGCCTGGTGAAGCTCTTTTTTTCTGTTGGTAATGATTTGTTTACACATTTTGAAAGTGGTGGATGATTTTGTCCTTAATAATTCCCTCTTGTCTTTGTGCAGGGGATTCTGAGCCTGTAAAGATGTTCGATAGAACCGCCAATTTAGCCAACAACCAAATAATCAACTACCGTTGTGATCCTTCTGAGAAATGGTTGGTTTTAATTGGTATCGCCCCAGGTTCACCAGAGGTGTGTAATGCTTACATGTTAGTGGAAAACTTAATCTTGATGTATTATTCTTGAAAGCAGACCTACTTAACTTCCCAATCAGCCTTTTCAATGTCATCGGGGATGCAGACACTAAGACATTTGTGTAGGGCTTGCCAGCTTTTCTAAATTGTCAGATTTTTTAGTCTCTGTGATTGCTCTGTCTACGCCCCATCATTGTAACATGCTTTTGCATGTGTTAACTTTTTATATTTGGATTGTGTAACATGATATGATAGTGGTTAATTGCATCAAAGTACCAGTATACTGCAATTACTTTGCTACTTGGATGTTAGATGCTATTGATTTAAAATTTTGAGCTCAAAAGTGTGGCATTTTAAAAATCTGGGAGAAACACGTTTTTACTTGTTAAGATTCTCATATTTATTGAATATAGAAGGGACGTGCACTTCCTTTTTTGACTATTCTGCTGTGACTTCGTTAATAGAGGCCTCAACTGGTCAAAGGAAACATGCAATTATTTTCAGTGGATCAGCAACGCAGTCAAGCTCTCGAGGCACATGCTGCAGCATTTGCCTCATTCAGGGTGAGAAAGAATCCTCCATAATTCTTCTTTAATGTGTTCGGCCATTGTTGATTTTATGTTTTCCTGCCTGACTGTTTCTTGCTTTATTTAGGTTCCTGGAAATGAAAGGGATTTCATACTCATTTCCTTTGCCACAAAGTCCTCCAATGCTGGACAAGTGACATCAAAGTTGCATGTCATTGAGCTTGGAGCCCAGCCTGGTCAGAACACTGCTCTTATTACTACAACCTGTAGTTTAATTGTGAAGTTATTTAGTAAAATTGTGGGGCAAATTTGCCTCATATGGTTGTCATCAGTTCTCTTAATATGTTAAAATGTTTGCAGGGAAACCATCTTTTACGAAGAAACAGGCAGATCTCTTCTTTCCTCCAGATTTTGCTGACGATTTCCCAGTTGCCATGCAGGTATCTCTTGCCTTTCCTGTGTGGAGCTGTTGTCACTTCATTTGTCTTGCTGCATTTTATGAATTCAGTTTCTTATAACACGGCTCTTTGTTATTCTGGCAGATATCTCATAAATACAGTTTAATTTATGTCATCACAAAGCTTGGGCTTCTCTTTGTCTATGACCTCGAAACAGCTACTGCAGTGTACAGAAATAGGATCAGCCCAGATCCTATTTTTCTGACAGCAGAAGCTTCATCTATTGGTGGTTTCTATGCCATCAACAGGCGAGGCCAAGTTTTGCTTGCCACAGTTAATGAAGCAACTCTAGTACCTTTTGTCAGTGGCCAAGTACGTCAATTTTCATTTTATTCTATTATTATGTTGTATCATTAGCATTTTATTTAACCTAAACATAAATTTTGTACACATAATATTCCAGCTGAATAATCTGGAGCTTGCTGTCAATCTTGCCAAAAGAGGAAACCTTCCTGGGGCTGAGAATTTAGTAAGTTGATATCATATTGTCAACTTCTATTGGAAATCTACCGGATCTTTACCCATTATATGGTGCACCATGATTTTTGCTATCCTATCATTGTTTCCTTCTCTGAGAACAATATAGTAAAATGAATTATTGCTTGTCGTAGATATCATCAACAGTTAGCAGTCTTATCAAAAGTTTTTGACCCTATTGATTCAACATGTTGATAATCTGAGGATGTCTTTCTCTACAATGATCTTAGTCTATCACTGTTATATGTCCTTAGGTTGTCCAGCGGTTCCAAGAGTTGTTTGCGCAGACAAAGTACAAAGAAGCTGCAGAGCTTGCAGCGGAATCACCTCAAGGCATACTCCGTACGCCTGACACTGTTGCCAAATTTCAGGTATTGGTTATGATATGGAAATTATGTTTTTTTTCCGCAGGATTTCATTGATCGGAAGAGTTTCTGGAATTCATTTGGTATTCTGCAAAAGGTGATACACATATTAATTGATTTAGTTTTGTAATTGGTCTTCTTTGCAGAGTGTTCCTGTTCAAGCAGGGCAAACACCTCCCTTATTGCAGTACTTTGGGACACTTTTAACGAAAGGAAAGCTAAATGCTTTTGAATCATTGGAACTGTCGCGCCTTGTTGTCAACCAGAACAAGAAAAACCTGTTGGAGAACTGGTTGGCTGAGGATAAGCTGGAGTGTAGTGAGGAACTTGGGGATCTTGTGAAGGTCAAATTTGAAGTTGAAATTCATTATCTAATGCTCATCACTTTATTTGATTTTTTTATGCAAGTAGTCCGTTGTTCTTGTTATTGATTGCAGTCATAATTCTTTTGTAGACTGTTGATAATGACCTTGCCCTAAAGATATATATCAAAGCAAGAGCGACTCCGAAAGTTGTTGCTGCGTTTGCTGAACGCAGGGAGTTTGACAAGATTCTGATATATTCCAAGCAGGTAAGTGATTTCCATTTGTGTTTGTGTGGCTGACTACTTTTTACTGTCCTTTCCCCCTCTTTCTGTTTTTTGATTAGTTCAGTTTTCTTCTTTTTTGGTGCTTGTCTAAGCTGGCTATATCTAAGACGGTTCAACCCCTCTCTAGTATAAAAATGAATTCTGGGTAGGATATTAAAAATTGATTTTTTGGTTGGTACAGGTTGGATACACGCCTGACTATTTGTTCCTTCTTCAAACAATTCTTCGATCTGATCCTCAGGTATGATGTGAACAGTTACTATAGTCGTAATGTTTTCTATTTCCCTTCCTTACCTTCTAGCTTCATTTAATATATTTTACGGGATTTACTCCGTGATATTTGAATGTTAATATTTTTGACCATATGGTACTGCTCAACTTGTTTTTTCTTTTTTTGAGGATAAAATTGCAACCTTGTCTGTGATGAAGAGAAAATGAGCACTTGTAAATCTGACACAGTGCTAGTTTCGATGAAGTTGAACAATTGCTCTGTTTATGCAGGGAGCTGTTAACTTTGCGCTCATGATGTCCCAAATGGAGGGTGGTTGTCCTGTTGATTACAATACTATCACCGATCTATTTCTGCAGGTTAATCGACTTACAATTATCACAATTTATCCTTTTCTTAAGCGCTTTACAATGTTTGCTATGTTTTTCTATGGTATATGCAGTGCATAGCTGACAACATATTCTCTTTCTTTCTGCTTTTGTTAATAGAGGAATATGATACGTGAGGCAACAGCATTTTTATTGGATGTTCTGAAACCTAACCTTCCAGAGCATGGCTTTCTGCAGACCAAGGTTTCTTTACTTTTTTCATTAGGAAACTGTCTGTTAGTACATTCTGCTTCTGAATTGTAACTTATCTCTTCTATACAGGTCTTGGAAATCAATCTCGTGACTTTCCCAAATGTTGCTGATGCTATATTAGCAAATGGAATGTTCAGTCATTATGATCGACCTCGGATTGCTCAACTTTGTGAGAAAGCTGGTCTTTATGTGCGGGCTCTGCAGGTTGAATCATTATCAGCATTTCTGCCTTAATGTTCCTTGAGAAACCTCTGCTAAGTCAGAATAATCATTTTTTGTTCCTGCAGCACTATTCCGAACTGCCTGATATCAAGCGCGTCATTGTTAATACACATGCAATTGAGCCTCAGGTTGGAATATTCATAGATAGTATATACCTTTTCTATAGGAGTTTCTCCGACTTAACCTGATTGCTGCTGTTCCTCTTAGGCCTTGGTTGAGTTTTTTGGGACCCTTTCACGTGAATGGGCACTTGAGTGCATGAAGGACCTCCTTGTTATCAATATCAAAGGAAACCTTCAAATAATTGTTCAGGTACTGGTTATGTTGTCATATTGCAGAAGAGATTTTCTTCTGGAATTTATCATGTACCTGCACCTATAATGTAATGCATAAACTCAAAAAGAGTCATTTCTTGGGAATACTCCACAGTAATGGTATCTTGGCTGATTATGAGTTTTGCAGGTTGCAAAAGAGTACTGTGAGCAGTTGGGTGTTGATGCTTGCATAAAGCTTTTTGAGCAATTTAAGTCCTATGAGGGATTATATTTCTTCCTGGGATCATATTTGAGTTCCAGGTACATACTAGAGAAGACTTTTTGCCATTTTGGCGGGCTAATTTTAATTGTTAATTAATCTTTCTTTTTTTTGGTCTCGTGCAGTGAGGATCCTGATATCCACTTTAAATATATCGAGTCAGCTGCCAGAACTGGTCAAATCAAGGAGGTTGAGCGTGTCACAAGAGAATCAAACTTCTATGATGCGGAAAAGACAAAGAACTTCTTAATGGAAGCCAAACTTCCTGATGCTCGGCCTCTAATTAATGTTTGTGACCGCTTTGGTTTTGTTCCTGACCTCACACACTACCTCTATACCAACAATATGCTACGGTATATTGAAGGTTATGTCCAAAAGGTTTGTATGGTTTCTGTGTAATACTTTTTTTATGGAAGTATTTGCAAGTGGAAAATGACAAGCCTTTTATCTTCTATGGAACAGGTCAACCCAGGAAATGCACCTTTAGTCGTAGGGCAGCTTTTAGATGATGAGTGTCCCGAGGATTTTATTAAGGGATTGATCCTGTCTGTCCGTTCTCTGCTTCCAGTTGAGCCCCTAGTGGAAGAATGTGAAAAAAGGTCTTTGTTTATCCTTGTAGATTTGCTTCAAAAGTGTTTGTTACCAACTTTTAGTGTGTTAAGCCTTTAACCCAATTGGTTCCCAGGAATCGACTCCGCTTGCTGACACAGTTTTTGGAGCATCTTGTAAGTGAAGGAAGTCAAGATGTGCATGTTCACAATGCTCTGGGAAAGATCATCATAGATAGCAATAACAACCCAGAGCACTTCCTCACAACCAATCCATACTATGACTCACGGGTTGTTGGTAAATATTGTGAAAAGCGTGATCCTACCCTTGCTGTTGTTGCATATAGGAGAGGTCAATGTGATGATGAACTTATTAATGTGACAAACAAGAACTCTTTGTTCAAACTTCAAGCAAGGTTAGTTATCACTAGGTTTGCCGTTTGAGATAATAACTAGTTCATCAGATGTCTATCAGTGGAGTTAACTGTCATGTTATAATTGTTTTCAGGTATGTGGTTGAGAGGATGGATGGTGATATTTGGGAGAAAGTTCTTAACCCTGAAAATGAGTTTAGAAGGCAGCTTATTGATCAAGTCGTTTCCACTGCTCTGCCTGAAAGCAAGAGTCCTGAGCAAGTTTCTGCAGCTGTTAAAGCTTTCATGACTGCTGATCTACCCCATGAACTGATTGAACTTCTTGAAAAGATTGTGCTCCAGAATTCTGCATTCAGTGGGAACTTTAATCTGCAGAATTTGCTTATCCTGACAGCCATCAAAGCTGATCCATCCAGAGTGATGGACTATATCAATAGACTTGATAATTTTGATGGACCTGCAGTAGGGGAGGTTGCTGTCGAAGCGCAACTTTATGAAGAAGCTTTTGCAATCTTCAAGAAGTTCAACTTGAATGTCCAGGCTGTTAATGTTCTACTTGACAACATTCGTGATATTAACCGGGCTGTGGAGTTTGCATTCCGAGTTGAAGAAGATGCTGTTTGGAGTCAGGTGGCTAAAGCTCAACTAAGAGAAGGATTAGTGAGTGATGCTATTGAGTCGTTTATTCGTGCAGATGACGCCACCCACTTTTTGGATGTAATTCGTGCTGCAGAGGATGCAGATGTTTACCATGACCTGGTGAAGTATCTCCTGATGGTAAGGCAGAAGACAAAGGAGCCCAAAGTTGACAGTGAGCTCATTTATGCATATGCTAAAATTGATCGATTGGGTGACATTGAAGAGTTTATTCTCATGCCAAATGTTGCTAATCTACCTAATGTTGGTGACAAGTTGTTTGATGAAGGCTTATATGAGGCTGCAAAGATCATATTTGCTTTCATTTCTAACTGGGCCAAGTTGGCCAGCACACTTGTGAAGTTGAATCAATTTCAAGGTGCTGTTGATGCAGCACGCAAGGCAAATAGTGCGAAGACATGGAAAGACGTCTGCTTTGCTTGCGTCGATGCTGAGGAGTTCCGCTTGGCTCAAATTTGTGGGCTTAACATTATAGTGCAGGTATCTAACTCTGTGTTTTACGATTTATTATTGAGCAGATATTGTTGATACTTCTATTGTCTTCATTTGCATCTAAGTTTGATCTTCTGGGCTACTCTTGATTTGTATCATCTCTTTTTACTTTTGTAGGTGGATGACTTGGAGGAAGTTAGTGAATATTACCAAAATAGAGGATGTTTTAATGAATTAATCTCTCTTATGGAGAGTGGGTTGGGTTTGGAGCGTGCACATATGGGTATCTTCACAGAACTTGGTGTTTTATATGCGAGATATCGTCACGAGAAGCTCATGGAGCACATTAAATTATTCTCCACCAGACTCAACATTCCCAAGCTTATTCGTGCCTGCGATGAGCAGCAACACTTTAAGGAACTCACATATTTGTACATCCAATATGATGAATTTGATAATGCTGCCACCACTGTTATGAATCACTCTCCAGATGCCTGGGATCATATGCAGTTCAAAGACATTGTTGTCAAAGTTGCTAATGTGGAGCTTTATTACAAGGCTGTCCACTTTTATTTGCAAGAGCATCCTGATCTCATTAATGACCTTCTAAATGTTCTTGCACTTAGAGTGGATCACACACGCGTTGTGGACATAATGAGAAAGGTCTTTACTTATTATCAAATCTCTTGGCTTTGAGGAATTGTTTGGATTATATTTTGTGATATATATTCTTCTTTCTAAACCATTTGGTTTCTTTGTTGGACTGACATCAGGCTGGTCACCTTCGCCTAGTCAAGCCTTACATGATTGCTGTTCAGAGCAACAATGTTTCTGCGGTGAATGAGGCACTTAACGAAATTTATGTCGAGGAAGAAGACTATGATAGACTACGTGAATCAATTGAGTTGCATGATAACTTCGATCAGATAGGCCTTGCTCAGAAGGTGGAGGCTAGTTCTTCTAAAGTTATCTCTCTGTGTTTATAATATGTCTCATAACTATTTCCACTTTTCTTGTTTTCCGAGCAGATAGAGAAGCATGAGCTTCTTGAGATGAGGCGTGTTGCTGCTTCTATCTATAAGAAAGCTGGTAGGTGGAAGCAATCCATTGCTTTGTCAAAGAAAGATAATCTCTACAAAGATGCTATGGAGACAGCCTCACAATCTGGAGATCGCGAACTTGCAGAGGAGTTGCTTGTTTACTTCATTGAACAGGTATATGGCTTTAATTTTAAGAATCATCTATGTTTCTTCCTTTTTACAAGCTCTTAAAGACGTAAACTTATTGATTGCGGAAAATAAGTTAATACTTGCTCCGTCATATGTCGGCTTTAATTATTGTGACATGCGAGTAGGAGTGGGCTGTCTTGGTTTTCTGAGTATTTGTGGGTGTCAGAGAACACCCACACTCCCTAAGATTAAATGCAACATAACCAAGAAAAAAAGAAAAAAGAGTTGGTACACTTTAAAGCATTGACAGATAAGACTGGAAGTTTTTTGTTGCTATATGCACAATTTGCTTTACGGATGGGAGTTGGAAGGAGGCTACAAAATAATTTGGCTGGAAATGATGTTTGTTGGTCTGACAAAGTCCGAGGTGGATTGCCCCGTTTATCTGTGCATTGTTAAATGCTAGTGAACTTCTAATGTACTGACATCTAGAATTTTCTGAAGTCTTTTTACTTTTGACCTTTTATTTGATTTTTTAACTTTTTATCGGCGTTAAAGCTTTAGGGGAAAATGAAATTGAGCTCCTAACCGTTGATGCTTGTTTTTGCAGGGAAAGAAAGAATGCTTCGCATCATGCCTCTTTGTTTGTTATGATTTGATTCGGCCAGATGTTGCCCTTGAGCTTGCCTGGATGAATAATATGATTGACTTTGCATTCCCTTACCTGTTACAGGTAACTATCTGAACCTCCATCCTGATTCTGTATGTGTGCGCTTTTGCGTATCTGCTACTCCCTCCCTCCCATTTAATGTGGCACCATTTGACTTGACACGGTGTTTAAGAAAAAAGGAAGACTTTTTGAACTTGTGGTCTAAAACAATTCTTAGATATTTGTGTGGTTGAGAATCATTTCACTAAAGGGTAAAGGGGCATTTTAAAGTTAAATTGTTTCTAATTATAGTACGGTGACATTCTTTTTGGGATGGACTAAAAAGGAAAGGGTGCTACATAAAATGGGATGAAGTAATAAAAAAGACACCCTTGTCAGTTGGATTTGTTGTGTCCTTTCCTCTGGTAGACCTATTTTTTGTGAGTCTTACTTTTATAGTCCAGCTTCTCACGAAGTCTTTTCTGCCAGTTTATTTGTGCATGCGTCTTACAGCTCTTTGCTCATGTTTTTCATCATTTCTTCTCTGTTTACTTCTCTTTTAATCAATGTCATTTTTGGTTTCGTCCATCGGGATGCTTCTCAATAGTCTTATTCCATACTGCCATCAGCAGTCACTGTTTAACTTGGCTTTCTCCCTCTCAGTTTATCCGTGAATACACTGGCAAGGTTGATGAGCTAATAAAAGATAAGATTGAAGCTCAAAGTGAAGCAAAAGCCAGAGAGAATGAAGAGAAGGATGTTATGAAGCAGCAGGTACGTACATAGCGAACCTAACCATGGTTACAACTAGATGCATTTATTTCTTTATTTTGACCTGGAATTTATTACTGAAATTGCATGGATCTTTGTAATGTATTAACAATTGACACATACATACACCCTTCTTGTGGCAAAATTGACATTCTTTTCTATCTGTTGATGTCCAACAAACACTTTGCTAATAATATTTACTGGTTGATTGCAGAATATGTATGCACAGCTGCTGCCATTGGCTTTGCCTGCTCCACCAATGCCAGGCATGGGAGGAGGTTTTGCTGCGCCACCCCCTCCAATGGGTGGGATGGGAATGCCTCCCATGCCTCCATTTGGCATGCCACCAATGGGTCCCTACTAATATGATGGTGTTCAATATACTGGTGTGTAAACAGAAATGGGCAGGCAAAAAGATGATCTGGGGTTCTTTTGCATTTTGTTTAGGGTTATTGCCCTTGTATTTTTGTCACTTACGTTGCAGTTGTTGACCACTCGTGGAGGCTTTGATAAAATAATTGTTCTGTTGTGTGTCATAGGGTGTTGATATATCTCTCCTTTGTAATATTCTTTTAGAAGAGGCATTTTTTTTGTAGTTAGGCAGAAAGGGGGAAAATTTTATTATTCAGGACCAAAGAGATGCATTAATTTTGCATCTTGCATTGATTTGCTGGGGTCGGTTAAGGTTAAGGTGCTTCATCTCCAGTTTTGTAATTGTTTCTAGCTTCATTTCCCCGAGGGTATAATTATGCTACATACTTTTTTTTTTCTTTTTTTCTTTTTTGTGGTTCCTATGCGATTATCTTCATTGTATGTTGTATGCAGTTGCTGTTATTTCTTGGCTGGGTTATTTTTATCATTCTTTTTAGCAGGCACAACGCACAAGCATAGCTAATCTGGTTTATTCCTCGTTTCAAGCTTTATGATAACTGTTAACGTAGAACTATTTCGATTTCATGGGGCGTCTTTTCTGTTCCTTTGGAATTTTAGTATTTTCTCTTCACATGTGAAACGTAATTGTACGTGGAATTAAAAAAAAAAAAGACAGAAGGGAAGACTAAGAATAATGGTGAAGCAGGAGGAGGAAGAAGAAAGAGGATAAGAAGGGAGTATTAGAAAATGCTGAAGAACAACGAAGAAGAATATGAAGAACACTGTTGAAGAAGACGACCGAGAAGCGGGTAACTATTTTTTTGGGAATTAATAAGGGCGAGTGACCTTAAGTAACTATTGAAAAAGAAAACTTGCGTAAATATATTATAAAATTGGGGCTAAAACTATGGTAAATAAAATTTACGGAAAAGGGTCAAAATTGCTCTCAAACTATTTGAAATAGAGCATATATACCCTCCATTTCATTTTTGGCTAAAAAATACCCCTGCTGTTAACATAAGAGACCACAAATACCCTTCAACTTAACAGCCTCGTTAACCTCATGACGTGGCATTTGATATGAAAAAAACAAGACATATGACTCAACACGTAAGCGTCCTACGTGGAAAAAAGATCCACATGACTGCCACTTAAGCTACCCATTCCTATTAATCCTTTACCCACCCCACTAAATGGACCGACCCGTTCCCAATTAAAGGGTAAAAGAATAGAGATTCTGGCTGTTGCAGGTGTTGATTATGGCTTCCAAAAGGAGCAGATTGTCAATCTAACTCACAATGCTGAACAACTTTCTCTTAGAAACAACAACCCAAAAATGGCGCAAGCGAGATCAAGAGTGAAAAAGTTCTACAAATACAAGAATAAGTTATACACTTCAGCGAGGACTACTCATTCACTCTAGTTTATGGAGGTGAGGTGTAGATGATGAAGAGACAGTTTATTGGTCGAAAACACAAAAATTTTCATTGATTGACGAACAAGCATCAATCGAGGATAAAGAAGTGTTTCACGGATAAATTCATTGGTTTCATAGCTAATTAAAGGAAGGATTACCTTCAACATTAACGGAGATTACTTCGGCATCGAACCTGCGGTAGTTGTTGGTTTCCGTCTTCACTTTTCCCCCTTTCCTTATTCTGCTATTTGTATGTTTTAGTTCTGTTTTTTTAAACATATTTTGGCTCTCCTGTAACTTTGTACATATTTCCGTTCCAATAATATGGCCCAAACGGGTCTTTAAGTTAAAAAAGAAAAGAAAAAAAGAGTGAAACAATTGAGAGAGCTGCTATTCATATATAAACAATTGCAGCAGATGCATTTGTGTTTAGTTTTGGAGATGATGAAGACTCTGAATGTGAACGGTCGGTCCATTTAGTGTGGTGGATCTTTTTTCCATGTAGGACGCTTACGTGTTGAGCCACATGTCTTATTTTTTCCACATCAGATGCCACGTCATGAGGTTAACAGGGTTGTTATGTTGGAGGGTATTTATGGTCTCCTATGTTAACGGCAGGGGTATTTTTGAGCCAAAAATGAAATGGAGGGTATATTTGCTTTATTTCAAATAGTTTGAGGGTAATTTTGACCCTTTTCCGTAAAATTTATGAAATTTTTTTGCTTAACTTTCCTTTTTAATTTCTTTTTTGGAAACTATATAAATGACCCATAAAATCTAAAATAATCACTTTTTCATACACCAATTCAAAGTAGGGAAAATGCAAGTCCCTCTCAACCTATGCCCGAAATCTCAGAGACACACGTATACTATACTAAGGTCCTATTACTCCATGAACTTATTTTATTAATTTTCTACCCCTTTTGACATACGTAACACTATCTTGTGGGCCCAATGCGTGTTAGACATTTTTTTTTGTAAAAATTATAGAAATCCCTTATTTTAGATCACTTATTATCACTATCCTCTATTAGTTTTACAAATCTCCAAAATTTCTATTTTTATCTTTTAAGTCAAAAATCACGGATACAATAATTTTCTACGCTAAAAAACAGAGTTCATCCCTTCCTTCTTTCTCTCCTCAATCTTCTCCCCAGATACACTATTTACAAATTCTTAATAAGTTCATGATTCAAAATTTTAACAAAATACATCAGATTAGTGTATCATGTAAAAATATTGGCCATTAATGTATCTTGCTTAACAAGGTATTATATTTTGTATCATCTATTAACAGGTTCTTTATGGATCTGTATGTGTATTTGTTATTTGAAGTTTTCATAGTAAAATGTTGTATCAGTTACATATGAGATACATTATTTATAAATAGTTAATAAGTTCATGATTCAAAAATTTAACAAAATACACCATATTAGTATATCATGTATAAAATGTTGGCCATTAATATATCTTGCTTAACAAAATGTTATATTTTGTATCATCTATTAACAAGTTGTTTATGGGTCCATCCATATGTGTACCTGGTATATGACGTTTCATACTAAATGTTGTATCAATTTCATATAAGATACATTATTTACAAATAGTTAATAAGTTCATGATTCAAAATTTAAACTAAAATTAGGGATTTCTGTAATTTTTACTTTTAATTTTGAATTAAAAGCGCAACAAAAAAAAAGATGTAACCTTTAATTAATAATGTATCCAACCCTCTTTTTAATGTATCAACGCTTATATTATTGTATCTTTTTTTTATAATTTTTGAGAAATTTTTGTAATTATAAACTTTCAAGGAATATATTATAATTTTGCCTTAAAAGTATGTGATTTCTATAATTTGTCGAAATAATTATAAACAAATACCTTTTACAATTAATACCCCAAAATTACTGAAATTGGGAAAGGGATCTCCTCTGCAATTACAATCCCTTACCAAAATTTTCTATTCCAGTTCTTCTCCCCAGATCTTCTTCTCCAGTTCTCCTTCTTCCCCAACTTTTTTCTTCTCCAATTCAAATTAACACTCGATTCTACAACATTTAATCAATGTAGAAAATTGTGATTAAACTACAACATCATTGAAGTTGAAATTCAGAGCAATAGTTTATTAGTTCTGATGTTGAGGCAATAATAGTAGATCTACTTTTAATTACGAAAATTTAGTCACACAAATCTCAAATGAAATCAAAATTGTTGCTTCTGAAACCATCAAGAACAAATATGCAATTGCATATGGATTTCCACCATTGAAAATATCTAATAGTATGAGCGTGAAAGTTTACATTGAATTGGAGAAGTAGAAGCCTAAAATTATTTATATCCACTGGTATCACCTACAACCACTAATTCACAAAGCTAATTCTCAATCCTTATGTGGAATTTCATTAAGGAACAACTAGACATACAAGAAAAATTGCATAAAAATTTCCGAAATCATTCAATGATACATAAATGATATTACCACAGTATATCCATGTATTATCATGATGTTGAAATTGTATAATTGAGGAACCACCATTGTTTTCATCAAGTCATCTCTAATGAGCCACTTCTAAAATTCTCAATAATACCATAACAATTATTCATGAAAACTTGCACTTTGAGAGAATGTTAGAACAAAAATACTCAAGAAACTGATTTGAAAAAATAAAAATAGAGTGAACTTATGAAATTCCTTGTGTATATTAATCTACAGAAAATCTGAATTTATACAAAGAAAAAACATAAGCATTAAAACTAAAATAAGAACATGTGCCACTAACTAACATAAAAGGGGCCACTAACAGCCATAATGGGGCCACTAACTTCAGAAAGTTGAGCAACTAAAGTTGACTAAGTCTAGCTAGAAAATAGGAAGCACTAAACTGAAATAAGTAAAAACAGTAAAAATAATAATAAGCTGAAAAAATGTCAATTGTCTAACACTCCTCCTTGGCATTTTTGTGGCAAACACCAATTCTTTGCCTCAGATCTTCAAACCTTTCCTTTGGCAATGACTTGGTGAAAATGTCAGCTAGCTGGTTCTCAGATGAACAATGAACAAGCAACACTTCATTAGATTGTTGGACTTCTCTAATAAAATGAAACTTGATCTTGATATGTTTAGTTCGACCATGAAACACTGAATTTTTTGAGATTGAAACTGCTGAACTGTTGTCACACATGATCTTGGTAGCTTCTGTTTGTTCATGGCCTAAGTCCTTCATCATCTTCCTTAGCCAGATAACTTGATTCACAGCAGATGCAGCAGCTATGTACTCAGCTTCTGCTGTTGATTGAGCTGTAGTTTCTTGTTTTCTAGAGCTCCAACTAAAACAACTTGTCCCCAAACAGAAAAGATATCCAGAGGTGCTTCTGGATCATCAACTCCACCACCCCAATCACTATTAGAGTACCCGATCAGGTTCATAGTTACTTCCGCAGATGTTGGGAAAAAAATTCCAAACTTGCTGGTTCCTTTAATATACCTTAACACTCTTTTAGCCGCTGTGAGGTGTGTGTCTCTAGGCGAATGCATGAATCTAGGGAGCAAACTAACAACAAATAGAATGTCAGGCCTGCTTGCGGTTAGATATAGAAGACTGCCAATTAAGCTTCTATACATACTATCATCCACTTTTTTGGAATCCTCATCCTTGCCAAGCTTCACACCAGTAGATATTGGAGTACTCACAGGTTTGCAGTCTTGCATTTTGAACCTGTTGAGAATATCCAAAATGTATTTCTGCTGGCATATGAAAATTCCATCACTGGACTGCAACACTTCCATGCCGAGAAAGTACTTCATGACTCCAAGATAAGTCATTTCAAAGATTTTCTCCATTTCATCCTTGAACCTTTGGATTAGTTCAATTTTACTTCCTGTCACAAGCATGTCATCCACATAAATTGAGACAATTAAGGACTCACCTGCAGCATTGACTTTCACATACAAAGTAGCTTCACTTTGACTTCTACTAAAGCCAAGTTGGATGAGATGATTGTCCATCCTCTCATACCATGCCCTTGGGGCTTGTTTTAGGCCATACAAGGCCTTTGTTAAGAGATAAACTTGATCCTCTTTTCCAGGAGTTGAGAAACCATCAGGTTGCTCTACATAATCTCTTTAGCAAGCAAACCATTCAAGAAAGCCGATTTGACATCAAGTTGATGAATCTGCCAGAACCTATGAGATGCAAATGCAAGAATAAGCTTGATCGTGTCATACCTTGCTATAGGAGAAAATATTTCCTGGTAATCCACACCATATTGTTGTGCGTATCCCTTCACCACCAATCTAGCCTTATGTTTGCAAATTGTTCCATCAGGATTGAGTTTTGTATTGAAAATCCATTTTACACCAATTACCTGGCGATTTCTAGGTCTGTCAACAAGCTGCCAGGTTCCATTCTTCTCGATCATGTCTAGTTCTTCTTGCATAGCTCTCCTCCATGCCTGAGAGTCTTGTGCTTCAGCATAGCTTGTTGGTTCAGAGCTAACCAAGTTACACCGCTGATAGACATCTTTTAAGGATCGAGTTCCCCTCACTGGTACATCATCCACTAGTTCATCTTCTGAAAGTTGAGGCTTCTCTATTGAAAATGAATCAGAATAAGAGGTCTTCTGATTTTTCCAATCCCAACCAGCTGCTTCATCAAACTTCACTTCTCGGCTGAGAATTAGTTTGTCTGATTTCAAACAGAAAATCCTGTAACCTTTGAATGAACTATAGCCCATAAATATGCCTTTATGAGCCTTGTTGTCCAGCTTACTCCTTTTTGTTTCTGGAACTCGATAATAACATATACACCCAAAGATTCTGAGATGGTGTACTGATGGTTTGTTCCCACACCAAGCTTTCATATGGAGTCATGTCCTGCAAGGCCTTAGTAGGCAATCGGTTTAGCAAATATACAGAGGTATTGACTGCCTCAGCCCAAAACTGATTTGGGATCTTTCTTTCGAGCAAAAGACATCTAGCCATCTCCATTACTGTCCTGTTCTCCTTTCAGACACGCCATTTTGTTGTGGAGTGTATGGTAATGTCAATTGGCGTTCAATACCTGTGCTATTACAAAACTCCACAAATTGAGAAGAAGTATATTCTCCTCCATTGTCAGACCTTAAAGCCTTAATACTAAGATTACATTGATTTTCTACTAAAGCTTTAAATTGTTTAAAAACATTAAAGACTTCACTCTTCAGTCTTATGAAATAAACCCAACACATTCTGGTGTAGTCATCAATAAAGAGGAGAAAGTATCTGTTACCACTCAGCGAATCTGTTTTCATTGGTCCGCAAACATCCGTATGAATAAGCTGAAGTTTCTGGTTAGCTCTCCGTACTTGATTTGCTTGAAATGGCAATTTTGTTTGTTTTCCCTGTTGGCAAGTTTCACAAACTTGAGCATTAGAAAGAAATTCAGGCATATTTTCCACTAGCTCCTTTTTTTCATCTCGGCGATGCTTCTCAGATTGAAGAGACCAAACCTTTTGTGCCATAGGTTTGTACATGTTTGTGAAGTAATAGTGTAAGCCTGCTCAGTTATTTTCTCCCAATCAACTGAAAACATTCTGTTGCTCATCTTGACATAAAATAACTCTACTCCAGAAGGGTCAGAAACAACACATTCACGATTCTTAAAATGCAGAGAATAATTATTTTCAAGCATTTGTCCAACACTCAACAAATTTTGACTCATATCAGGTGTGTACAAAACATCAGAAATAGTTTTGATACCTGATATTGTTGAGATAGACACTGTACCTCTGCCTTTGACTTCTACTGCCTCACCGTTTCCCACTTTTACTTTAGATTTGTAAGTATCATCGAGGAATTTGAACAGTTCAACATCATTGCACAAGTGATGTGTGCAACCACTGTCAAGAAGCCATGAATCAGAGGATTCACTGATTGAAAAGTATGAAACTGCAAAGAGTTGCTCTTCATGTGCATCGGCAGCTTCTTCTACTTGTGCTTGCAAAGCACCAGAGGCCTTTGCTCTTGATTTTCAGACCTTGGATACGTGTCCCGTCTGCTTGCAGTTGCCGCATATAGCATCGACTCTCCACAACAATACTTCTCCAGATGTGTATTTCTTTTACAATGTTTGCAAGGAGGGAACTTCTGCTTCACATCTCCACTATTGTTTCCTCCATCATGCTTGCCCTTATTCTTTTGGTGGAATTATTGCTTTCTTTTTTGCTTTTGTACAGAGAAAGCTCCTTCACTGAACTTTTCCCGTCTCATAGTCCTCCTTTGCTCTTGTGCTTGAAGAGCACTCATTAGTTCACCTAATGAAAGTTTGCTCAGGTCCTTGGATTCTTCAAGAGAGGAAATCTTAGATTCAAACCTCTCAGGAAGAGTCACAAGAACTTTCTCCACAATTCATTTATCTGTAATTTCTTCACCAAGAAGTCTAATGTTATTAACAATTAAGGAGATTCGATCAGCATACTTACTGATAGTTTCATCCTCCTGCATATTCAAGGACTCAAACTCTCTTTTCAGGTTCAACACTTGTATTTGACGTGTTCTATCGCTGCCTTGATATTCTTCTTTCAACCTATCACAAGCCTCTTTTGCAGTTTTGCAAGCCATGATTCTGTAAAACACAGAATCTGCCACAGCATTCTGCATAAGCGACTTGGCTTTAGATTTCTTTGCCTTCTCTTCGTTGTTGGATTTGATCTGAGCCAAGGTAGGATTTGCTGGTAGAGCAGCAAGTGGTTTATCTTACGTCACAGTTTCCCAAAGTTTATAGGCTTCCAAAAAAGCTTGCATCTTCACAGACCAAATTTGGTAATTTTCACCAGTGAAAGTGAATGGTGGAATTAAAGGTAGGTTGTTGGATGCCATTTGTGTTGTAGGTTAAAACTTTTTTTGTCCTGTAAGATCAACTAGAGGCTCTGATGCCACTGTTAGAACAAAAATACTCAAGAAATTGATTTGAAAAAATAAAAATAGAGTGAACTTATGAATTCCTTGTGTATATTAATCTACAAAAAGTCTGAATTTATACAAAGAAAAAACATAAGCATTAAAACTAAAATAAGAACATATGCCACTAACTAACATAAAAGGGGCCACTAACAGCCATAATGGGGCCACTAACTTCAGAAAGTTGAGCAACTAAAGTTGACTAAGTCTAGCTAGAAAATAGGAAGCACTAAACTGAAATAAGTAAAAACAGTAAAAATAATAATAAGCTGAAAAAATGCCAATTGTCTAACAGAGAAATGGTTATCAAGGCAATATTGGAGATCTCTAATAGAAATTGCTTCAACCACCAAATTAGTAGAGTCTGCAATTTTCACACCTCTAGCCTCTATTAGATTACTATTTTGATCTCCAATACAGAAAGCAGTAGAACTATAACCATGATTACTCTTAAAAGTCTCATCAATGTTATATTTTAACCACCCAAGAGGAGGGGACCATCCGGCAACTTTGTGGTAAAACTTGGCCTATACTTATCAAGCAAAGCAACTATCTGAAGGTTAAATTTGAGGAGTATTTAAAGCCCAATTAAATCACACCTTGAACAACTTATGAATGCTGGAACCTTTTTTTTTCTCCATAATACCTTACATCTAGAATAAGAGCCTTCATGAAGCCCAATATTTTTTTCTCTTCCATAGAAATCATAGTCTAAGATTAGAAATAGTGTGATATACTTTTACAGCTTAAGATTACCTTGTGCATGTAATAATAATAATAATAATAATAATAACAAATAATAATAATAATAATAATAATAATAATAATAATAAAAATAATAATAACAACAATAATAATTATTATTGTTATTATTATTATTTTTACTATTATTATTATTATTATTATTATTATTATTATTATTAATTATTTCTTATTTATGACCTAAGTTTGTTTGTAATCCAACTAATATCATAAATAATATTTAATAAGGAATAAATCTCGTCCGTACATTGGTTACTTGATGGACGTATCAGATTAAGTCATACCCTCTATAAATTGATCCTCTCTCCACCCATTAGTGTTATCACATATTCACTACAACAATTTTGTGGCTGACGGTTGTGATAACATAAAGTTAGGGCAAGGAGGTAGAAACCAATTTATGACTAACGCTTCCGTTGTTCTCTGTGATGATGTCTTTCTCATTAGGTATGTACTCCTAACGATCTCTACGTAAGATTATCGTGTTCAAGATCCTGATATTATGTTATAAAGTATTTAATCTTACATGTGACATCAGAGCTTGGATTGTTTGAACTGATAATCTTAATGAATATGTTAGTGGCAATAATCTAAAAGTATTTTGTCGTTCTATATATTTATACCGTTTTGACTAACAAAGTATCATTGAAAATAGAGAAAAAAAAAGTGAAAGAAACTTTATGATAGTTCGTCACAAAAATAATATTTTTGAAGGGACAAACTTGTTTAAGTTTATTAATGGAATACTGTTGACTTTAACAGAACAAATTATGAGATTAATTAAGTGTTAAGATATGATGACATCACTTAAAAGCATATTGACTAAAATTTCATCATTGTATAAGTTTTTATGATATTTATTGAATTTAGTTTTGTGATTTAAAATTAATATTTTGAAAATTTAATTTTGTCTAATCAAATTATGTTCAAGCTTATTATTGAATTCTTTTGTAGTAGTGTAATTTTGTGCTTGACTATTTAAGGTCTTTGGATTCTTATGTTAATAAAGTGTTGTTAGCAAAATTTAATTTGCATAAATTCTGAAAAATCTTAATCTTTTCATAATGTAATAATTATGTTTTGTTTTTTAAATTGTGCAATAAATTAAAGTGATCGTTATACTAAGTAATAAATAATATGTGTACTTAGTACAATATAGTTTCTTAGTCACCAAAGTGATCAAACTAGAAAAATTAATGTTTACACATATAATATTTATGATCACTTGACATATGTGGATTAATACAATTCATTATTTATTAGCATATTCAGTATTCCAAGAGAGACTGAGTCTGACTTTTCAACCTGATGCATGTATTATGTTTCTATAGTTTGTTAGTCATCAAAGTGGACAAACTAGAGAAAATTAACGTCTACACATATCATATGTATGATCACTTGATGCATGTATCATGTTTCTATAGTTTGATAGTCAACAAAGTGGCCAAACTAAAATGTTTAAAATTATGCACATGCACAAATTTTATGATATTATGTGTGCTTTGTATTTATATAATTTGTTAGTCATCAAAGTGGCCAAACTAAAATGTTTAACATTTATGCACATGCACAAAATTTTATGATATTATGTGTGCTTTGTATTTATATAGTTTGTTAGTCACCAAAGTGCCCAAACTAGAGAAAATTTATCGTCTAGAGATATCATATTTATGATCACTTGATGCATGTATTATGTTTCTATAGTTTGTTAGTCACCAAAGTGGGCAAACTAAAATGTTTAAAATTATTCACATGCACAAAATTTTATGAGATTATGTATGCATTTGTATTCATATAGCTTGTTAGTCATCAAAGTGGCCAAACTAGTATGGTTAAGAAAAATATGCACTCATAGAATTGTCATTTATCTATGAAGGTTAATTAAATACCTATTGAAGAAATAAATAGATAAATTGACTTTCACTATTGCTAGAATTTATAATTTGTTTTATACCCAAAGGTGAATCTATCATTCTACGAATAGTGAAAGATTATGAGGTGATTAATATTTTCAATCAAACATATATTGTATATACAAAGATGTCGTATATGTTTGGCTAAAATTATTTAATTGCCTATTAAAGATTAAAAAATGACATTTAAATTATGATAGTGTGTCGTAGTATCTACCCAAAGAAGAATTACGAAGTACTTTTATCGTTTTATTGAATTCACGTTATTTTGATATGTGAGCATGTATTTATTTGCAGTCATTCCTCTTCATTCGCATGCTTCGTATGTTACTGTGTTCAATGGATTGAACTTCTCTGAATGACATGAACAAGTCCAGTTTCACTTAGGTGTGATGGATCTTAACTTGGCTCTGCTGAATGACAAACCTACTGCCATTACTGATAAGAGCTGTGTGGATGAGAAGTCTTTTCATAAATAATGGAAGCGCTCTAACAGACTGAACCTTATGTTCATGCGAATGACAGTTGCTAACAACATTAAGAGTACTATTCCATAAACAGAAAGTGCCAGGGAATACCTGAAGTTCGTGGAAGAATATTTTTGTTCTGCTGATGAGTCTCTCGCTCGTACACTAATGGATGAACTGACAACCATGAAGTTTGATGGATCGCGTAGTATGCAAAATCATATCATCGAGATTACTAACATTGCAACAAGACTTTGGACCTTGGGTATGAAAGTGGATGACACCTTCTTAGTTTAGTTTATTATGAACTCATTGCCTCTTGAGTATGGACCATTCCTATTAACTATAACACTATTAAGGATAAGTAAGATGTTAGTGAATTGTCCAGTATGCTTATTCAAGAGGAGTCAAGACTTAAGAAACAAGAAGGTCATTCCATTAGCCTCATAGGTCAAGGAGCTGGTAAAAGACTTAAAGTGGAAGCCAACAAGTTAAAGAAAAAAAAGCACATGCTAAAGTTTCACAGAATGCTTAAAAGGAACTAAAGGCTGATGTGTGTCGTTTCAGTAAAAAAGAAAGACACTATCTAAAAGATTGCCAAAAATGTAAAGCTTGGTTTGAAAAAAAAGGTACATTTAGTGCCTTTGTATGTTTCGAATCAAATTTAGTAGAAGTTTCTAATAATTCTTGGTGGCTTCATTCTGGTGCAACTACTCATGTATCCACTATATTGCAGGGATTTACTACGATCCAAACTATGAATCCAAATAAATTTTTTTCTTGTTCATGGGAAATCACATGAAGTCTAAAATTGAAGGCATATGGACTTATCGTTTGATGTTGGAGACTGGACATCACCTTGATTTATTACATACTCTTTATGTTCCTTCAGTTTCTAGGAATTTGATTTCTCTTTCAAGACTTGATATTTCTTGATTTGATTTAAGCTTGGACATGGTTGTTCCAATTTATATAAGAATACTATTTTTATGATTCTGGTGTTCTTATTGATGATTTATATAGATTGAAACTCAAGGATAATTAAACGTAGTTCACTAAATGAAAATTTTGCTTATTTGTGACATAAATATTTGGGTCATGTATCCAAAGAAAGATTAAAAAGGTTAGTAAAGATTGAAATTCTTCCGAATCTTAATTTTATTAATCTTGATATATGTTTGGATTGCATTAAAGGAAAGTGAACCAATCATATCAAGAAAGGTGCCACAATGAACACTCAACTTCTTGAAATTATACATACTAATATTTGCGGACCCTTTGTTGTTCCATCTTTTAGTGGAGAAAAATATTTTATTACCATTATCGATTATTCACGTTATGGATTTATCTATTTGTTGAAAGAAGAAAAATCTCAAGAAGCGGACGCTTATTAAGTGTATGTTAAAGATGTTGAAAGACAATTAGATAAGAAAGTGAAAATCATTAGGTCAGATAGAGGTGGTGAATATTATGGAAATTGTAATGAATCACAAATAATGTCATAAAGAAAATTGATCATTATGTGATTTATTTGCAAAGATTCAGATTTTGACATTGAAATTGATAAAGATTTGATTTTATTTTCACAGAACATAGAAAATAATAATTCTGATAAATGGATTGATGCCATGAATGAAAAGTTAAAATTCATGGAATACAATAAAATCTGGGATCTCGTTCAATTATCAGAAAACTCTAAAATAATCGAGTGTAGATGGGTCTTCAAGACCAAATGTGATTCAAATGGTAATATTGAATGATATAAAGTTAGATTTGTTGCCAAGGGATACACTAAAAAAGGAGGCATTGATTATAAAGTTACCTTTTCACTGATCTCAAAGAAAGACTCATTAAGAATTATTTTGGCTTTGATAACTCATTATGATTTAGAGTTACATCAAATAGTTTAGAAATTAAAGAAAAAGATAAAATGGTATGTGAGCTAACGAATTCAATATATGGATTCAAACAAGCCTCACGATAATGGTATATAAAGTTTAATAATACTATAACATCTTTTGGATTAAAGGAAATTACCGTTGATGGGTGCATATACCAAAAGATCAGTGGGAGTAAGTTCAAATTTTAGTCCCGTATGTTGATGACATTAACTTGCTTCTAATGATTTAGGCATATTGCATGAGATGAAAGAATTTCTCTATATGAACTTTGAAATGAAATTTATGGGTGAGGCAACCTATGTGATAGGGATATAAATATTCTGTGATAGATCACAAGGATTATTGAAATTATCTCAAAAATGCTTTATTGAAAGAGTTCTACAGATATTTAACATGAACAATTATTCGGCAGGAATAATTCCTATTAAAAAGCGGACAAATTTAATCTCATGTTATGCCCAAAGAATGATGTAGAACGAAATGAAATGGTATCAATTTCTTAATCTTCTATTGTTGGAAGTTTGATGTATGTTCAAACTTGTACAAGACCGTATATTAATTTTGTGGTCGAAATGCTTGGAAGATATCAAAGTATCACCGGAATTGATCACTGAAAAATTGCAAAGAAAGTTTATGGAAAGTTATAAAGCCACAATTCATACATTATGACTGCAAAACTTTATTTTAGGACTTGGGGTTGTCGACACAATTACCAAGCCGCTGAAAATTTATTGTGATAATGCTACAACGGTATTCTTCTCCAAAAATGATAAGTACTCCAGATGTGCCATACATATGGAATTAAAGTATTTTACTTTCAAGGAAGAAATTCGAAAATAAAAAGTGTTACTTAAGAATATTAGAACTGATCTCATGATTGTAGATCTGTTAACAAAAGACTTCAAACCAAAGACATTCAAAGAACATGTTCAAAGAATGGGTCTTGATTGTACTTATGATTGATACATTTATGATGTCTTACACTCTGAACTCAAATTATGTATTTCTAATATACATTAATGAATATCTTGTTTCTCATAATGGTGTACACATTATTGTTTGAGATATCACAAGATAAGTCTCTATGAGACATTATTGTGGACCATAAAATGTTATATGTTTTATAGCTTATGGACCTAGTATGATCAGTTGCTAATGTAGTAGTATATGGAAGGAAGTATGTAGTTTAAAAGTTATGTACAACCTCCATAAATCGCATTAGTAGTTTGTTATCTTGTGGTATGTATGATGGGCATTATAGAAGAGATTTATTATATGCGCAACTAATGTTCATTAAATATTAATGTTATATGGTCATTGGACCAAGTAGGAGAATGTAAGAATTATTATTATTATTATTATTATTGTTATTAATTATTTCTTACTTATGGCCCCAGTTTACTTGTGATCCAAGTAATACCAGAAATAATATTTAATAAGGAATAGATCTCATCCGTGCATTGGTTACTTGATGGACATACCAGATTAAATCATAACCTCTATAAATTGGTCCTCCCTCCACCCATTAGGGTTATCACATATTTTCTACAATAATTCCATCGCTGACAGTTGTGATAACATAAAGTTAGGGAAGGAGGTAGAAACCAATTTACGACTAATGCTTCCGTTTTTTTCTATGATGATGTCTTCCTCAACAGGTATGTACTCCTAACGATTTCTATGTAATATTATCGTTTTTAAGATTATGATATTATGTTATAAAGTATTTAATCTTACATGATCCCACCACTTCCTCTTAGCTTATCTCACTTGCAGCAAAGGGCAAGTGATGTCTGCTACCCTAGTGTAGTACCTCCACACACTAATAACCAATTCTCCTTTTAGGAAGAGATTTCCATAGTATATCAAGTAGGCATTGTACATTAAGAGTAATACTGAAATATACTGGGATTTTAGATAGCCATGACTGTTGTAGCAAGAACATTAGCAGTCAAATTCTCAACCAAAATAAAAATATCTTGAAAGGTGAGACTTTCACCAAAATATACTTAAATGAATATGTAGGAGCAACCCTATTTCTAATAATTTCTTAGGCACTCTTCACTGTGGACTTACTAGAGCTAGTTTGAATCCAGTAAGGTTTGTCCCCTTGGTTGGATTGCCTAACATGATCCATTTTTTGCCTCACATAGTCAACATTGTTAGTAGATAGAAGTGTCTGTCTAGTATCATAATCCCAACCTTTTTTACCTCAGAAGATATAAATGTTTGTCAAAGGATGACAAGTTTGATTCAGTTTGGTGAAGATACAAACGACCAAACATGGTCCAACTTTCATACCAAATACAAGATTTACCTCCTTCAGGTTCCAACCATAGTTTCTACTCTATTTTATACGATATGTTTCTAATCCTAAGAGTCACTCTTCAATTGAACAAGAGTTGGAATTTTTTTCTTCCAATAACACATTTGGGGGAATCATAACAGAAAGAATCTAGGTAGGAATGCTTCGTAAAACACTGTTAATCAGTACGTCTTTACCACCATAGTATAACATCTTACCTTTTCAAGATTTAAATGCATCCTTCATCCTTCTGATTAGATTTGCATAGTGTTCATTCCTTTCATGGCATGAATTACTAGACAACCTTGGTGTTTCATAGGGAGCTGATCCCTTGGCATGCTAGTTCACTACTCCCCCAACTGTATCCTCTCTGCAATTTTATCTGATGTAAAGAAAAAATACTTCTATGTTTGTTGATCTTTTTCCCTGATTGAGATTTACTCTTGCAGTATGACCATTATTTTCTCAAGAAAATATTTATGCGCTTCCTTCCAAATGGAAAATTGATTTTTGTAGGGAATGAATTCTCTGAAGTGTTTCCTAAAGATCCTCCCAAAAGGAAAATTGATTTTTGAATAGGCCTCTTTCTAGATACCCAACCTATGTTCATTCCTCCTTATAGAATGACTCTAGATGAGCTTAAGGAGTTTTAAGATCAATTAGAAGACCTTCTAGATGAAGGTTTTATCAGATGCAAGATCTCTCCATAAGGTGCTCTAGTTCTATTCATCTGTAAGAAAGATAATTTTCTCATAATGTGCATCGATTATCGTCAGTTGAAAAATGTCACAATTAAGAATAAATATCCCATCCATAAGATTGATGACTTGTTCGATCAACTTCTAGGTTTTAATTATTTTTTCAAAGAGAGACCTCAAATCAGGCTATCATCAACTCAGAGTCAAATAATGTGATATTCCGAAGACAATCTTCAGGAGTTGATATGATCACTATGAAATTTTGATTATGTCTTTTGGACCAATGAATGATCCTAAAACTTTCATGGATTTAATGAATAAGGTGTTCAAAGAGTATTTGGATATGTTTGCATTGTCATTTTCTTCATAGATGATATTTTGATATTTTCTAGGAGTAAGGAAGAGTATGTAGGCCATTTGAGGATTATCTTGCAGATTCTTAAGGACTTTCAATTGCTTGCTAAGTTTAGTAAGTGTGCATTTTGCATTCCTTAGCCATATAGTTTCTAGAAAGGGCATTCAGGTTGATGCTAAAAAGATCAAGGAAGTTAAGAAGTGTCCTAGACCTCTTTATCCCTTAGATTAAGGAGTTTCTTGGGTGTATCTGGTTACTACAGATAGTTTTTTTTGAAGTATTCTACTATATTGTTTCACCTTTGTCTATTTTGATTAATAAAAAAGTGAAATTTTAGTGGTTCAAAGCTTGTGAGAAGAGTTTTCAAAAGTTGAAGACTCAACTTACTTCTACCCAGTGTTGACTCTACCCTAAGGTTCAGAAAGTTTTATGGTGTATTGTGATGCCTCCAAAATTTGGCTTGGCTATATTTTGATGCAACATGATAAGTCATAACCTATGCTTCTAGGAAACTCAATGTTCATGAGAAGAGTTACCTGACTCACGATCTAGAATTGGAAATGGTGGTGTTTGCCTTAAAGATTCATAGACAATATCTCTCTGGTTTACACGTGGATGTGTTCAACGATCATAAGTCTTCATTGTGTGTTCAAGTACAAGGACTTAAATTTTCTCCAGATCTGATGGCTCGAGTTGTTGGAGGATTATGATATGAGTGTCCTTTACTATCAAGGTAAAGCCAATGTAGTGGCATATGATCTTAGTAGGTTGTCCATGAATAGTGTTCTCACATTGAGGATCGCTTGAGAGTTTGTTTGGTTGATTTAAAAGATGGTGGAATTATTGTTTAAAATGGGTAATCATCTCTTGTTATGGATGTTAAGGAAAGCAAGGTGATGATTCGAACTTGGTCGAATTGAAGAAGGCAATTTTCAAAACACACTATTGAGGATTTCTAGCAAGGGGGAGATAGTGTGATTCATTATCAGGTTTGATTGTGTGTTTCAGATGTTGATGGATTGGGCCAACAAATACTATCAAAGCTCACAGCTCTCGATATTCTATTTACCTAGGAGCCACTAAAATTTACCGTGATCTACCTGGAGTTTATTGGTGGAATGGAATAAAGAAAGATATTTTGGAATTTGTGTCCAAGTGTCCAAATATCCAACAAGTTAAGGTTGAGAATAAAAACTCTTGGCGGTATGACTCAGGATATCCTACTTGGAAGTTTGAAGATTTGAATATGGACTTCATCATAGGTTGTCCTTGTACATATCATTAGTATGATTTTAGTTGGGTAAGTTTAGACGGAACGGCTAATTCAACATATTTCCTTCTAGTTAAGACTTCCTATTCAATCGAGGATTATGCTAGACTTTACATTCAAGAGTATGTTAAATTACATGGAGTTCCCTTGTCCATTATCTCAGATAGGGGTATTCAATTCCCCTTTCAGTTTTGTAGACTGTTTTCAAAAAGGTATTGGTAATCATGTTAAACTTAGCACAAATTTTCATCCACTGACACGTGGTCAGGCTGAATGGACTATTTAGATCTTGGAGGATATGTTGATATCTTGTGTATTTGACTTTAAAGGTAACTAGGAGGATCATTTTCCTTTGATAGAGTTTGCTTATAATAACAATTATCACTCTAGCATTAGGACCATTTGAGGCGCTCTATGGTAGGAGGTGTAGGTCTCTTATTGGTTGGTTTGAAGTTGGTGAGGTGGATTTTATAGGGACCAACTCAGTTCATTAGGTGATACTCTCAAATTACACCTCCCTAAAGAAGTATAAGCGATTGTTATCAAGTAAAAAACCTAACTAGTAGGTTGAGGTCGATCCCACGAGAAAAATGGTTTAGACTTAACTTTAATTCTCAATTATGTCCGTTTAGTAAATGTCTTTACGAAAACACGTAAATAAAAGGGAGGGGGGGGGGTTGTGAAACTAATTTCTTAAACAGTATTTAACAAGTAAACGAAAGTAGACTTTGGTTTTTATCAAGACGAGAGAGTAACTAGGGTATATGTGTTCCCCACAGATTCATAACGCCGTATTCCTACCAATAGCAATCCTTTCCTAGTGTTTACATGCAAAATGATAAGTTAGGTATCTCTAAATCCTTGGTCCGGCATTTAGAGAATTTCACCCTGCACCTTGGTCCGTCTACGTGTGTATAATTTACTAACCCTTACCTTTACCTCATATTAGACATCATAATCAATGTATGGCAATAACGTCGCACCAATCAACACTAGTCTATTATACAGTATCATACTAAATCTATGTTGATAATTCTTTTCCTATTACTACCTCCTTGGTCCGGCAAGTAGCAACAAGACAAGTTCTAACGTTGGCCACCGTTAAAAAGATATCTAAACGAAAGAATTATCAATGCATGCAAAACACTATTCAAGAATTGATTAATTGCTAGTTATACTTTGTTAATTACCCATGGTTCCCACAACTCTAGTTGTGGATTTAGTTACCATTTTAACAAGATCACAATTCATAGTTTTAGATGAAGAAATCATGAACTTACTTTAACAATAAGAATAAACCCAGAAATCCCACTTGAAATTGCAAGCAAAATCGTTCAAACAAAATCCGGAAATCAATTAATTGCTAAAGTTGCGAAAATCAATCTCAAATACACAAAGTAGAACAAAAGTAATAGTAGCTAACCCCAAAAATGAGGTTTTAATACCATATATATTGAAAACAAACTTATAATGAAAAAATAATTCAAATAAGGAAAGTTTTGTTCAGGTACGCGACATTAATCAACGAACCAACTAAATCAACGTCTGTCGACTGCTTCCGTCAGTCAGAACGTAGAAATATTTTTTCTCCCCAGATAGAACCCTCTCTAAATCAAACGACAGACTAACAATATGGTTCGTCAATCCATCTACGGGTCGTCGATGCTCCTCCGTAGCTCCATACTTAGAATCTTCCACAATCAAGTAATGGAACCTTCTCTTAACCAAACAACGGTTCACTAGTACGGTCCGTCGATCAATCGACGGAGTGTCATTGCCTCTCGTGGTTCCACACTTGGTAAGACTTCCCTGATTTTCCTTCAATGTCCTGAGATGCTCATATACGATCACCACCTACGGTCCGTTGATTGAACGACGGACCATCGATTGCATCCGTAGGTCTGGTTTTGCATTTTTTTCTAGTTGTTTTCTTCTCTTGTCACCTGAACATCTTTCCTGCAAAACAAGACATAAAACTTGTTAAAATCACTAAAAAAAGGCTTTAGACACACACAACTCTTAACTTAAATTCGTTGTTTGTCCTCAAGCGATGCACTATGATTCTAAACGACACTTGCACAAAAGCATGCACTTTTGAGCTCTAGCAATCACATGACTATTAATTCCAACTCTTTCTTGATTGAGTGCACGCTTACGCTCTCAGGCTCGACAAGCTTACTCATGCGGATCACATCATGACACAAATTCACCATGTAACAGACACCTCTACTGTTTTTCCTCTCACCAAGGTACCAACTTTCTCATAATGCAACTAGTGTCCTTACTTCAAAAGAAATCATCATTTTTTCAAAGGAAATCATCATTTTTGACACAGTGATTATGCATTTTGGGTACAAGGATCTTTGTTTTAACACTCGCACTCAGGAACAAGTTCAAATATAGTTAGTACTCTACGCCATAGGCTTGCCCTTATTTTCGTTGTTTAGGTTCACCACACTAGACTTTAGGATCACAGTAGGACTTTCTTGGCTTGTAACATAGGCTCAGGTTCAGGTGTGGTACATTTGGGTACATTTAGTGACTTTCTGCCCTCCTTGACATTACCGCTAAGCTTTCTACCTCTTTTCATTGCTTTTGACTTCTCTTCTCTTCTCTTCTTTGCCTTGTTTCCCTTTTTAAATGTGACTTTCACTTTTCTTTTGTATATTTTTCTCAGAAAACTCTTTTCTCTTTGATTTTATTTTCTTTTTCAACTGTTCTTTAATTTTTTGGCAAGTCACATCTTTCGCTTACTTCAGCTTTTCTTTTCAACATCCAACCCTTTTCATACCCATTTTTGCGTCCTTACTCATAATAGCCACCCTCAACTCATGGATTTTCCACGGGTTGAGGTACACAGTACCCGAAGTCAGGTCAGGGCCCAGACGTGGTCACTTTCTGCATTAGCCACCCTCAACTTAGGCTAAAAGCCTAAGTTGAGGTGCACATGTACAAGGAGTGACTGGGGACAAAACATTAGACCCTGGGAAGGTGAGTTGGTGAATAAAAAAAATTGGTCTATTACAGGCTCAACATATTTGGATGAAAAGGGACAATTATTTCATTTGGTCAACTTATTTAGGCTAGATATGGGCTATTTCAAACAAGGGCCTATGATCACTTTCTAGCTTCTAATGTAGATTCCCTTAACAGGACTAACCGGGCAAGTTCTAGTTAGCACCAACTGTTGAACATTCGAATCTCCTCACACTCTCTTGGCACACAGTTGCACTATCAGATTATGAGATTTCCCAGTTCATGTTTTAGTTGAAGGTCATGCAACAGGTGAGTATTTATGTCATGTTTAGAGCCAATACATTCAATTTATTTTAACCTATACATGCAAGCACTACAATGGATGGGGTACATTTTTTTTTATTAGCCATTATGCTTCATTTTTATTTTATGCTTGTTTACTTGTGCTCATTAATACATGCCGGTTAAGCAGAAATTTAAGCAGTCTCTTGGGGGAAAAGAACACAGGCAAGAAAACCCAAGAGATGATTGTGAGTTGGAATTCACCCTACCACTCACTTTCCATTTACCCCACCCCCAATAATTGTTTTTGCAATTGTCCCCAATGCATAAGAAATCACAATACAGAGTGGTAGGTAAAGCAAACTGTAGCGCATAGCACCGAAGAACCCGCTGGATCATCAACTAGGCCACCATCAGTAGTGACCACATCTTTAAGAATGGCACCATCAGTAGTGTCATCCACCTCTATCTCTGCACCATCAGTAATGCTCCTCACTCCATTCTCAGGCCTGGAACTGGACACCCCAACAGCCATCTCTAGCGCCCTCCTCTGTCGTATCTCTTCATCTACTAAAAAGGCCCTCCTAGCCTGCTTCACCTCCGTCCGCTCTCTCTTTCTTGAGCGGGCCTCATCACCAGCCTCAGTGGTGTGGCTGGAGTGGTGCCTCTTAGTACGAACCTATGGCTCGAGCTGTGGCTCATCAAGGACCTTGAACAAGGCCTCCAACACAGTGTCCTCAGCTATCTAAGTGGGAGCAATATTTGGCTCAGCCCCCTTCATTTCCAAGATGGCATTAACATCGGATTGTAGGATGGCCAACTCAGTCTAGATGGCAGTGAGGTCAGTGGCGGGGGCTGGTCGAGCAAGGACACAAAACTTGAATGCATCAAGGCGTTTGTGAACCGCCTGAATTTGTAGCTCCATGATACGCTCAAATTACACTTCTTTACAGAAGTATAAGCGGCCGTATCAACTAAAGAACCCAACAAGTAGGTTGGGGTCGATCCCACGAGAAAAATAGTTTAGACTTAACTTCAATGTACAATTACGTCTATTTAGTCAAGTCCTTTTCGAAAATAGGTAATAAAAGGGTTTTTTTTTTGTAAAACAAAAGTGTTTAATTATTTCTAAGTAAAACAAGTTGCAAGAGTGAAACTTTGGTGTTTATCAAGTTGTGAGAGAAACTAGGGTGTAAGTGTTCCCCATAGGTTCATAATGTCATAATCCTAGCTCTAACAATTCTTTCCTAGTGTTTTGCATGCAAAGTGATAAGTTATGTATCTCTAAATCCTTGGTCCAGCATTTAGAGAATTTCAACCCGTACCTTGGTCCGGCTACGTGTATCTAAGTTACTAACCCTTACCTTTACTTCACATTAAGCATCATATTCGATGTTTGGCTTAGTTATTAGTTCGCACAAATCAAAACTAGCCTATTAGATAATTTCCCCTAAATCTATGTCTATAATTCTTTTCCTATTAACTACCCCCTTGGTCCGACAAGTAGCAATAATGCGAGTTCTAATGCGTGCACTCGTTAAAAAGACTTCTAAATGAAAGAATTATCGATGCATGCAATAACCTATTTAAGAATTGTTAATTATCTAGGTTTATTTTGTTAATCACCCATGGTTCCCACAACCCTAGTTGTGGATTTAGTTACCCATACTTAGAAGAACACAATTCATAATTGATAAATAATAAATCATGAACTTACTTTGACAAATTTGAAGAAAATCCAGAGATTCAACTTGAAATCACACAATTATCTTAAAAAACCAAATCCGAAAATTTGAATTATTACCCAAGTTACAAAGACAAATCTCCAAGAACAAAAGTATGAAAAATAGTAAAGAATCCAACCCCAAAACGAGGGTTTCTGACCTATTTATAATAACATTGTCCTAAAATAAAAGGAAAACAAATAAGGAAAGTTTGTCCAAAAAACGCGGCTTCAATTGACGACCCCACAAACGGTCCGTCGATGAAACGACGGATCGTCGACTGCCTCCGTCGGTCCACACTTAGCATCTTTTTCAGCCTCCACTTTGCATCTTCTCTGATCCAATCGACGGACCAACAGTACGGTCTGTCGATTCACCTACGGTCCGTCGATGCTTCTCATCGTTCTGTACTTAGCTTTTTCTTCAACACCGGGTACTGGGACATTCTCTGATCCAATCGACATTTTGACAGGACGGTCCGTCGATCATTCGATGGACCATTGATCCTTTCGTAGCCCCACACTTAGTCAGAATTCTCCAATTTGCTTCCAGATGCATGAACCTTCAATCGACGGTCACTACCTACGGTCCGTCGATGGGACGACGGGCCGTCGATGGCTTCGTTGTTCACTTCTGCACTTATTCTTCATAGCCTTCTGCATTTTTGTTTTGGACAACTTTCCTGCAAAACAAAGACAAAACATATTAAAACTACTACAAAAAGGCTCTAGACACACACCATCTTAAGGAAAAAGCATTGAAAGTACCGTGAAACCACGGTACATCAACACCCTCAACTTAAATTCGTTGTTTGTCCTCAAGTGACGCACTATGACTCAACACAACACTTTGTACACAAGTATCCTTTTTTAAGCTTCCGCAATCACATGGCCAATCCCAACTTTTTCGTTGCTTTAGTGTATGTTTCTTCTCTTAGCTTGATAGGCTTACTCTTGTGGATTAGACCATGACACAGACTCACCATGCACTGACACCTCTACTCTTTTTGTCTCTCGCCAAGGTACCACTTTCCGATATTGCAACTAGTGCCCTCACTTCAAAAGATATCCTCCTTTTTCACATTATGATTTTAACTTTGAGTATAAGGATCATTATTCAACACTCACGCTCAAAACAATTCACACCTAGTTGGTACTCGTCGCCATAGGCTTTCCATTATTTTCATTGCTTAAGTTCACCATATTAGACTCTTAGGATCACGATAGGACTTTCTTAGCTTGTAACGTAGGCGCAGGGTCAGGTATGGTACATATGGGTACATTTTAGTGACTTGTTCTCCTCCTTGACATTACAGCTAAGCGTCCTACCTCTTTCATTATCTATTATGCCCTACTTTTCTTGTCATTTTTTGCCTTATTTTCTCTTTTCTTTCTCTTTTGTTGAAGTGACTCGTACTTCTTTTTGTTCAACAATATTTTTCTCTCTCTTTATTTATATTCAATTGCCAATTTTGATTGAGTCACTTCTCTTTTTCATTGTCCCTTTTCTTTTCCACATTACTCTTTTTTCATATCCACTTTTCGGGTCATCACTCATAATAGCCACCCTCAACTTATGGCTTTGCCCTAAGTCGAGGTACACATTACCCAAGGTTGGGTCAGGGCCAAGACGAGGTCCGTTTTCTACATTAGCCACCCTCAACTTATGTTTTTGGCCTAAATTAAGGTGCACATGTCCAAGGAGGGACCAGGGCCAACACATTATACCCAGGGTTTTTTAGTTGGTGAAGAAAACAAAGGTCTATTATAGTGTAAGACCTCAAAAATGACATAGGTTAACCAGATCCTAACATGTTGGTATTGGTGTTCTAAGGTCCTAAATATGTTTAATATGTGGTATAGAGGCAGTAGCTAAAATATTAGAGGTGTTGGAAGTCAAACGTCAAGGGACGACTAAGACGTTTGACGACTAAGTCACCTAAATGTCTCTTATGTGGTTTTATGTGTTTATGTGCGTTTCATGGTGTTTTAAGGTTCTTAATATAGTTAATATAGCATGAATAGGCAGTGGTTAAAGTTTCATGAAGTTTGCAGGTCAAACGACTAAGAACGTCCAAGGCATTCGAAAGATATGCCTTGAGTCGACCTTGTATGTCTAGGCGAGTTTAGTCGAGTTTTACGTGTTTGTTTTATATGAAAGAGATTTTTTAAAGACTATATTATGTTTTGTGAAAAGTTTTAATTCCTCACTACTTTTCACTATGTATATGCAATGAATGATATGAATGAGGCTTGTTTTAGAACTCTGAGAGTTCGACGACGCCGGTCGCAATCCAAGATTGCACCCTATCTTCTAGGGTATGGTTTCGGGTTGTGACAAGCTTGGTATCAGAGCATAGGTTGGTGAAAGTAGTTTTAGGTATCAAAAAGTCTCATCAAGTCACGTCTAGTAGAGTTTTGACCATCGGTGTGAGTCGCGACACATCTATGGGCGAGAGGCTATAGGACGATAGTGTTTCCCTTCATTTCTACTCCTATGTTCGTGCGGTAGAATTATGTTATGAGTATCCTTCTAAATGTGTTTCCTTATTTTCTAGGAGATGAATACTAGAAGGATGGCCGCTAGAAGGATGGAAGAGGGAAGGGGTAATGAGGAAGTTCTTCCCCAAGTTGAACAAGTTGAGCAAGTTGAGCAAGTTCCTCAAGGTGCTCAAGGTGGGCAAGGTGTTCAAGGTGTTCAAGGTGGGCAAGGTGTTCAAGGTCCTCAAAGGTGATCATGCTCCTAATGTAGGAGGAGGTGATGAGGTGCCGGAGTTGTCTAATAGGGTGATTGGAGAGGCTTTGCTTGCTTTAGCCCAAGCCGTAACGGCTCAAGATAACTTGAACATGATGCCTAGGGTTAATGCTATGGACAGCACTATGTCATCTAGGTTGAGAGACTTTGTGAGGTTGAATCCTCCAATCTTTCTTGGCTCTAAGGTGAATGAGGATCCCCAAGAATTCCTTGATGGTGTGTACAAAGTTTTGAGTGCTATGGGGGTTACATCTGGGGAGAAGGCGGAGTTGGCTTATTATCAATTGAGAGATGTGTCTCAAATTTTGTACACTCAATGGAAGGACAATAGACCGGTGGAGTCGGGTCCTATTGAGTGGGAAGAATTCAAGAAAGCTTTTCTTGGCAAGTATTTTCCCCGTGAGAAGAGGGAAGAGAAGGTAGAAGAATTTATCAATCTCAAGCAAGGCAATATGAGTGTTGAGGAGTACTCTTTGAAATTCTCGACTTTGTCTAGGTATGCACCTTCCCTAGTGACTAATTCAAGGGATGAAATAAGTCGCTTTGTGACGGGTGTAGTCGATTTAGTGAAGGAGGAATGCCGTACGGCTATGTTTCATGATAATATGACTTTGTCTAGACTCATGGTGAATGCACAATCAATTGAAGAGTCTAAAATTAGGAGGATGTCTAGGAACTTGAAAAGGAGTGTTGCTAGTGACCAAGTGCAACCTAGGTTCAAAAAGAGGGTTCAATCTCAAGATGGACCTAGTGTTCCTAAGAAGAAGTTTGAGAAGAGAGGTGGTTCTAGCAATGACAAACCTTTATGTGTCACTTGTGGTAAGAGACATTATGATGAGTGTTTTGTCACAACTGGAATCTAGACCCCAGACGAGACTGGCGTCGTTGACTTCTCAGAGGTCGCAGACAAGCCTACTTACGTCATTCTTACTTTACATAGGTTAATTTTAGCGGAAAATTTGAAACTTTTTGTTTCTTAACAAACTTATTAAACATTCTCATCATTTCATAATTGTTCACCATCAACCATCTAATTAAGAGATAAACAACTGAAAGAAATAGTTCAATTCTTATAAAGTGTATAATTGCCAAAATGGCACCAATACATAGTCTGAATAAAAACAGGAAAGAAACGCTAGTGGAACATGCTCCACTAGCTCAACTCTAAAACTAAGCTAGAATATAAAACAGTAGCATCCTCGAAAGCATGAGGACCTACCAACTCCGGATGAATGCTGGACGTCCGGATAACTGCAACAATGATCCTGTAGCTCTATCGTCCACCTGTGCCTGCACCTAAAATAGTAGAGTTTGTATAGGGTTAGTACACACCTGTACTAAGTATGGGTATATGCAAGCACACACCAAGGACATGCATGAGAAAAGATAGCTCTTTCCTAACAATATGATTATGGAAAGTCAAGTCAGTGGACTTGCCAAATTGAGATTAGGAAAGTTAGTGAACCTTCCAAATTTGGATTAGGAAAGTCAGTGAGCTTTCCAAATTTGGATTAGGAAAGTCGTGCCATGAGAGTAACATGCATCATCATAAATATCATATTGCACACAGCACATAACATCTTACACATATCACATATCATAGCACACAACATATAGCACATAGCTTCTTTCATATCATTCATTCATATGCCATGAGACCTTGGAATCATGGACTTGACATTAAGACTTTCCAAAATGAGGGCTCAACATATGGGACCTCAACTAGGGAGTCTTCATTAGAAAACACAGAGTCTGCTTCATTCATTCATACGTACTTCATTTCATTTCGTTCATAGGCCAGTGTGAACACTAGCTATACCTAGGGTGTAGTTTAAGACTTTCATCGGGTTTGCTGTGCAATGATCAAGAATAACCTAATGTCATTACCTGAGTCTAGCTCACCTCTTGATCATCCTATCCTAACACCTTTGGTATCATTCATTTCATTATGTGCTTCATTTGAGGCTGGACTCATTCATTCATTGGGAACTTTAACTTTAACCGACATAGATCATGTGAGCATCATGAAATCCAGTGTATCCCCCACACCGAAAAGAGGTGGAATCACCGGCCAAGGTAACCCAAAAACATGCTAGCGTACATGGGAATTTAACCCCGCCAGATCCCTATTTTGGCAGTATAGGTTCGAAGACCAGGACATATAAGGAGACCCATACCCGGCAAGCCGGACAGTCTCATCTCATGAGAGTTACGTGAACCTCCGCCCTTCCCTAAAGAAGGCATCACCGCTCATAGCTAGTCTATCGGTGCTCAGTATAAAGTTCCATTACATTCAACTCATACGTCATGGAAGCTGGCTTCTAGTATGAGGACATCATAGCTCATTAGATGATTTCTCATCTCATCATTAGTATTAAGTGTGTTAATCTCAATACTTTCATTAGAGTGTTCATAGAGACTGGTCTCTTCATTAACTTTACACTCTCATAGGTGAGTACGTTTTGGTGACATATACTTAGGCTCATTTGAGATTGTTCTTATCTTTTACATTAGCCTCATATCATGTTGTCACCACATTCATTAAAATTAGCACATTTGCTCTTCATAATTACTCACCCCATTTTACGTGAATGTTCATTTCATCATATGCCAATATACTTGGCCATTTGTGTGTTTCACACCCTTACTTAACCCTTCTAGGGTTTCGTCATTTCATTACATAATAATCATTTTCATCGTATGCCAATGCACTAGGCCATTTAGTGTGTTTTACACTCATACTTAACCTTTTTAGGGTTACATCATTTCATTACATACATCTTAGGTTCACTTCTTTAAAACGTATGCTAGACATATGAGTCTATACACACAAACCATGAGGCTTCATTCATAATTTGTTAAGTGATTCATACTTTCCTAAGATTATGTAGTACAAGACTTATGTATCTTGTATATATGCCAAGATCTTGATTTTGATCTAAGTAGGTGGCATTATTCTTGCATATTTTGTTCACGTATGACTTATGTATCAATACGGAAGTTTGGGCAAAGAAACCCAAGTTCGAATCACTTGGATAACATTTACATTTTTCATTGATTTTATTTTTAATCTCCATGACATTGGGTCTCTAAATTGAACCCCAACATTAACATTATATATTTAATTTTCTACTTGGTTTTTCCCTTAGTTTGGCCGAAGGGTTGTGGGTTCGAACCGCCACAACCCCTTTTTATTTTTCATTAACATCACATTGCCCCTTTTCGCCCAAACCAAGAGGTTGTGGGATCAAACCCCCACAGCCTCTTTCATTTTGTTCTCTATTTTCGCTGGACATTGGGAGGTTGTGGGTTCGAACCCCCACAGCCTCCTTGTTTAAATTTTATTTCGCTAGAGGCTGTGAGGTGGTGGGTTCGAATCCCCACAACCTTCTATATTTTTTTTATTTAATTTTCGCTAGGCTAAACGTTTGGCAGTGAGGTTGTGGGATCGAGCCCCCACAACCTCACTTTATTTCTTAATTATTTTGCTCCTCCCCTTTCTATCCCTGAGGTCGTGGGTTCGATTCCCACGCCTCACACTTTCTTTTTCTTTAATTTCCCTTCTCTCCTTCGCAGCTTGGAGGTCGTGGGTTCGAATCCCACGCCTCCCATTTATTTGTTTATTTTATTTTTCTCCTCTTTCTCCTCCAGTGACGCGAGTTCGATTTCCCCCAGCCCCATTTTCTTTTTCCTTTGTCGCGAATTCTCAGCAGCCAAGCGGGTTCGATTCCCCTTAATCCCCTTCACGTTTTTAGCCTCCTTAACATGTGAGGTCTTGGGTTCAATTTCCATTGACCTCACTTATTTTATTTTCATTTTAAAAACCCAGATTTTTAACCTCATTGTTGACCGAAACTAGAGTACACAAATCTGGAAATTTAATCCCAACTTTAGCTTTCTTTCATCAACCTTTTCATGTTAGTTCCTTAGGGCATTTCACCAAGCATTTAGTGTATAGTTAGGTGTAGTTTAGTAGTTACTTTAATCAAGAGTTTTTCTCTCAAAACCAATTTCACACCCCATATGAACATCACATTTTACACAACTTTAGCACATAAAATAACAAGAAATAACATGCCTTACACGTCTCCAAAACAGTGGCTAAACTCACTGCCAACGTGCACACACACACATCATTTTTTTCGATCACACATTGGTTGTCATTTTCGTGATTTCACGCACATAAACATATTCACATTCAACATAAAACCATCACACATACCTAAATCTACCAGCAAACAAACCCAACCTACAAAATCATTGGGAGCTAGTGACAAGGACATGCAACGGGGAAACAACCCTAGTTTCGGAGTGAATATCTTGAATCATAAGGGGTCTCTTGGGAAAGGAACCAAGATATAAGAAACCCATACCTTAATTGACGTTCAAACGATGAATTTTCTGCCCAAAACCCTCTCCAAAATCAGTCCAAGCTTCCTCAATGTACATACCACTCGACGGACAACTTCTCTTTGCCTTAACATTTTTGGTTACTTTGTTTTTCTTAAAATTTCATGTGAGTTCTTCAAGTGTGAAGAACTCTAGATATTATTTCTGTTCTTTTTTGTTTTTGGCAGAAACCAACGTGACAGAGAAGTGATGAAACGTGAGAGAGATTGTGAGAGAGTGAAACGTGTGAAGTTGTTTAGGCTTAGATAATGACTTAGTCAATTTAGGACTCTCCTTAATATTTAAAAATCTGATTTTCCTTTTTCTCAAATCAGCTAATAAATATTAATTACTTAAATTAATTTATCAATTTAAATAAAAACAATTTAAATCATTGCTTCCACCTAGGTTCGAACCCGGGTGGAGCAAGACTCCACTTCAAGAGCTCAATTTCGGCTCTCTCTCCCCAAATTGCCCCTCCATCTTATTAAATAATTAAATATATATATATATATATATATATATATATATATATATATATATATATTTAGGGTAATTACGATATTACCCTTAGCCTGGTAAAAGACCATTTTACCCCTAGACCCTCAAAACTTAAAATTTCTTCTTTTTAAGTCCGGTAAAGACTCCTTCGATTAAATCTTCATTTTCGACAGCCTTACTTGGTTGGTTCCAACCTTTCCAAGCTCAACTAACTCCCCAAGTTAGTTGGCTTGGTCGTAGTAAGGGTTCTGATGTCTGGTTCTACGCGTATCAATCCGTGTGAACCTTGGTCTAATCGCAAGCATTCTTGATACCTTAAGTATTTATCTTATTCATTTTTTTAGGGTTGTTACATGTTTATTGGGTACCGGTAGTTGCTTTGGATGTGGAAAGGATGGGCACAAAGTGAGAGATTGTCCAAACATTGCTTCTAGGAAGGAGGGCAAGAGGGTTGAGCCTAGTGTTCCAAAGGAAGATGCTCCAACTAAGAGGCGTTTCTATGCACTCTGGACTAGAATTGAGAAGCCGGGTGATGGTGATGACGATGTTGGTAAGTTCTTGTTTCTCTTTTGATAGTATGAGTTCCTTCTAAGTGGGGGAGTATGGTTTGTAGATGGGATAGAATTCCTTGATTTGTTGCATGTGCATGATGTTTAGGAGTTTGGTTGAAATTGAATTTCATTTACTTCTTGCATTGTGTGATTTATGAAACTTTGAGCATGTTGTATGATGTGTTTAAATGATGTTATCTTGCATATTAGCATGTCTATATAGAGAATTGCCTAAAGATTGCATTTTTGGAAAATTTGCAAAAAT
Source organism: Solanum sitiens (assembly GCA_016801875.1). Classification (NCBI taxonomy): domain Eukaryota; kingdom Viridiplantae; phylum Streptophyta; class Magnoliopsida; order Solanales; family Solanaceae; genus Solanum; species Solanum sitiens. The sequence goes on from JABWTJ010000080.1 coordinate 3,097,850, forward strand.
TCACTGTAGCTTGATACACTGCTCACTGTAAAATTTTTGAAAAAAATGACTATTTGATTCTTTGGTCTAAAATTGTGGTAATGTGGTTAGAACTGATGTATATGAGTATGATGGTGAATATAAAATGAGTTTTTGCTATTTGGATTGAAGCATGTGAGTTTTGTAGCATAATGAGTTATAGAATTGTTTACTAGTTTCTTGTTGTGTTGAGAATCTCTTGATTTTGTGAAATTGATGATTTCTTCTTGATATGTGTTGTATGGATTGGTTATGTGCTGCTAGTTGAGTCTCTAATCTTGGAAGTGTTCGGAGAGTGGCAAGTGTCATTCGAGGATGAATGTTGTCCAAGTGGGGGAGATTGTAAGACCTCGAAAACGACATAGGTTAACCAGAGCCTAACATGTTGGTCTTGGTGTTCTAAGGTCCTAAATATGTTTAATATGTGGTATAGAGGCAGTAGCTAAAATATTAGAGGTGTTGGAAGTCAAACGTCAAGGGACGACTAAGACGTTTGACGATTAAGTCACCTAAATGTCTCTTATGTGGTTTTATGTGTGTTTCATGGTGTTTTCAGGTTCTTAATATATTAAATATAGCATGTATAGGCAGTGGTTAAAGTTTCGTGAAGTTTGGAGGTCAAACGACCAAGAACGTCCAAGGCATTCAAAAGATGCCTTGAGTCGACCTTGTACGTCTAGGCGAGTTTCGTCGAGTTGTACGTGTTTGTTTTATATGAAAGAGATTTTTTAAAGACTATATTATGTTTTGTGAAAGTTTTAATTCCACACTACTTTTGACTATGTATATGCAATCAATTATATGAATGAGGCTTGTCTTAGAACTCTGAGAGTTCGACGACGCCGGTCGCAATCCGAGATTGCACCCTATCTTCTAGGGTATGGTTTAACACCCTAAAGACTTCATTCTTCCAAATTGAAAACCCAAAACTGTTAGAATATTTTCCCAAAACCTCCATTGAAGACTCCATTGAAGAGGCAGCTTGGTGAGGGGTTCTTGTGTGGAAATTCTTCATCAAAGTGAAGAATTATCATCCTTGAGGTATGGCTTTTGATCCTTGAAACTTATTTCATCAAGGAGCCCAATTCTCAAGATGTTTTTCAAAGTTTTCTAAAGTGAATTGTCCAATTTTGGGATTCTACCATGGGTTTTTGCATAAATGATTTCTAAACATTGAATTATGATCTAATTGATATTGTATTGATAATTTCAACATAAATTACCTATGAACCCATGTGAATTGATGAACCCTAGTTTTGACTACTTATTGGGTTACTTGATATTAATCTAATGTTGATGAATTGTTGTGTAGTTTCTTATGGGCTTTCTAATGATATAAGAATTGTGTTCAATTGATATATAATTGATCTTAGATTGTTAAACCTAGATTGAATTGATGTAGATTCATTGAGTTTTATGGTTATTGTTTTGAATTATTGTTCATGGCCATGGGTAAGGGACTTGTGATGTTGGATTGGTTGATTTGACATTTAATTGAAGTGTGGATGAGGGGATGAAGGTATGCTGCCCCATTTTCTTGAACTTGATATTATTTATACTTCGATTCTATTGTGATTGGTATGGTCCACTTATGGTGGCGGTGTTATGTATTTTACTTGCAATTGATGTGGCCTTGTCGGCGTTACTTTATGCAATATTATAAGCATGGTCTTATTGGAAATTACTTGAAGATACGTGGCTATTTGTGTAGTTGATGATGTGAAGTGTGGCATTACCTATCTACATGTGAAGTTATATAGTCATGTATGTGTTCTTGTAGTTATGTTGCCTTAAGTGATCATGTTAGACTTTGACTTGACATTATGAGTGTAGTGTTAGGTTAAGTCTTGGTTATTCCTACTTGACTTTGTGAGTCTATGTGGAGTATATTAATGATGTTATGATGATATCTAGGATGACTTGAAGATGTTAGGTTGTTTTAGAGGTGTTTCTAGAATGACTTGTATTATGTGTTAAAGGTGAAGTATGTGATGTCTTGTCTTGGTTGACTTGTATCTCTTGCTTGATGTATATGTGATTATGGATATGTGATGTATTGATATAGGGTGTTATAACTCTTAGTCTTGAATAAATAAATATAAGTGAGACCTTAATGATAAGAAGGTCATGTTATGTGGAACCTTGAACTTAGTGGCGAGGTTATGAATTGTGAAGTAGTTAGCCATAATGGTATCCTTCATGTGATGAGTGATGGACTTAAGGTTGATTGGATGGAACGACATCATATCATACCTTAGGGAAGTCACTATGAGCTTCTTGTCGCCAAAGTGAGTTATGCCCTAGTGGACCTTGCTTTGGTAGGGTGAATGTAAAGGGGGTCATGAACTAGATATGGGACCTATTTATATGAACCTTAATGTGAATTAATCTATGAGAACTAAGGCTAGCACCGAGTGAGTATGAGTAAGTGGGAAGTGGATTCTAGTTAAAGAAGAGACTTGAATGCTTCGTACGCCCTTCATATTCCTTAACCATGTGCCTACATGGGATGTGTCCAAGTTCTACCATGGACAAGTAGAACAACCTCATCGAAGTAGGATAGAACTTCGGATTCCATGTCTTGCTACCATTGTCTATGTCGGTTATTGCCTATTCTCATCATGTGGAATACCTATTAGCATTATATAAGTTTATGAGGTTTAGGTGGTGGTATGGGACGCTATCTAGACATTACACAATAGACTTTGAAGGTGTTATGTGGAGTTCCTAGGTCTTGTCCAAGATCATTATGTGAGTGTCTTATGTGATGCATTATGTGAGTGTCTTATGTGATGTATGAGTCTTAATGAACTAATGAATTAATGACCTAAGTTAGTTACTATGTAAATGAATGAGTACCTAATCTAAAGTGGCTTAAGCATTCCTTAGCTAAAGTGTGAGGAGGGCATGGAAGGATGATCTCTTTATGTTTTATCTTTGGAAGTCTTGAGGATGACTCTAGTTAGGGAAGTTGGTTAATCTTGTTGACATGATCTAAACCTTAGGAAGTCTTAAGGACTATTTAGGTAATCTTGGAGAGGTCACTGCACTATGGACATTATCTTCTCGATTTACTTAAGTAGGTCTTTTGATAGTCTTTGGAAGGAGAATGTCTTCTAATCTAAGTGTTGGTGTGTTAAGTGAGAATGATTCTATTTGAGGTAGTCTATAGGAACTCTTGTGTGTGTGTGATAGAGATTGTATGGGCGGTCGCTCCGCACTCACTCAAGTGAACCTTGGAAATAACCTTTGGTAGATGAATCTTACATAGATGTTTATGATTGTTTTCTAAGTATGTATGTTACTTATTGTAGGTAATCTTAAGGGTCGTTTAGGCACATCTAGAGATGGTGTATGGGAGGTCTCTCTTTGTGTGACTTAAGTGAATCTTAGGATGACTTTAAGTGAGGAAATTACATGCTAGGAAGACTTAAAGTGAGTGATGAAGTGATTCACTGTAACAGTGAATTAATCCACTGTAACAGTGAATTAATTCACTGTACAGTGAATATAGCTCACTGTAAAGTGAGTTCTTTAAATGGTATTTTTGGTTAATTGTTATCTTATGTGTTTCTTAATTGCTAAATGATGTTCTTATGATTAAAATATGATTTCTATAATGAAAAGATGCATATTTCCAATAAAGTCCGTTTTCATAATTTTATGCATAGCCATACTTAGTATATGTGGTTGTACTAATTCCATACTTTATTTTCTATCTATAGTTCTTGGTAGGTGAAGATCTTGTGAAGTGAAGACTTGGACTTAGAAGATCATTCAAGAAGAAGTTAAAGTATGTCCTCAATTGACTCGAGGGCATATGTCTTTTATTGTTTTCTTTGAAGTATTGTAATAGACTATGTCTTTCTACTTTCGTATTGAAGTATGGGCCATGTCCCAAAGTACTCTTGTGTCTTAAGATGATGAGATTGAGACTTAGCATTTCTATTACTTTTATATGAAAGAGGTTTTTAAAGACTATATTATGTTTTGTGAAAAGTTTTAATTCCGCACTACTTTTCACTATGTATATGCAATGAATGATATAAATGAGGCTTGTCTTAGAACTCTGAGAGTTCGACGACGCCGGTCGCAATCCGAGATTGCACCCTATATTCTAGGGTATGGTTTCGGGTTGTGACATATAGGCTCAATTATTTGGATAAAAAGAGATAACAATTTCATTCGGCTCAATTTACTTTAGGCTAGATGTTTGCTAAATTGAACAAGGGCCTATGATTCTTTCCTAATTGTCTACCACAGATTCCTCTTGCTAGACCAACCGGGCAAGTTCTAGCTAAGTACCAATAGGGGAATAATCAAATCTCCTCACACTCTATTGACACCCCGTTACATTATCAGATTATTAGTTACCTAGTTTGAGTGTTAGAGTGAGGATCATGCAATGGGTGTATCTCTATGTCATGATTAGAGCCAACATTCAACGTTTATACCTATTCATGCAAGCACTTTATTAGAACGGGATATCATTCAAGTTTAGCCATCTTGCTTCATTTTTCACTTTTATAAGTTGTACAAGTTATGACACATGCCAGTTCAACAGTAAAGTAATCAGTCTCTTGGGGCAAAAGAACACTGGCAAGAAAACCACCAAGAGAGGATCGTGAGTTGGGCTAGTCAGACTTCACCCTAGCACTCACTTTCTATTTACCCCACCCCCAACAAAAAATGCAATTGTCCTCAATGCATAAGAAATAAAAAGACAAGGTGGTAAGTGAAACAAACCTGAGGCGCATAGCGCCGAAGATCAACAAGAAGGCGGGTTCGGTTTCCTGGAACCCGCTCCCTCAGTAGTAGGGACACCATCAGTGGTGCCCACAGCAATATCTGCTCAGTGGTGCTCCTTTCAATAACCTCCAATCTAGAGCTAGACGCCCCAGCAGCCAACTCTCAAGCCCTCATCTGCCGGGCCTCCTCATCAACCAATGAAGCTCTCCTCGCAGCCTTCATATCAGTCTGCTCCTTCTTCCTAGCCCAAACATCATCACTCTCACTGGTGCGGCTGGAACGGTGCCTTTTGGCACGCTCACATGGAGAAGGCGGCGGTGCAGTGGTGGTAGTGAACAGTGCAGCAAGCACTATGTCCTCTGCGAGCTCCACAGGTGCAGTCTTGGGCTTGGGTCCCCTCATCTCAAGTATATCATCCCACAGACTCGCCACAGCCACCTGAAGAGTCATCAAATCAATGGTAGGGGCTGGGCGTGCTAGGACTCTCAACTCAAATGCATCGAGGTGCTGGTGGACCGCCTGGATCTTCATCTCCGTCTGCTAAGCTACCTTTTTCTCAATTTGGTCCTCAGCTTCGGTAATGGACTTCTGCATCGAAGGCTGGATATGGTGCAGCAAGGTGGCCATCTGGGCCTCTAACTTCTGGATTTTAGCAATCGGGACCAGTGCTGCTGATGGATGAGTAGACTAGGAGGAACTCGGTGCCTTACTAGTGCCAGGGGCAGACTCGACCGGGGTGGTATCCGTTGGCTCATAAGCGGCATGATCATCCCCTTGGGCTAACTCCACTGTCTTCGCCAAGTTCTCACTAGCGGCTGCAACTCAACATGTGGCCCTCTCCGTGGTACCGCCATATTGGCCTTATCCGTGATAAGACCAATATCAACTGTCTCGGTCGGTGTACGGAGGACATCACAATGCTAAATGGGTACGCCGACATCCATGCATAGCTGAAAGATCATACATGCAAACGAATAAGTGGTAGAGTGCTTAACATCCCTCTCATGGATGATGGAGATCAACAACCTCGCGAAATCTATCTCCAACCCGTCTACCAGAGCTACTACCAAGACCGCTCTATCCCAAGTAAGTATATTATCTGCAGCCGTGGGGGATAGGCGGTGACAGACTAATAGCTAGAAGAACTTGGCTGCAAAAGTGAGGTTGGCCTTCTTGATAATGCCTCTGGGTGCCAACACCCAGTCAGCTACCTCACCGTCAATGGAGAGCCGCTGTGCAATACACCTCTTGGTGGACTCTCTCAAATCTCTACTCCGCTGAAAATGTCCACTCTTGACCACGTCCCACCTGTAGTCAAACTCTGGGGTGAGGGGAACCCTCGCAGCATCAGTGTTCCCACCGTATAGGAAGCGGCAGATGGTAGAAGAAGAAATATCCACCCGACAGCCTTGAACTCAGACATCTGTGAGCGGTGCGTGTTTGGCGGGGTTAGACCGCCTGTCCAAAGAACCTCAAAGAGCCTCTACGTAAGAGGCGTAGAACTCTCGCACCATATCCTCACTGTAAGGCCTCACAACCCTAGCCGTCTGATGTATCGTGGTTTTACGGTATTTCCAATGCTTTTTCCTTAAGTTTACTATGTGTCTAAGGCCTTTTTGTAGTAGTTTTAATGTGTTTTTCTCTGTGTTTACAGGAAAATTGTTCAGAACGAAAATGCTGAAGACTATGCTGAAATATGCAGAAGTGATGACCTACGGAGCCACCGACGGTCCGTCGACCCAGTGACGGTCCATAGGTAATGATCGTCGACTGAAGGTCCAAGCAGCTGAAATCAAATCGGGGAAATCTGACCAAGTGTGGGGATACGGAAGGAGCAACGGTCCGTTGACCCACTGACGGACCGTCATAGCTAACCGTCGATGGTAACAGAAAGTAGTCCCAGTACCCGACTTGAAGAAACCACTAAGTATGGAGGAACGGAGACCATCGACGGACCGTAGGTCCACTGACGGACCATGATGTTGGTCCGTCGATGGTAACAGAAAGTGTTGAAAAGTGGAAGCTGAAAAAGATTTAAAGTATGGACCAACGGAATTTGTCGATGGTCCGTCGTTCCATCTACGGTCCGTTGTTCCAACAACGGACCTTCAGTAGGGTCGTCGACGGCAGACGCGTTTTGGACAGATTTTTCCTTAAATAGAACTCCTTTTATTTTTAGGACTTTATTATTATAAATAGGACTAAAAACCTCGTTTTTGGGGTTAGACTCTTTATTGTTTTTGAGATTTGTATTATTGGAAGAAAAACTTGGGTTTTTGGAAAATACTTATACTTTTTAGAATCGTTTCTTACAATATTTTTCATTAATTCAAGTGATATTTTCTGGGTTTTCTTCAACTTGTTAAAGTAAGTATATGATTTCTTGTTTATTAATCATGAATTGTGTAATACTTAGCATGGGTAACTGAATCCACAACTAGGATTGTGGGAACCATGGGTAATTAACAAACTAAAACTAGCTAAATAACAATTCTAGAATAGTTTCTTGCATGTATTGATAATTCTTTCATTTAGAAGTCTTTTTAATGGTGGCCAACGTTAGAACTCGCCTTGTTGCTACTTGCCGGACCAAGGAGGTAGATAATAAGAAAAGAATTATCAACGTAGATTTAGTATACACTATCTAATAGGCTAGTTTCAATTGGTGCGAAGTAGTAACTTAGACGTACATTGAATATGATGCTTAATATGAGGTAAAAGGTAAGGTTTAGTAAAGTATACATACGTAGCCATATAAAGGTGCGGAGTGAAATTCCCTAGTTGCCGGACCAAGGAATTAGAGATATAACTTACCACTTTGCATGCAAGATACTAGGAAAGAGTTGTTATAGCTAGGGTTACTGCGTTATGAACCTATGGAGAACATTTACACCCTATTTTCTCTCATCACTTGATAAACATCAAATATTTGAACTTGCTACTTGTTTACTTATACTTAATTAATTACTTTTGTTACGCAAAATCCCCCCTTTAATTGTTTGTTTTCGGAAAGGACTTGACTAAATAGAAGTAATCGTAGATTAAAGTTAAGTCTAAACCATTTTCCTCGTGGGATCGACCCCAACCTAACATTTGGGTTCTTTACTTGATACGACCGGTTATACTTCTTTAGGGGAGTATAATTTGAGCGTATCAAATTTTGGCGCCGCTGCCGGGGAAAGTGGCTTTTAGATTAAACTTTAAGCACATTACCGAGTTTTAGTCAACAGGTTCCTGATTTTACTTTTTCTTTTTCTTTTTGTCTCTCGCAGGTCTAGCTTTAGTGTATGCCAAGTACACGGAGTCGAGGAGAACTAATACTTTCACATGATCCATAACTAAACCGTACACTTCGCAGAATGAACAATCCAAACAATCCTGCTAATATTGATGATGTGATCAACCCTCAACTTCCTCCGCCGGTTGATGACCATAATCAAGTGATTGTTGATAACCCTGGTGAAGGTAATCTGAGGAGGCAACCTCCTGCCCCACGCCCTCAAGAGTGCCATAGGGGAAATGTTAACATCACTGACTCTGATGGGCCACTTGTCCTACCTCCTCTAGCACATGGTCATACTTTCGTGTAACTAGTAGCTTGATGTAGATGCTCACCGCTAGAGGTTTGTTTTCGGGGCTACCATCTGAGGATCCACATGCTCACATCGCCAAACCAAGGTCGGTGTGTAAGAGTTGTGTAGGGAGGCCTGACTTAGACATGGATGTAATTGGATTAAGGGTGTTCCCTCTCTCACTGACGGGGGAGGCCGCAATTTGGTTTACTGAGTTGCCCTACAATTCAATCTATACTTGGGAGAAGTTGAGGGATATGTTCCTAGCAAGGTATTACCCGGTTTCTAAAAATCTTAACCACAAAGATAGAGTCAACAATTTTGTGGCATTGTCTGGGGAGTCGGTAAGTAGTTCTTGGGATATGTTCACCTCATTCTTGAGAAGTGTCCCAAACCACCGCGTTGATGATGAGTCATTGAAAGAGTACTTCTATAGGGGGCAAGATGATAACAATAAGGCGGTGCTTGATACTATTGCGGGTGGTTCCTATGTGGAGTGTACTTATGCAGAGATTGCTGAGAAGTTAGAGAAAATCTCCCGAAATAATAAAGATTGGAGCACTAGGAAGTCAGATACTGGGAGAAACACCTTTGCAGTGCAAGCTACACACAACCCAACCATAGATGATATTTGTGAAGAGATGGCTCAAATGAGAACTGAGCTTGGGTTAGTGTTGAAACATGTCACTGGGGTGCAGAGAAAGTGAATGCGGTGAATTATTTGACTAAGCCACCACCACCGGTAGATGAATTTTACTATGAGGAAGATTCTTATGCAGTGAATGAGCAGACGGGGGTTTCCGACCGAACGCCCAAGGCTCCAATCAGGAGAATTGGCACCAAGGTCAAGGGAATCAAGGTCGGAACTATGGGAATTACAACTGAGAGGGTAACTATGTTTGTGAGGGAAACTACAACCGCGACAACAACTTCAACCGGGGTAACTATGGGAACAAAAATGATCAAAGTGGGCCCTATGCTCCACCTCAAAATTGGGAAGTTTCTCCTAGGGATGGTGGAGGTAGTATGGCGCGAGTTGAAGACATGTTGCAAAAGATGAGGAGGAGGTTTGACGCAAGTGATGAGCACGCCAAAGAGTTGAGAGGTGATTTGGCTAACATTGGGCAAAAAGTGGATGCACATGCAGTCTCAATCAAGCATCTTGAGATGCAAATGGCCCAATTGTCATTTACTGTGAACCCTCGTCAACCGGGTACTCTTCCTAGATATGCCGTCCAAAATCCAAAAAATGATGGACATTGTATGGCAGTTACGACTCGAGGGGGTAAGCAAACCATTGATCCACCTATGCCGTCTGGTGTTGAAGATGAGGTGAGAAGAGAAAATGCGGTAGTAGAAGCTAGTGGTGAGTTGGTAAATGAAGCGGTAAAAGAATTTGAGATGCCCCAAAAGGTGACCCCCATTCCTAGACCACCACCACCATTTCCACAAAGATTGGTGAAGAAGACCGAGGATGGAAAATACCGGCATTTTATTACTATGTTGAAAAACCTTTCCATCAATATATCTTTGATAGAAGCTCTTGAAAAATGCCCGGTTATTTCAAGTTTATGAAAGATATGGTCACTAAGAAGAGGTCGGTGAGTTTTAAGGATGATGATCGAATGCAACATTGTAGTGCTATTGCTACAAGGTCTCTTGTGCAAAAGAAAGAAAATCCAGGTGCTTTCACTTTTCCATGTACAATCGGGTTACTACACTTTGCTAAAGCATTATATGATCTTGGGGCAAGCATAAATCTCATGCCTCTCTCCATTTACAAGAAGTTGGGTTTGGGTGACCTTAAGCCCACTGCGATGCGGTTACTGATGGCCGATCGAACAGTGAAGACTATTGAGATACTCCATGATGTGTTAGTGAAGGTGAAGTCATTCATATTTCCGGCCGATTTTGTGATTCTTGACTGTGAGGTGGATTTTGAGGTGCCTATTATTCTTGGGAGGCCATTCCTTGCAACCAGTCGCGCCTTGGTTGACATGGAGAAAGGGCAGATAAAGTTTCGATTAAATAATAAAAAAGCGACTTTCAACATTTGTAGGTCCATGAGGTAGAGTGGTTAGCTCCAATCGGTATCTGCGATATCTTACAGGGTTGAAAGTTTGTCTGAGGTACAAATAGAAGAGCGTCTTGGTGTTGAGGCACTAACAGCAGTAATCATAAATTTTGAGAGTGATTGTATTAAAGAGTATGGGTCATTGGTTGCGACACTTGATCGAGGTGATGTTCGATTCAAACCAAAGAAGTTGGAGTTAGATATGAAGCATCGCGAGTCTCCACCTGCGAGACCATCTATTGAGGAGGCCCCAAAATTGGAGCTTAAGGCTCTACCACCTCATTTGACGTATGCTTTCTTGGGAAAAGGTGACACTTTGCCGGTAATCATTGCATCGGATTTGAATGTGGAGCAAGTGGAGTGTCTTGTAGAGGTGTTGAAGAGGTTCAAACGAGCCATTGGTTGGACTATTGCGGACATTATTGGGATTCCACCTGGCATTTGTTCACACAAAATCCAACTCATGCCCGATCATAAGCCAAGTATTAAGCACCAAAGACGTTTAAATCCACCTACGCAAGAGGTAGTGAAGAAGGAGATTATTAAGTGGTTGGATGCCGAAGTCATATATCCGATCGCTGATAGTAGTTGGGTATGCCCTATACAGTGTGTGACTAAGAAAGGGGGAATGACTGTGGTCCCTAATGATAAAAATGAGCTTGTTCCAATGCGGCCGGTGACCGGATGAAGAGTGTGTATGGATTATCGTAAATTGAATGCATGGACTGAGAAGGACCATTTTCCTATGCCTTTCATGGATCAGATGTTGGACAAGCTTGCAGGAAAGGGATGGTATTGTTTTCTTGATGGTTATTCGGGTTATAACCAAATCTCTATTGCACCGGAAGATCAAGAGAAAACCACCTTTACTTTTCCATATGGAAATTTCACGTTCAAGAGGATGCCCTTCGGGTTGTGTAATGCACCGACGACTTTTCAGAGATGTATGATGTCTATATTCTCCGATATGGTGGAAAACACTATTGAGGTTTTTATGGATGACTTTTTAGTGGTTGACGACTCCTTTGAGCATTGTTTGAGTCACTTGGCCGAAGTTCTCAAAAGGTGTGAAGATTGCAACCTTGTGCTAAATTGGGAAAAATTTCACTTTATGGTAAAATAGGGTATTGTATTGGGTCATCGCATCTCAGAGAAGGGTATAGAGGTTGATCAAGCCAAAGTTGAGGTGATAGAGAAACTTCCTCCACCCATCTCTATAAAAGATGTGAGGAATTTTCTTGGGCATGCGGGCTTCTACTGGAAGTTCATCAAAGATTTCTCAAAAATTGCACATCCTCTGTGCAAGCTGCTTGAGAAAGAGTGTAAATTTTATTTTGATGAATCCTGTCTGAAGGCATTTGGAGAGTTGAAGGAGAAGTTGGTGTCTGCGCCCATCATTATTTCTCCGGATTGGAGCAAACCATTTGAGGTTATGTGTGATGCTAGTGGGGTTGCTCTTGGTGTTGTTTTGGGACAAAGAAGGGATAAAATCCTTCACCCCATTTATTATGCCAGTAAAGCCCTCAACGAAGCTCAAAAGAATTATACTGTGACTTAACAAGAGCTACTTGCGGTGGTATTTGCCTTCAAAAAATTTCGATCCTATTTGCTTGGCACGAAAGTTATAGTGTATACTGATCATTCTGCCTTGAGATATTTGATGGCAAAGAAGGATGCAAAACCAAGATTGATTCGATGGGTATTACTGTTGCAAGAGTTTGACTTTGAAGTGATAAATAGAAAAGGGACCGAAAATCAAGTTGACGATCACTTGTCCAGATTAGAGGATGAAGCTATGCGAGAGTTGGGTGAAAAGGCTTAAATTGATGATACTTTCCCTGATGAGCATGTATTGGCCGCTTCTCATGACTTGATTCCATGGTTCGCAGATTTTGCAAATTACTTGGTTAGTGATATCGTCCCATCGGACTTGTCCTTTCATCAAAGGAAAAAGTTCATGCATGATGTGAAAAAGTTCTTTTGGGATGAGCCATATATATATAGGAGTTGTGCCGATGGGATTATTCGGCGTTGTGTGCCGGAAGTTGAGATGTTGAGTGTTTTGGAGGCATGCCACTCCTCGCCTGTGGGTGGGCATCATAGTGGTATCCGGACTGCCCATAAAATTTTACAATGTGGCTACTATTGGCCAACCATCCACCAAGATACTCATGAGTTCGCCAAGGCATGTCATAGGTGCCAAAGAGATGTGGGTGTTTCTAGACGGCAAGAACTCCCTTTAAATCCCATCCTTGTAATTGAGTTGTTTGACGTGTGGGGTATTGACTTTATGGGCCCCTTTGTGAGTTCTCATGGGATGAAGTATATTCTAGTGGAGGTTGATTATGTGTCAAAATGGGTGGAAGCCATAGCACTTGCAAATAATGAAGGGAAGAGTGTCACCGCGTTCTTGAACAAGAACATATTTTCCAGATTTGGCACCCCAAGGGCCATTATTAGTGATGGGGGATCCCACTTTTGCAACAAGTTGTTCAAAAGGTTGTTGTAGAAATATGGGTTTCGCCACAATGTGTCCACGCCATACCATCCTCAGACTAGTGGGCTAGTTGAGGTGTCAAACAGAGAAATCAAGAAGATTCTGGCGAAAACGGTGAATGCGAGTAGAACAGATTGGTCAAGGAGGCTTGATGATGCTCTTTGGGCCTACCGGACAACATACAAGACGCCCATAGGTATGTCTCCATACCAACTTGTATATGGGAAGGCTTGTCACTTGCCGGTTGAGTTAGAGAATAAGGCCATGTGGGCAATGAAGAAACTGAAGATGGATTGGAATGAAGCAGCGAAGCAAAGGTTGAATGGGTTAAATGAGCTTGATGAGTTTCGCTTGAAGGCCTATGAAAGTTCAGAACTCTACAAAGAAAAGATGAAGAAGTACCATGACCAAAAGATTTAGAAGCGCGACTTTGTGGTTGGGGATTTGGTGCTTTTGTTCAACTCTAGGTTGCGCTTGTCTCCGGGCAAACTTAAGTCCAAATGGACTGGTCCATTCGTGATCACTCAAGTATTCCCGCATGGTACGGTTAAGCTGGAGAACAAGGAGGGTGTAAGGTTCAAGGTGAATGGTCAAAGAATCAAAATCTACCTAGGGCATGCGGAAAATGCGAATGAAGTGATTGAGGCATACCATCTTGATGAAGTCTGAGTAATCAAGAGTCTTGCGTCGTGCCGCGACGTTAAATCAAGCGCTGATTGGGAGGCAACCCAATATGTATCCTCTATCCCACAATAGTTTTTTCTTGATTTTATAGGAGTAGTGCATTATTTCGGTTTTTACTTAATGTCAAGTATGCATTTTCTTTAATTTTCTTTTAGAAGTGTTGGCTAGAGATTAGACTAAGGTCCGTGTCCAAAAAGTGTCCAGAAAATACAAAAAGATTAGCTTATTGGGTGTTCAATGTGCAGGGACCAAATCACCAGAAATCTGCAGAAATTGGTCTGGTGCAATGATCGACGGACCAACCGATGGACCGTCGTCCCATTGATGGACCAACCGACGGACCGTCGTCCCATCGATGGACCAACCGACGGACCGTCGATGGCATCCGTGGATACCAGGTATGATTTCTAATTTTTTCTAAGTTAGGGCACAGTCGATGGACCGTCGATGGACTTACGATCCATCGACGGGGAATCGTTAGTTCCCCAGACCCAGTTACCCGACCCGACCCGACCGGTTATATATTGAATTTTTAAACTTTTCAGTTACCCCCACCCTTTCAAATCCCTTTTCCAACCGTTTCCCTCCCCATTTTCATTTAACTCCCCCACTCACTCACCTATTTACTCCCCCTTAAACACTCTGATTTCCCTCTTCCCAAATCCCCATCAATCCCAAAAGCTTTTCTCTCCCAAATTCCCATATGCTTTTGTCTTCCTTCCGGTCATTGTTCAAAGTTTGGCTCGGTGTGGTTTCATATACAAATTCATCTCCTCATTTACTCCACTACAGTACATAGGTATGTCATTCTGATCTGCTCAATGAATTCTCATTCATTTGCATGCTAAATTGATGTAATACGTATGTGGGTCTTGACTTTGGGACAAAATTGCATGCTTGAATTGTTGCAACTGATTTCCTAGTCCCTTAGAATAATGGAAAGTGAATGGGTTGGGGGTGTATTATCTAAATGTACTGTGTTTTGAGTGTTGTTGTTTCCGACTCTAGGGTTGGATGGTATTTTAGAATCTAGAATTGAAATTGCGATAATCCATGCCCTAGGAATGGCGAAATGGTTTGTTAAATGCTAGATGAACTTCATGTATCTAAGTTTGGTTGAACATTGTTCTTTGGGGTACCAACCAAGACTTACCGAAAAAAAAAACTATCTGACAAATAGTACGAGACCCTGTATACGGACCGTCGGTTAGTCGACGGACCGTCGATGGGGTCCGTCGATAGACACTCCCCATATTTGCCTAACTCTGGAACAATGGATGTGGTCTACGGTCTGTCGGTTGATCGATGAACCATTTTGCACGTCCGTCTTCTTTAACAAAACCCTGTTTGCTGAGGGTTCCTATATTTTAGTCTAAGTGTCTACCCACGGGGATGGTCGATGGTCCGTCGTTTGATCTACGGACCGTCCTGCGCTTTCGTCATCTTTAACAGAAACTTTGCATGTCAACCATTTTAATTTTTTTTTCTAAGTGTCCAATGACGGACTAGGTCTACGATTCGTCGGTTTATCGATGGACTGTCCTGCAAGTCCATCGTCTTTAACATAAACTTGGCATGTCTAAACGTTCTATAGTTTTTTCTAAGTGTCCAACAACGGACCAGACCTACGGTCCATCGATTGCTCGACGGACTGTCCTTCAGGTCCGTCGTCTCTAACAGAACCTTTATTCCTGTAGCTTTCAAAATATTTGCTAAGTGTCCACCAACGGACCCTACCGACGGACCATCATTCCATCAACGAACCGTCTGTCGTGCCCGTCGGTTAGTTCTGCAGTTCTGAACTGGACTGTGTTTTGTGTTTCAAAGTTTGGTCTTGCTTCTCTTGGGTGTGTCAGATGTTTACACTGAAACTAATAACTCTCTTCTGCAGGTACCAATGGCCCCTGATCCAAACTTAGTCTACTCCAGAGGACGTTCCAAGTCCTTCGCCCCTTCACGCCGGTTGGTGATAGGCTCGGCCGATGATCGTGACCCAGAATACGTGCCACCAGGAACCCGTACACCTATACCTGCTGCTAGGACCACCCGCGGAACGCCCAAGAAGGTGGCATCCAGCGTAGTCACTGCCTCCCAGTATGATGAGGAGCCATACTGACCAGTACACCGTCTGGGTCTGCTGCAGATTCTGAGAGAGCGTCTGCCTCCGAGGAGGCTTCCGGGTCTGAGAAAGCGTCTGTCTCTGAGGAGGCTTCCGGGTCTGAGGAAGCGTCAGCTTCACATGGTGCCATTGCTCCTCCTGCACTGGTCCACTCTGCCTTGTCTGAGGAGGCTGGCAGTGCAGATTTTACTCCAGCACCCCCGACCGACGTCCCCACACCCGTTGCTGATCAGCCCAACCGATGGTGCGTTGAGGGCCAATACCAGGTGTACCGGGACGCAAAGTTGCTCAACGATAAAGGGGTCATGACTCGGACTCTGACGGTCGAGCGGCGAGTTCTTACATGGAGTCTTCACACTGTCCCTGATGTAGATACTCTCTACACCCGCCATCGGCTAGAGTGGATAGTTAGGAGTGTTGGACGCTACAACGAAGAGGTGGTGCGAGAGTTCTATGAATATTATGTAGTGACTCTCCGGTCTTCCCTGGATAGGCGGTCTAATCCCGCTAAGCAGGCACCACTTGATCATCTTCGAGTCCGTGGCCGCAGGGTAGATATCTCCTTACTTACTATTTGCCGGTTCTTATACGGCGCTGACACAGATGCTACCAGGGAGCTCCTTACCCCCGAGTTTGACTATCGGTGGAAGCTTATTAAGGAGGGCCATTTTTAGCGTAATCTGGGGATGAGAGACACCACCAAGAGGTAGATAGTCCAGCACATTTCTGTGGATGACGAGGGTGCATATTGGGTGCTGGAGCCCAGAGGGGTCATCAAGAAGGCCAACCTTACATTCACGGACAAATTTTATCTGGCTATAGGTCCGTCACTGCCTATCCCCCACTGCTGCTAACAACATTGTTACATGGGATAGGGCAGTATTGGTAGCTGCTTTGGTTGCCGGGTTCGACATGGACATTCTGAGACTGTTGTTGGCATACATTCATGAGAGGGTCTTTAAGGCCACCACCACGTACCCATTCCCCTGCTTGATTTTCGAGTTGTGCAGGTCTGCTGGAGTGCCCATATGGCATATTGAAGTTCTCAGGACTCCTACTGGGATGGTTGATAAAGGTCTCATTCGGGATGAGGCAAATGAGGCGGCACCCCACAGAGGGCCCAGAGTAGAGGTGCAACCGCTTAGTGAGAACTTGGCGGACACGGTAGAGTAAGCCCAATGGGCTAATCAGAGTACATCAGAGCCTACCGGCAGCACCCCGGTCGAGTCTATCCTGGGTACCCGCTCTACTCCATCTGCAGCACTAGTCTCGATTGCTAGGGTCCAAAAGTTAGAGGCCCAGATGGCCAAACTACTGCATCATATCCAGCCTTGGATGCAGAAGTCCATTGCTGAGGCGGAGGAGCGGATTGAGAAGAAGATTGCCCAGCAGACTGAGCGGCAGATTCTGGCAGTCCATCAATGCCTTGACGCCTTCGAGTTGAGAGTTCTCCCCCGGCTAGCCCCTACTGTTGACTTGATGACTCTCCAGGCTGCTGTGGCGAGTCTGAGGGCTGATGTGGATGCCATCCTGGATGCGCGGGTACCTGAGTCTGAGGCCACACTTGCAGAGCCTGCTGAGGATACGGTGCTTGCTGCACTGTTCTAGACCACCACTGCGCCACCACCGCCACCACGTGAGCAGACCAAGAGGCATCGGTCCAGAGAGGGTGATGAGGCTCATGCTAGGAAGAGAGAGCGTACTGATTTAAAGGCTGCGAGAAGAGCCTCGTTGATGGATGAGGAGTCCCGGCAGATGAGGGCTCATGAGTTGGCTGCTGGGGCATCTATCTCCAGGATTGTTGATATTGAGAGGAGCACTACTGAGGGTGCTGTTATTGCTGCGGACACTACTGATGGTGTCCCTACTTCTGAGGGAGCGGGTTCCAGGAAACCGTACCCGCCAGCTTGTTGATCGTCGGCGCTATGCGCCTCAGGTTTGCTTCACCTACCACCCTGTTTTATATTTCTTATGCATTGGGGATAATTGCATGCTTTTTTTGTTGGGGGTGGGGTAAATGGAAAGTGAGTGCTAGGGTGAAGTCTGAGTAGCCCAACTCATGATCCTCTCTTGGGGTTTTCTTGCCTGTGTTATTTTCCCCCAAGAGACTGATTATTTTACTGTTGAACTGGCATGTTATTACCTTGTACAAAGTATGTGTGAAATCTGAAGAATGATGGCTAAAATACAATGATATCCCGTTCTAAAATGAATGTTTGCATGATTAGGCATAGTGAATATTGAATGTGTTGGCTCTAATCATGACATTGAGATACACCATTGCATGACCCTCGATCTAACGCTCGAACTAGGTGTCCGATAATCTGGTAGGGTAATGAGGTGTTAAGTGAGTGTGAGGAAAGTTGAATAATCCACCGTTGGTACCTAGCTAGAACGTGCCCGGTTAGTCCTGCAAAAAAGTAACCTATGTTAGACAATTAGGAAAGGATCATAGGCCCTTGTTCAAAATAGTCAATCTTTAGACTAAATGAAAGAAAACCAAATAAAATTAATCCTTTTTGATCCAAATGATTTGAGCTTACAATGGACCTTTCTTTTCTACCCCAACTCATCTTTTTTGGGTACAATGTGTTGGCCCTAATCCCTCCTTGGACACAGACTCACCACGCACCGACACCTCTCCTCTTTTATCTCTCACCAAGGTACAAACTTTCCAATATTGCAACTAGTGTCCTCAATTTAAAAACACATCCTCTCACACAGTGATTTCAATTTGAGTATAAGGATTATTTTTCAACACTCGCTCTCAGAACAACTTCACACATAATTGATACTTGTCGCCATAGGCTTGCCCTTATTTTCACTGCTTTAAGTTCACCATATTAGACTCTCAGGATCACGATAGGACTTTCGTGGATTGTAACGTAGGCTCAGGATCAGGTAGGGTACATTTGGATGCATTTTAGTGACTTTTTGCCCTCCTTGACATAACTGCTAAGTGTCCTACCTTTTAATCGTTTATTATGCCCCACTCTTCATTTTCTTATATTCTTTGCCTTGATTTTCTCCTTTCTTTCTCCTTTTGTGAAAATGACTCTTTTTTTATTTTCAAATTTTCAAATTTGAGCCACTTTTCTTTTCTTCTTTCATTGTATTATATTTTTTTTTCTACATTAATTCTTTCAACCCCACTTTTCGGAACATTCCTCATCATAGCCACCCTCAACTCATGCTTTTGGTGATGATCGTCGACTGAAGGTTCAAGCAGCTAAAATAAAATTGGGGAAATTTGACAAAGTGTGGAGCTACAGAAGGAGCGACGGTCCGTCGGCCCACTGATGGAATGTCATGGTTAACCGTCGGTGGTAACAGAAAGTAGTCCCAGTACGCGGCTTGAAGAAACCACTAAGTATGGAGGAACGGAGGCCATCGATGGACCGTAGGTCCACTGACAGACCGTGCTGTTGGTCTGTCGATGGTAACAGAAAGTGTTGAAAAGTGGAAGCTGAAAAAGCTTTGAAGTATGGACCGACGGAAGTTGTCGATGGACTGTCATTCCATCGACGGACCGTCAGTAGGGTCGTCGACGGCAGACACGTTTTGGACAGATTTTTCCTTAAATAGAACTCCTTTTATTTTTAGGACTTTATTATTATAAATAGCACTAAAAACCTCGTTTTTGGGGTTAGACTCTTTATTATTTTTGAGACTTGTGTTATTGGAAGAAAAACTTGGGTTTTTGGAAAATACTTATACTTTCCGGAATTGTTTCTTACAATATTTTTCATTAATTCAAGTGATATTTTCTGGGTTTTCTTCAACTTGTTAAAGTAAGTATAAGATTTCTTTTTTATTAATCATGAATTGTGTAATACTTAACATGGGTAACTAAATCCACAACTAGGGTTATGGGAACCATGGGTAATTAACAAAGTAAAACTAGCTAAATAACAATTCTAGAATAGTTTCTTGCATGTATTGATAATTCTTTCGTTTAGAAGTCTTTTTAACGGTGGCCAACATTAGAACTCGCCTTGTTGCTACTTGCCGGACCAAAGAGGTAGATAATAAGAAAATAATTATCAACGTAGATTTAGTATACACTATCTAATAGGCTAGTTTCAATTGGTGCGAAGTAGTAACTTAGCCATACATTGAATATGATGCTTAATATGAGGTAAAAGGTAAGGTTTAGTAAAGTATACACACGTGGCCGGACCAAGGTGCGGAGTGAAATTCCCTAGTTGCCGGACCAAGGAATTAGGGATACATAACTTACCACTTTGCATGCAAGATACTAGGAAAGAGTTGTTATAGCTAGGGTTACTGCATTATGAACCTATGTGGAACATTTACACCCTAGTTTCTCTCATCACTTGATAAACATCAAATATTTGAACTTGCTACTTGTTTACTTAGACTTAATTAATTACTTTTGTTATGCAAAATCCCCTCTTTAATTGTTTGTTTTTGGAAAGGACTTGACTAAATAGAAGTAATCGTAGATTAAAGTTAAGTCTAAACCATTTTCCTCGTGGAATCAACCCCAACCTAACATTTGGGTTCTTTACTTGATACGACCACTTATACTTCTTTAAGGGAGTATAATTTGAGCGTATCACCGTCCACTCGAGTTGGTGGCGGGTAAACAAGTCATGCACATCAGGGACTGTGTGTAGGCTCTCTATAAGAACCCGCCGCTCAACTGCCAGCATCCAAGTCATCACCCCCTTTTCGTTCAACAAGTTGGCATCCCTATAAACCTGGTACTCAAGAAATTGGGTTTGGGTGACCCAAAGCCCACAGCGATGTGGTTACTGATGATCGATCTAACCTATTGGGATACTCCATGATGTGTTAGTGAAGGTGGAGTCGTTTATATTTCCGGCCGATTTTGTGATTCTTGACTGTGAGGTGGACTTTGAGGTGCCTATTATTCTTGGGAGGCCATTCTTTGCAACTGGTCGCGCCTTGATTGACATGGAAAAAAGGCAGATGAAGTTTCGGTTAAACAATGAAGAAGGAACTTTCAAAATTTGTAGGTCCATGAAGCAGAGTGGTGAGCTCCAAACAGTGTGTGTGAGCTCCAAACAGTATGTGCTATATCCTATAGGGTTTAGAGTACGTCTGAGGTACAAATCAAAGAGGGCCTTGGTGTTGAAGCATCAGCAACAGTGATCATGAACTTTGAGAGTGATTGTATTGAAGAGTATGAGTCATTGGTTGCGGCACTTGATCGAGGTGAATTTCGGTTCAAACCAAAGAAATTGGAGTTAGATATGAAGCATCACGAGTCTCCACCCGAGAAACCATCTATTGAGGAGGCCCAAAAATTAGAGCTTAAGGCTCTACCACCTCATCGGAGGTATGTATTCTTGGGAAGAGATGACACTTTGCCGATAATCATTGCATCGGATTTGAATGTGGAACAACTAGAGTGTCTGGTAGAAGTGTTAAAGAGGTTCAAACGAGCCATTGGTTGGACTATTGCGGACATTATTGGGATACCACCCGGTATTTGTTCACATAAAATCCAACTCATGCCCGTTCATAAGCCAAGTATTGAGAACCAAAGACGTTTAAATCCACCTATGCAAGAGGTAGTTAAGAAGGAGATTATCAAGTGTTGGATGTCGGAGTCATATATCCCATCGCAGATAGTAGTTGGGTATGCCCTGTTCAGTGTCTGCCAAAAAGGGGAAAATGACAGTGATTCCTAATGAGAAGAATGAGCTTGTTCCAATGAGGTCGGTGACCGGATGGAGAGTGTGTATGGATTACCGGAAGTTGAATGCATGGACTGAGAAGGACCATTTCCCTATGCCTTTCATGGATCAGATGTTAGATAAACTCGCAGGAAAAGGATGGTACTATTTTCTTGATGGTTATTCGGGTTACAATCAAATATCTGTTGCACCAGAGCATCAAGTGAAAACCACCTTTACTTGCCCTTATGGGACTTTCGCATTCAAGAGGATGCCTTTTGGGTTGTGTAATGCACCGACTACTTTTTAGAGATGTATTATGTCGATATTCTCCGATATAGTGGAGGACACTATTGAGGTTTTTATGGATGACATTTTTCAGTTGTTGGAGACTCTTTTGATCGTTGTTTGATTCACCTGGCCGAAGTTCTCAAAAGATGTGAAGATTGTAATCTTGTGCTAAACTAAGAAAAATGTCACTTTATGGTGAAAGAGGGTACAATATTGGGCTATCGCATCTCGGAGAAGGGGATAGAGGTTGATCAAGCAAAAGTTGAGGTTATAGAGAGACTTCCTCCACCCATCTCTGTCAAAGGTGTGAGAAGTTTTCTCCAAATGCGGGCTTCTACAGGAGGTTTATTAAGGACTTCTCAAAAGTTTCACATCCTCTGTGCAAGTTACTTGAGAAGGAATATAAATTTTATTTTGATGAATCCTGTCTGAAGGCATTTGGAGAGTTGAAGGAAAAGTTCTTGTCTGCGCCCATAATTATTTCCCCGGATTGGAGTGAGCCATTTGAGGTGATGTGTGATGCTAGTGGGGTTGCTCTTGGTGTGGTGTTGGGACAAAGAAAGGATAAAATCCTTCACCCCATTTATTATGCTAGTAAGGCCCTAAATGAAGCACGAAATAACTATACTGAACAAAAGCTCCTTGCGGTGGTATTTGCTTTCGAAAAATTTCGCTCCTATTTGCTTGGCACGAGAGTTATAGTTCATACTGACCACTCTGCGTTGCGGCATTTGATGGAAAAGAAGGATGTGAAACCAACGTTGATTATATGGGTGCTGCTATTGCAAGAGTTTGATTTTGAGGTAAAAGATAGAAAAGGGACCAAAAATCAAGTTGCCGATCACTTGTCCAGATTAGAGGATGAAGCTATGCGAGAGTTGGGTGAAAAATGCTTAAATTGATGACACCTTCCTGCATGAGCATGTATTGGCCGCTTCTCATGACTTGATTCCATGGTTCGCCGATTTTGTGAATTATCTGGCTAGTGATATAGTCCCATCGGACTTGTCCTTTCATCAGAGGAAAAAGTTCAAGCATGATATGAAAAAGTTCTTTTGGGATGAGCCTTACTTATACCGGAGTTGTGCCAATGGGATTATTCACCTTTGTGTGATGGAAGTTGAGATGCTAAGTGTTTTGGAGGAATGCCATTCCTCGCATATGGGTGGGAATCATAGTGGTACCCGGACTGCCCATAAGATTTTGCAGTGTGGGTACTATTGGCCAACCATCCACCAAGATTCTCATGAGTTCGCCAAGTCTTGTGATAGGTGTCAGAGAAATGGAGGAATTTCGAAGAGGCAAGAGCTCCCCTTGAATCCCATTCTAGTAATTGAGTTGTTTAATGTGTGGGGCATTGATTTTATGGGCCCGTTTGTGAGTTCTCATGGGATGAAATATATTCTTGTGGCGGTGGATTATGTGTCAAAATGGGTGGAAGCCATAACACTTGCCAACAACAAAGGGAAGAGTGTCACCGCATTCTTGGAAAAGAACATCTTCTCCAGATTTGGCACACCTAGGGCCATTATTAGTGATGGGGGATCTCGCTTTTGCAACAAGTTTTTCAAAGGGTTATTGGAGAAATACGGGGTTCGCCATAATGTAGCAACTCCTTACCATCCATATACTAGTGGGCAATTGAGGTGTCCAATAGAGAGATAAAGCAGATCCTGTCAAAAATAGTGAACGCTAATAGAACATATTGGTCAAGGAGGTTTGATAATGCTCTTTGGGCCTACCGGACTGCATACAAGAACCCCATAGGTATGTCTCCATACCAACTTGTATATGGGAAGGCTTGTCACTTGCCAGTTGACTTAGAGCACAAGGATATGTGGGCAATGAAGAAACTGAAGATGGATTGGAATGAAGCAGCGGAACAGAGACTAAATGGGTTGAATGAGTTTGATGAGTTTCGCCTAAAATCATATGAACGCTCAGCCCTCTACAAAGAGAAGATGAAGAAGTACCATGACCAAAAGATTGAGAAGCGCGAATTTGCGATTGGGGATTTTGTGCTTCTGTTTAACTCTAGACTGCGCTTGTTTCCGGGAAAACTCAAGTTCAAATGGACAGGTCCATTCTTAATCACTAAAGTGTTCCCACATGGAGCGGTTGAGTTGGAGAACAAGGAGGGTGCAAGGTTTACGGTAAATGGGCAAAGAATCAAGAGCTACCTAGGAAATGCAGAGAGTGTTCATGAAGTGATTGAAGCATATCACCTTGATGAAGTTTGAGTAATCAAGGATCCTGCGTCGTTCCACGACGTTAAATCAAGCGCTTCTTGGGAGGCAACCCAAGGTGTATCCTCTAGCCAACAATAGGATTTTCTTTTCTTTGTAGGAATAGTTGCATTCTCTTGTTTCCTTTTAGTTTTATTCTCAATCATGGGTTATTATATTTTTCTTTTTGTGTGTTGGCTAGAGAGTAGTGTAGGGCCCGTGTCTAAAAAGTGTCCAGAAAACACAAAAAGAATGGCTTAATGTGTGCTCAATGTGCTGGGACAAAACCACAAGAATTCTGCCAAAATTGGTCTGGTGCACAGATCTACGGACCAACCGATGGGCCGTCGATGGTGTCCGTAGATCCCAGGTATGTTTTTCAAATTTTGTCTAAGTTAGGGCACAATCGATGGTCCAGACGACTAGCTTATGGACCGTCGACGGGGTACCGTCAGTTCACAACAACCAGTGACCCGACCCGGCTTGACCGGCTATATTAAGATACAACCATTCAGTTACCCTCCCACACCTTTTCAAATTCCCTCCCAACCATTTCCCTCCCCTTATTCCCCTCTTTCTCCCATAACGCCCCACCCACTTCACTCCTTTCTCTTCCAAAACAATCTAACTCTCCCAAAATCCCAGAAACCCCACAACCCTAATCTCCCAATTTTTAATCCGTCTCCTTTGTGTGTTCTCCAGTCGGTGTTTGAAGGCGGGCACGTAGGTTGGTGTTGCAAGATCACCCATTCCTTCACTCCACTACAACTTACATGTATTTCACTTTCCTTTGCTCAATGAATTCTCGTTCATTTGATTGTGGAAATGAATGAATTGTATGTGGGTCTTGACTTAGGGACAAAATTACATGTTAAACTTGGGTTCTATGTCCCTTAGAATGATAGAAAATAAATAGGTTGGGGGTGGAATTTGTATAAATTCACTATGCTTGTTGTTTTTCTCCGACATAGGGATTGCTAGTCTCATAGAATCCATGTTCTAAATTTGCAAAATCGAAGCCCTAGGGATGACGAATTGGTCTTATGCTTGCTATTACATGTTGGGTGAACTTGTGTTGTGATTGCAATAGTCCAAATGTGGGGTAAAACCATGTCCCAAAAACCTGTCTCTAACCAACAGAACGAGACCCGTCTACGAACCGTCATTAGGGTACATCAATGGCTACCATCTTACTTTTCTTAACTTTGGAACGACGGAAGTGGACTATGGTCCGTCGATTGATCGATGGACCGTTCTGCACGTCCGTCGTTTCTAACTACAACCTTGATCTCTGACATATTTTGAATTATTCTAAGTGTCAGACGGCGGAATGGACTACGGTCCGTCGATTGATCGACGGGCCATTCTGCATGTCTGTCGTTTCTAACTGAAAGTTCTGTGGAAAGTAGGCTTCTCAAAATGTGCTAAGTGTCCACCGACGGACACTATCGACGGATCGTAAATCGATGGGCCGTCAATAGTGCCCGTCTCCCAGTTATAAAATTTTGCAATAACCTGTGTCTTATATATCCTGGTTCTGTGTCGACTATGTGTAACAATCCTAAAAATGGATATGATAAGTAATGCTTAATGTGTCTAGAATGCCTACAATTAGACCGGGTTCACACGGATTGATGCACGTAGAACCAGACCTCTGAACCCTTGCTACAGCCAAGCCAACTAACTTGGGGAGTTATTTGAGCCATTAAATGTTGGGTCCAGCCATGTAGGGCTCTCGAATACGAAGATTTACTCGAATGAGTCTTTACCGGACTTAAAAAGGGAAAATCTTAGGTTTGGAGGGTCTAGGGGTAAAATGGTCTTTTTCCAGGCTAAGGGTAGTATCGTAATTATCCTAAATATATAATTAATTATTTAATTAATAAGTTCGAGGGGCATTTTGGGGAGAGAGGGCCGAAAATTGGCTTTTTGAGTAAAGTCTTGCTCCACCCGGGTTCGAACCTAGGTGGAAGCGATGATTTAAATGTGATTTTTTTAATTGGTGAATTAATTTAATAAATTAATAATTAATGGCAGATTTAAGAAAAAGGAAAATCAGTTTTTTTAATTATTAATTATTTATTAATTAATGTGTTTTATTTGACTAAATCTCCTAGTTGACTAAGTCTAAACTACTTCACCTCTTTTAACTCTCTCTCACGCTCATCTCTCTCACACGTCTCTCTCATTCTCTTTTCTTTCACGTTTTCTCTCTGCCTAAACAACTACAAGAACAGAAAATTTATTAAAGTTCTTCACACTTGAAGAACTCACAACGAAAATTACAAACAAACAACTAATCAAAAACGTTACGCAAGAGGGAGGATTATTTTGTCGAATTGGTGTTGAAGTTGAGGGGATTTGGACGTGATTTTTGGAGAAGGTTTTGGGCAGAAAGTCAAGGTTTGAACTACAAAAAAGGTATGGGTTTTCTTACTCTTGGTCCCTTTCCCAAGAGACCCCTAGAATTCAGTCGATTCTAATCCGAAAACTAGGATTGTTTCCCCGTTGCATGTCCCTGTCACTAGATCCTATTGATGGTTGTAGGTTGGTATGTCTGCTGGTAGATATTAGGCATGTAATGTGTTTTTGTGATGAATATGTTCATAAATGTGTGTTTGGAATCGTACGAATGATAACCTATGCTTTCTGAAAAATGTATCTCAAATTTCCAGCACCTTGTAGGTTAATTTCAGCCAAGTAAAGTTGTTTAATAAGCTATGTAAAATGAAGAAAAATAAGTGAGGTCATTCAGGATTGAACCCGTGACCTCACCATGTTAAAAATCAGTGAAATAAGGTGAGAAAAAGAGAATGTGGCATGTGGGATTCAAACCCATGTGCCTTGACCGAAAATAAAAAATAAAAAATAAGAAATGAGAGGAGTGGGATTCGAACCCACCACCTCTCAGTCAGATTTAAGCAGAAGATTACAAGAAAAATAAAGAATAAGGCAAGTGGGAATCTAACCCACGACCTCTAGGCAGAATAAAGGGGATTTAAGGAGAGAAATTAAATTGGGGCTGTGGGGGTTCGAACCCACAACCCCTCAGCCAAAAGGAGAGGAATTAAAAGAAAAGAAAATAAAAAGAAATGAGGTTGTGGGGGGTTCGATCCTACATCCTCTTAGTCCCATTGAGCGAAAAATGAAGAGAAAAATTAAGGGAAAAATAAAATAAAGGCGTTGGGGCTAGACCCCAAGCCGTATGGATCAAACCAAAATGAATAAAAATGTACGTGTTGTACAAGGGATTTGAAATCGGGTTCCCTTGCCCAAATTTAGTATTTATACATAAGTCATACGTGAATAAATGTTCAAAAATAATGTTGCCTACATAGATCAAAATTGAGATCTTGACATACATACAAGATGCATAAGTCATGTACCACATAATCTTAGGAAGCTATGAATCACTTAAACGAACTATGAATGAAGCTTCATGGATTGTATGTATAGACCCATAAGTCTACCATACGTTTAAAAATAAGTGAACCTAAGATGTATGTAATGAAATGATGTAACCCTAGAAGGGTTAAGTACGTGTGTAAAACACACTAAATGGCCAAGTGCAT